>JAVCKU010000059.1:16954498-16965437 GCA_032273985.1 Hypsolebias coamazonicus | reverse complement strand
CAACCAGTTTGCTGGAGCCAAGATGGTTTCTGGAGGCCGTCCTGTCCCTCATCGACTCCTCCCAGGCAGGCAGCCACGTGGTTGGGGGAAACAGTTTGCTGGAACTCCTCTGACTGGTGCTGCCCTCTGGATGGAGGGTGAAACGTTTCTATAAAAAAATAAACTGTCCAGATGACCTGACTGAGAATTATTGGACTTGGTACCTTGGTTATTGAGCATGAACTTTCTTGACAAAGCTAAATATTTCACAAAGTAAAAACTGCACGAGTACCAAAAGTCCCAGCAGGAATGTCCTGAACGAGCTGAATGTTTTGATTTACGAATTATTGAAACAGAACAAAAATGAGGAGTTACGTGCTGAAAAACCTCCAGAAGAAAAACAGATCTGAATAAAGAGAATGGTTCAGAAACATTGAGACCACAGCACAACACACACTCTAAATGTGTGATCTTATGACTTATCTAACATGTGTCGGCCCAGATTTCAGCAGAAGCTCATGCAGTCACCTCGCACACATCTGTACTGAAGTTATTTGTGCACTTACTGTGGCCAGCTTCAGGTCAGGCTGTGAAGGCGTGCTCCCTCCCTCCAGAACAAGTGTTGGTGCTGTGAGACCCGGGTCCAGCAGAAGCAAGACCAGGACCCAGACAGGGAGCCGCATGACCTGCATTTCACACACTTTACCGCTGCATGAAGATGGAAGTTCTGGTTAATGAGGAAGCCCTTTTAAACGCTTATTGTGACTCACGCCATCCACAAATCCTAGAAAAAAACCTCATGCAGTGGTGGCAACGTGTTCAGGGAGGGGTTTGGAGAGTTGAGGACAGTAAAACAAAAAAAGGTCAACTGAAGATTCTTTTTGTCATGCGACATACTTTGTGGTCATGGGGATTTAAAAAGATCCAATGTTCTCTGCAGTTTCTTCCTCTAGTGTTCAAACTGAATGTGAAAGTCCGAAATTGAAGGAAAACAAAATGTGTGATGAAACGAGTGTGGAACCAGAACCTGACTCAACATGTAGTTCATCTGTCAGCTTGAGCTCCTTCAGGTCAAAACATGTGCATATTTACATTAAAAACACACAAATCTTATTTTGAATTAGATAATTCCTCAGCAGAGGAAACTCCCTTCAGCCTGATGAAGCACGGTGACCTGAAAGACTCAGCTCAGTCCCACGCGTCCTGCAGCCTCGCCTGAAATAACACAACGAAAGGACATTTTTGTCCTTTCAGTGCATATAGGAATCAAAATTGCAGGGGGGTGGATTTACGGCCTTCGCAAAACAAAATGGCCACCGGCCAGGAGACCCAGACTGTGGAGTTGCTGTGATAAATCCAGACTACAATTACAGCCAATCGGTCATGCGGGCTTTTATGGGACCAAAGCATTCCTCCTGGAGCTGGATTTTACAGAAATCTTCTTGTAACTTTCCTTTCTGAGCACAGACAAGGAAAAAGGAGTTAATTTTAGCAGGAAAATGAAACCAGTGTGTGTGTGTGTGTGTATGTGTGTGTGTGTGTGTGTGTGTGTGTGTGTGTGTGTGTGTGGGTGGGGTATGTGCGTGCATGTGTGTGTGTGTGTTGTGCGCGTGTGTGTGCGTGTGTGCGTGTGTGTACTATCTCAGTCCTTATAACCTCACTCTCAAATCTGCTTCTTTGAATTGAAAAAGCTCTCCAGAAAGAGAGCGAAACGTTTTCCTCTTATAAATAAAGTCCAGTTGTTTCTGTATTGAACCTTTTTTGATTTTAATGCTTGAGTTGCTACATGTTTTAGAACTGTACAACTTGGTTAATAAACAATGGGAACCTGACTCTACTGGAGATCACTCGATGTATTCTTATCAGATATGTAAAAAGAGAATACTGTGGCGTTATTTTCTTAGAACTACTTACCAAAAAAGTCACAGATACACAAATGTGAGACAAGGCATTAATATTGTATATAAATTTCACATATTCTTGCACACAGCAGTGTGTGATACTGCTATTCTGTCTGGCCTATCTACTACAATATTTATGCAGTACAGTTATATACTTACATCATTCTATTCCACTGTGAATAACTTTTACACACAGACGTTTCCTAATCTTACTTCAGCAACCTAAACTTTTGAACTGAATATACCAACTTCTCTCATAACACATTTCACTGTACTGCTGATCCTGTGTCAGCGTCACCAGCACACTTTCAATTGAAGTGGAAAACAAAAGTAGCTTCTTCGATTAAAGGCAAAATTAATCACAAGAACACTAAATAAATTTAACAAATATCCCAAAGTACTGTAAATGTTTTGATAACATGGCCTGTTTTTGTGCTGAGATATTAGGTCATACATCTCTTCTGTTCTGTTTGTTTCACCAAAAACAGCATAAAATTGAAAAACGGCATGCCAAAAACCACAAGACAAAGCACTTTTCCCTGCTTTGCCCATACTCCCTCATCATACGCTGCCGTTGTGTGTGCTGGACCAAATATATATTATCTGGCTAACTCCTTGCATTAAGCCATATTTTCCAGGTCTTCATGGAGCCAAAGGGGATTACGCTCCACCAATTTAAAAGTTTAATTTGCACCTTTCCATCAGATTCATTTTGCAATATAACCTGCAGGCTTCCACATCCAGCCTGGGGAAAAAGTAGTTAATAGTCCACTTCTAACCCATCATATATATTCAATACAAGAAAAAACACACAGGAATGGAAGTTTAGATGATGAGGAAATGGTTGGTTGGTTGTTGGACTCATTTAGTATGCAGTCAGTCTAAAGAAAGATGGCCCATTATGGAGGATTTATGTAGGATATTTAAGACTGATGTGAGCACTTATATTAAGCCTGGAATCAGAAATTGTCTGTAAAACTGTTTAAATAAACATTTATGGTAATCTGGGCATACTCAGATCTCCAGAAAAAATAACTTTGCTTTTGCTTGTCTCAACTTTAGTTTGTTTTGTATTTAATTGCTTGTCAGTATTAAAAAAAAAAACTGTTTAATTTTACAGGTATTTTTACAAGGATCTTCATTAGTAACAACTTGCTTAGTAAATTTGAAAAAGCAAACGTGACAGCGATAATATCTACGATTGGTTGGCTAGGAAGGAAGTCATTTCAAGAAATTACTAGAGTATTAAAATCCCACACCACTGCCATCATAAGACAGCATAAACAAAAACACTTCCAAAATAGACTGACAGCCAGTCATGCATTTCACATCAGCTGTTTAACTTTAGTCCTTTAGTCATAAATTGTTTGTTTCTAACTATAATGAACAAAAATATAAACGCAACACTTTGGTTTTTGCTCTCATTTCTCATGAGCTGAACTCAAAGTTGTAAGACTGTTTCTCTCAAATATTGTTCACAAATTTGTGTGTACCATGTTTTCTGGTGTCACCTTCTTGCATTAATTTGCAAGTCCTTCGACATATCCAATGAAGCGACTAATATATGTTTTTCCCCAGATTTATAACTCAATTTTTGGTAAACATTACTATTTGCAGCCTCTACAGGGTCCTCGAGCCTTATGGTAAGCCAAGTGTCTCATTTATAGTTAAAAGTGGCTATTAATGAGACAATTGGCTTGCCATAGAAGCCACCTTCATCTCGCTGCAGAACTCCTGGAGCAAACTTCAAATCAGCTGCATTTTGCCGCGCCGCCCAGGTGAAATGCAGCTGATTTGACCATTAAAGTGCATTTATGAAGGAAATGTTCAACTAAGACACACATTTGCTATACTTTTGAGCAAATACATAATTGTTTTTAAGTGTTAATCTTGTTAAATTCTTGTTAAAGACCTCCCGTGCGCACTCCTGCGGCCGCCATTTTGGCTTTCAATCGATTTTTGGCACAACACCGGCCCACGTTTCCAGGTGGTCAGCGGTGTCTCATAAAAAACGCGACGCATCAGCGGTGACACATAACAGATGTGACGTACACAGAGAAGTGACTTGTTTGTTTTTTCCACTTTATTAGACATTTTTGGACTGAAGCGACATGTATGGCGGAAAGTATGGCATTAAAAAAAAAGTTTTATATGTATCTTTAAAATGGTTTGAACAAACCAGAGTTCCTGTTAAAGTCAGAAAACGTTTTAACTTGTCGAAACTTGGCTTGTATGTCAAAAGAACGAACAGCTTTCAGTTTCTGCCAAAGGAATAGAACGGTAGCGTACACAGGCAAGCAGCAGACTTTTCAAGCCACACACAACTCTCCAACAGAGTGGCTGTTGTACATTTACTCATTGGCTTAATCTATGATTTTTATGAACAAACCACCTGTAAACTGGCAGAGCAAACTGCACCACATCTAGTGGAACCGGTGCAGTCAATAACATGGTACACCCTCTGCAAAATCAAGGTTCAAGGTGACTTCATTGTCATTCGCATCACATGTGGTACATGAAGTGGACCAAAATCGTGTAGCCAAGGTCCCAGTTACACCCAAAAATAGCAATAATATACACTATAAAAAAGACACAGTATACAAGGATCTCAGATACTGTATATGCTAAACTGTAATAAAACAATATGATAAGGTGTTTTAAACAGCAGCCTGAACATGAGTCTAAGCAGATGGGTATGAATACAACAGCTTATGGGTAAGAATGATGCAGTGCATCATTGCAGCCCCATCTGACAGTATTTCCAAGACACAAGAACAATCTCTCTAAATTATCACAAAGAAGGGACACTTTTTTTTTTTCCCAATGAAAATCATGGCAAGGAATGACTAATTTTCATTCCAAACTCTTTTAAAGAATCTACATTTCACTGTTGGTGACTACAACTTGGGAACAGTTTTGGTTCTGCAATGAAATGTGTCATGGAGAAGTTGTGTGAAATATACCTGTTCTACAATGAATACTTTTTTTTTATTTATTTATTTTTTTGTTAATGCCCTACAGATGAACTACGGAAACTCAGCTGGTCTGGAATCCCACGGCAGGTTCGACCAATAACGTGGAAGCTTCTCTCGGTAAGTTTTCTGACTACATAAGCACCCACACACAGTTATAATGTACTTAACATTATTTGCTCTACAACTGACTGTTAAAAACATAAACAAGAAAACTAAATGAATTTAAAATGTGTGAACTACTCCAATCCCTCACACACAACTTGAGCACAAACACACAATTATAAAAACCTTCCAAAAGGGATTTGTTAAAAACTCACACTGACAAACAGACAAAGTCTTGACAACGATAAACACATTGCAGTTGATCTTAAGCGCACAAAGTTGCTGTCATCTTCTTTCCCCCCACCTCCTCTCCCATTTTTGATTCATGAAGACCACTAACAGTTTGGCTTTTCTCTTCTATTTTTCCCCCCAAACTTCAATAGGGAAAATTAATTGCGAGGCACAAATAATTTATTCATGAGACGCACTGTGTATTTACTCATTAAGCCATTGTTATGGTGTATAGCTCTTAGTCTGCCGAGAGAAGTCTGGCATTATGAATGCCGTGACCCTCCCATTAATTACAGAACAATGGCTAATGTGCCGCAGAAAAGATGTCATTAAAGGTGCGCGTTTGTATGTGTGTGCCTGTGTGTGCCTTTTGGTGGTGGGAGGTTACCAAGTGGCTCTTTAGCTATTAACAGCTGCCTTGTTTGGTACTCTGCTGAAGTTAAGGCTCATAACACCATATGAAGTCAGAAAGCAGTGTATTCAGGGTCAGGAGAGGCGGGACGCTGCTATACATTGTTAGTGTATGCATGTTTGTGTGTGTATCAGTGTGTCTGCTTGAGCTAATGTACCATATATAACACCCCATTAACGGTTTGCTCATGTTTTTGTTCATTTTAGCGTCATAGTCTTTCTGTTGACATGAATACACAGATTCTAAATCGGGGTCTGAGAAAACGCCTCTTCGACCCAGGAGAGAAAAATGATGGAGTTAGTTGGCCTGTCACGATAACAAATTTTACTGGGCGATTGATTGTCTCTGAAATTATTGCGATAAACAATAATATTGTTTGAAATTTGACAATAATTAGTATTTATTGTCAAATTTATGAAATGTTTAATTTGTTTTGCAAGTAATGCCTTTTTTGACTACTAGATGGCAGTATAAGACTGGTTGAACAGAAGGATGGATAGTGAGGGAGCGAGCAGCGTGTCTCTATAAGAAAAATGGGAGGGAGGCCGCTTGACGTGACATGGGCTGTCTCTCTTGCCTTTATTCGGTTCTCAAAATGGCGGACGCTCAGTGTGGTTTGAACTCTTTAGCATAGCATTTGTCACACAGCTTTTAATAAAAAAAACATTAAACAAGTTCTCAGCTTCTTTTTGCAGAGAAAAATCAACTTTTTACACAAAGGCACATTTTTAAACCATGAATTTTGGAGCTTTGACAAGACTGAGGTTTTTTCCCAAGGTCCGCCTGTTAGCTTAGCTCGTAGCTTAGCTTGTCAGCTTAGCTGCTTTTAACGATCCAAAAACATAATTTCGGATGGTTAAAATGGATTTTAAAGAGAAAAGAGAAAGGGAGGGGTCAGTGAAGAGCACTGAAGTTGAGTAGAAAGAGAGAGACGCGAAGAAACAATGAAGCTGAAAATGAAAACGAGGTTGATAATTTTCATTTATCATGCAATTAATTGATTTATTTTTTATCATGACAAGCCTAGGAATTAGTAAAGGAGTGAAAGGGCAAAGAAGGAAGTAAAATTGTTTTCTCCCTTTAAAACATTTACCCTCCCTGCCAACATGTGGGGTGTTTTGGTCAATTTAAGATGGAACTTGGTGTAAAACCATCAAGAGAGGACGGTCAAAGTTGCATTGTGAGTGTAGACTTGCTTGTTTTCCCCACAGTGAATACAATGTAGAAATATTTCTTCTTTTTCCAACCATTTGTTTTCTCTATCAGGAGTATGGACTGTACTCTCTTTAAAATAGTTTCCTTTTTCCTTGGGATGTAGGTGGCCAGCTGAGTCTTGACCAGGTGGTTTAGCTCTTTGTTTTGGGCCAAATGCTGGTGAAGGGGTTGTTTGGTTTCCTCTATCCAAAGGCCTGAGCGCTCCTCACCGCACTGGATGCAGCTCAGCTTTCATTCCTTTGTTTTACCCTGTGGGGTTTTGTTTGTTAGGTTTAAAGTGTTCTATGATCTGGGCTTTGGAGAAAATCTTTCTCCAAACACTGGTACATATGGGAGTACACTGTTTTTATGCCTATACCCCCCCCCCCCACCTCAACTATTTGAAGCTGTTGTGTTGGAAGCATAAACACTCGAGCTGAGTTGTAGAGCTAAATATCCACATATGTCTGCACAAATTGAAAATTTAAAAGCTTTTGCAATGTTTATGCTGATCTTGTTGCTGTTTGTGTGAACTCATGTCTGATGGGCTTTCAGTGTAGACACAAGTATCCCAGGTCACCTCCGAATGTGTCCTGAGTTTGTTCAAACTTCCGTTTGGCATTGACTCAATGCATGTCAGAGCAAATGAAATAGACTAAAGTTCACCTCTCTTCATGCGACTAGAGGTCAACCAATACGAGTTATTCTATTGCCAATGCTGTCCTGTAGACCAGGGGCTCTCAAACTTTTTGCTGTAGAAGTCAGGGAAGCTGATTGCTAATTCTATAACAAAACTTATTTTTTTTTTTTGGCCTGCATGTTTTTCTTTCAATTTATCAAAGAAAATAACGCTTTACTTAAATTAATATATTTAACAACCCTTATACAAACTTGTACTCTGAAAAATAATTTCAAGAAGAGTGTTCTTGCTGGGAAAAAAGAGCTTTAGTGAGCTGGTTGTAGCAGTTGCTGCTGCAACTTTATTTTCTCACTCATAATTGAACAAGTAAGTAGAGACGTGGCCAGTTCTCTTTACGGGCAACTTTTCTCAAGTCCTAAAAGATGGATCCATGGACAAAATGGAGTAAACGTCAAGCTTTTTATCCAACCATCCATTTTCAACTGTTAATAGGATGTTGAGGTGCAGAGGGAGCAGAACAGGGAGAGAAACAAAGACCTCCCTCTCCACACGAACTCTTTAGCTCCTCCTGGGGGATCCCAAGGTATTCCCAGGATACATACTCTTTTCGCCAGGTTCTGGGTTTTCTCTAGGGGCTCCCTACAACAGGACATTCCCAAACATCTCTTAAAGGAGGAGACAGGGAGGTATCCTGATCAGATGTCTGAACCTCCTCGGTTGACAGAACTCTTAGTTGATGGAGCTCCTCATCCCAGGCAGGACCCATCCACCCTGAAAGAGACTTATTTCAGTCTCGTGTCTGAAATTGATCTCTTAACATAAGTCATAAATCGTTAGCAAAGCTCCTTGACTGCAACAGGCCAGAACAGCTTCCTTATTACACACAAAGCCCTTAACAATCATCTCTCTCCATCCTGTCATCACTTGAATACAAAATGCCAAGATACTTGAACTCCTATGCTTGTGGCAAAAATTCACCTTCAACCAAGAGTTTTTTTTTTGGTGGAGAACTTTGATCTTAAACTAAGTGGAGCTGATCCTCATCCAGGCTGGGTAACAGGTAACTGCTCAAATGTATTCTGAAAAGCAAGGATGATCCAAACCAGACACCTTCAGTTTATGACTACTCCTTGAAACCTCTTGTCTATAAAGACCACAAACAAAATCTAAGACAAGAGGCAGTCCTGGCTAACCTGCGTCAGAATTGAGCCTGACTTTCAATTTATTGCTCTACATCTCTGGGCTTGGTTGTATAGTGACCAGAGAGCATGGAAGAGAGACCAAAGTAAATGGAATGTACTTATATATAGGGATGCACAATATTATCGGCACGGTATCGGTATCGGCCGATATTAGCGTTAAAATTCAATATCGGACATCAGCTGTTCCATCAAAATAACTCACCGATATAAGACGATTTTGTATGACAACCCAGTGACAAGGATGCCTGCAGCGGCAGCTCAACGTGATGACATCATGCACGCCTACCTAATCTCACGGCGGAGAGGAAAATTCAAAATGTCGGCGATGTGGAAGATTTTATTTTTCGTTGGTGAGAATGTCGGATTCCGAAGATTTTTGGACTAAATTGAGCCTTGCTGTATTGTCCCCAGTCTGAGATATTTTTTTCCCAACATAGCCTCCCCCAAGTTACAAGCTGTCATTTCTGACATAATTGAGAAGCTAATAGTCGATAGCACTTGGGTGAGTTTTACCACAGACATTTGGACGTCGTGTTAGCCCCATTAGCATGATTAGTCTTACGGCACAATGGATAAACAAAAACTTTGAACTTAAAAGGGCTGTCCTTCATGCACAGGAGTGCAGAGTATCCCACACTGCAGCTAGGAACCTGCAACAAGCCTCCACAAGTGAAAAATAGTTGCAGGTAACTAGTTAATAAATAACATTTAACACTTTTCATCGGCATCGGTTATCGGCCAATTAAATTTTAACATATTAGCATATTGTATATCAGCCAAAAATCCAATATCATTCATCCCTACTTATATAGCACCTTTCTATCTTATCAAGATACTCAAAACGCTTTACACTACAATCTGTGCCCTCATTTACCCATTCATACAGCACTCTACTATATACAAAGAACAATCAGAGCTTTATCACATTCATACACCAATGTGACACACATCAGAGGCAACGAGGGGTTCAGTGTCTTGCTCACGGACACTTCGGCATGTGACTGCTGGTGGAATCCAACCCCCCAACTCTCGCAATGGAGGAGAGCTGCTCTAACCACTCAGCCACAGCTGCCTCAAAGTACCCCCACAAAATCTCTTCCAGGGACTGGTCATAGGCCACCTCCAGGTCCACAAAACATGACATAATGCCGCTAACAACTCCACAATAGTAATTTATTTTAGATGTATTTTAAATAACATTTTATGTAGAAATGGATCTAGATGTACAAACTTGAACCATACCTGAAATGATCAATTCTACCTCCAAAGTTTTCAAGAGATTTCTACATCTTCAGGTCTGTGTGTAGCCCGAGGGTTAAATCTGAGGCTCAGGTGAGAGCAGAAACTGAGAACAATTATGCAAATATTCTGCCACCTCTGTCCAGGCTGATGATATTCACCGGAGCCAGAGGAGGGATCAAGCTGGAAAAAAATCTGAACACATACACACATTAAAGCTTGTGCTGCATTTCATAAACTTTGCTTTGCTCCCAATAAAAGTTCTGTCCAGTGGCGTCCCTTGTGTCCCTCTCCTGCTTATGAGTTCAAACCAACTTTTATTTATTTTCCTTTAGGCAAGGCATGCTCAACTCTCCTCTACTTGATAAATATGAGGAAGAAGTATTCTCACTGCGGTCAGAATTCAGTAATTCTTGCCAACACTTTGCATTTACCTCCACATTCCACTGTTTGAGCTAGTGGGGACGTAAAACAAGTAAATAAGAGCTTAAAAACCAGCTTTATGTAAAAGAGCAGGCTATTTTTAGCTCTTAGGAAAGCTTCCCTTAATTCTGTTCATTATTTATAAAACCTTGACATGTTGCCCACAGCTGCACAAACACACCCTTCTAAACTTCCTAATATTTCTGCAATAATACCGTCTTAGTTCATTTGTTTAAAGAGCACTTGGTGTCCGAGCCTGAAGCAGGAAGGAAGGAATTAAATGGCTTTTCTGCTTTGCAAAAGAATGTCAGCCTGTGGCAAAATGTACATTTGCTAATGGAGTGTGGCTGTTAAATGTGAAGTGGCGGGAGAGGAGAAAGAAACTAACCGGCTGTGGAAATATTGATAAGGCTAAAGAGCGATGTGAAATATATCAGAGTAGCGGCAGCGCTGACAGATTCTGAGATTATTGTGTTCAGTTACCTCACAACAGTGAGTATAATTACACTGCATAAAAACAAGACCCGTTCCCTTTTTGTCATTTCATGTAAAATTATGACAAACCTTCAGTTCAGTCATAAAAAATAAATGTGCTCCCTTTCTCTTAATGTTAAACACTCAGATGTTAACACTGGGGGTGG
>JAVCKU010000059.1:16911178-16922157 GCA_032273985.1 Hypsolebias coamazonicus | reverse complement strand
GCCACTCCTGAACCAGAAGCGTCTGACTGTGGGCTTCAGAAAACACACTGGACCAGCACCAGCAGAGAACATGGACCCAACCCATCACTGACTGTGGAAACTTCTGATGTCGTCTCCGGTTCAGGAGTGGCTGGACTTGAGGAACGAGACATTTGTAGGTCATGTCTGGAGTGAATCAGCTGATTAGGGTGAGACACCAGGAGTTTACAATATTCAACCTCTTCACAGTATTCTACTTTTCTGAGACACTGAACTTTGTTTTGTCATTATCTGTAAACCATAATCATCAAAATTACAACAAATAAAGGCTTGCAATATTTCACTTTGTGTAATGAATCTATGTGATTTATGAGTTTCACTTTCTGAAATGATTGACAACAAATACTGAACTTTTTCACTTTCTAATTTTTTTTAGATGTACCTGTATTAGTTCCTCTCGGGTTAAACAAAATCATGAAATGACGACAATACTCGACAATAATTGTTCTTCTTTTTCTTACGTTTTTCCACTGGGGGATGAGAAGGACCAGCATGATGAGAACTTTCTCAAATACCATGATGAGGATGTAGAGGATGCACTGGCCCAACCACGCCGTGCACTGCACTGGCTCTCCTGTGTACACCAGAATAAAGACAACACATACAAACTTATTAACCCTGGTGTTTGTTGTCCTTTCACCTGTGACCTCAGAGAAAAAAAAACACCACCTACTATTTTTTTAAAATGTACTTTCCACAAAAAAGGTAAGTCTTTCTGAGCTATCTTAGCCTGAAATAAAGCTTTTATTTGAACTTTTTAAGGGTGTTTTGTTGTTTTGTTAGGTTTTAAAAAATATATCCACATTTCAGTTTAAAAAAATAAATACAATCACATTTATTTTACAGCAATAATAATAATAAAAAAGTTAAACCCCCCTCCCCCCATTATTACACCCAAAATGATTATTTGACAATTCTTTTTAAATATTCCAGTCTGGAGTTTTGTGAAGACCCTGCAGGCCATCGCACCCCTCAGAACCAGTAGTAGATTTCAATTCTTGGCTAATTTTTAAATAGTTTTGTGACATAAACCAGTCTATGTTGTGCAAGACAGAAAAGCATGTTTCAACAGTGTGAGCAACCACTGCCCCCCACTGGATATTTTAAGACTTTGCTTGCACTCCCACCACCCCATTCACGCACAGACTTTACCGTATTCTCCAAAACGCAGAGAGTCCCACTGCCTCCACTCCACAACAGCACTGACGGCTCTTACTCCTGCGTATATGAACAACATTCCCAGAGAGGCATCTAAAAGGAAGTTGATGAGGTATCTGTGGAGAAACGTAAACATGTTTATATACGTCACGTTAAAAACCTAAAGCATCTCGACTTTAACAGATTTTTGTTGCATGTCGAAGCAGGATGCTGTGAAGAACGCCACTCACAGAGAGCAGGGATCCTGTTCTGTGAGGTCTGACAAGTACACGTTAGCAAAGTGGATGAAGAGCATCCCGATCGCTTGTTTGGAGGTGTCCAGGAACCTGCAAAGACACAAGTTGAGTCCATCCAGTAATACTCACAAGAGGCCTTTATCTTAGACAAATTACCAGATCTTCCAGGGTCTCCTCTCATATTTGGGCTCCCTGAAGCGTTTCACTGTGAAGGAAAGCGTAGAAATGAGTCGGGAGGATTTTTACATTAAAATCACACATGCCATATTTTCCACCATACACGTTGCTCCGCCCTATAAGTCGCCTCAGTCCAAATACTGTATGTCTATTAAAGTGGAAAAATCCATAACTATGTTGCTTCGCCGTATACGTCACATCTATTATGCGTCTCCGCTGACAACCTGGAAATGTGGGCCAGTGTTGTGCCAAAAATCAATTGGCTGCCAAATGGAGGCTGCGGGAGCGTGCACGGGAGGACTTTAAAAAGATTTTAAGAAGATTAACACTTAAAAACAATTATTTGTTTGCTCAGAATTATAGTAAAGGTGTGTCTCAGTCTAACTTTTACTTAATAAATGCACATCGACGGTCAAATGAGCTGTATTTTCAAAAGCTTACACGTGGAAACATGAACGAGCAGAAGGCAACCCACTGTGCATTTCTTCAAAATTTAACAAGATAAGCACTTAAAACAATTATTTGTTTGCTCGACTTTATAGTAAAGGTGTGTCCCAGTTGAACTTTTACTTAATAAATGTACTTTTAATGGTCAAATTAGCTGCGTTTCACCAGGGCGGCGCAGCAAAATGAAGCTGATTAGATGGTTGTTCCGGGCAGACGACGGTGGCAGGCTACGGCAGGCTGATTGTGTCATTAATAGCCACTTTTACCTATTACATGATACAACAGCATGCCACATCGAACTCAGTAAATATGTGAAAAATCCAGAAATACGTCACTTCAGTGTATAAGTCGCATGGCATGCAAATTATGGAAAACACTGACCTATAGGGCAAAAAAATATGGTACATACCTCAAGTTATTACATCACCGGAGAAGAGGAGAAAATCCCAGCCCCACCACCACACACACACACAACACAACAACCACAACAGGTGAATCACATGCCAGTCACTCTACTGCATGGATAAACATAAAGATCTTATCAGTAAAAATCCCGTCAGTGCAAAGACAAAAACACACATACTGTCCCGGAGGAAAGGGAACAATTAAAAGTGGACGACACACCACACCGATCACTAGATTTTAAAATAAAATCAGTTAATTACAAAGTCCAAACCAGCCAACTTGAAAATCAAATAAAAACTAACAACAAATACCCACACAGGTAATGTGTGGTGGAACGTTCATTCGATGAACACAGCGGCATTGCCAGGTGACCTGAAAGTCAGAGTTAAAAAAATAATAATAATAAAGGGAATGACGTCAGGAGAAATGTGCTTTCTTATATAAAGCATCCTCCCCTAGTGATTGGCCAGCCAATTTACAAAGCTGCAGCCAGCTTTGGAAGCAGGGGTCATACTGCTACACTTACAAGCATCTGACGACTGTACCGGAGAAAGCCTGGATTATTAGCACCGTGCAGTGGCTTTACAGAAAGACTGCTTGAATGAGAGCTGAGAGACACAATGATCAGAGGCACACAAAGACCAGAAGTGTCAGACAAAGAAACAGAAAAGCACAGACGACTAAGAATATCATCCATTTTCTTTACTTCTTTCATGGGGTCAGGGGGAGCTGGTATCTGAGATGAGCTCTGGCCATCACGGTCCATTCACACATCGAGACAGTGTGGGATTAAACAACAACAAACAGATTTCTGAGGGAATATTGATGGTTACACACGGTAACTTTGTAGTTAGCTTAAAAAATAGCTAACGACAAACATGAATGCTAAAGTGAGTCAATTCATTGTGTTTAGTAAATGGAGACGTCCAACACATTTATTCCATCACATTCCACTTCATCCCAGCAGAGTTCTGCTCCGTGCTTCTTGTGGCCCATTTTACTTCTGAAAGCTCACATCTGAGCGGGACACGACCAGCTTCATCTGATTTATGAAAGGCCAGAGGAAGCTTAAAGACAAACTGGTCTGTGCGCCAATTTTGCAAAACTGTCATGAATGAGCCTGCTGTGAGAGGCGCGCTGGACACCCTGGACAGGTCTCCAGTCCAACACAGGGACACAGACTAACAAGACAAACATCTACATACCTTTTTTTGCATAATTTACATGCCCTGCGATTTATACTCTGAAGCGACTTATTTGTAGATTTTTCCACATATTTATAAACCAATTTTTGGCTGAGATATGACTGTTTTCATTAATTCTGACTGAAAATATTGAACACTACCATTTTCAGCCGCTAGATGGCACTCGAGTAGTTTGGCATGCCGTTATCATGTAATGGGTAAAAAGTGGCTATTAATGACACAATCGGCTTGCCAGAGCCTGCCACCGTTGTCTGCCTGGAGCAACCGTCAAATCAGCTGCATTTCACTGCGCTGCCCAGGCGAAATGCAGCTGAATTGACCGTCAAAGTGCATTTATTAAGTGTAAGTTCAACTGAGACACACCTTTATTATAATTTTGAGCAAATGAATAATTGTTTTTGGGTGTTTATTTTGTTGAATTTCAAAGAAATGCGCAGAGGCTCGTCCCTCTGCCCGTGCCCTCTTCGGCGTATCAGCTTTTGAAATACAGCTGATTTGACTGTCAAAGTGCATTAAGCAAAAGTTAGACTGAGACACACCTTTATTATAATTTTGAGGAAACAAATAATTTTTTTTAAACAGTAAATCTTGTTAAATTCTTGTTAAAGTCCTCTTGTGCATGGTCTTGCGGCGCCATTTGTCAGCCAATCAATTATTGGGACAACACTGGCCCACATTTCCAGGTTGTCATCGGTGACACGTAATAGATGCGACTTTTATATATTGTTGCGACATGTACGGCAGAAAGTACGGTACTTAGTTGACGGCCTTTAAATTTTTATATTTTAATAAAAACACATTTTAAGATCTGCCACCTCCTTCTGGCATGGCATTTAGAGAGATTTTAAGATGACTTGAAAGAAGTAGTATAAGTTTGTTTGATTATCATATTATTCTAAATTTATCTTAAAATTTATGTGTAATACTGTTTTAATACATTTACTCTTTTTCCAGTGTTATTTAAAAGTTCGTTTTAGTTACTGATTTTGTTTCACGATAGTTTTAACCCAATATTTTTTTCTTTTGTTTACTGAGATAGAAGTTTTTGCCCAAGTGACAGAAGCAAAAGCTTTTAAAACAGATTTAGTTTTTAAAGTACATCGTATAAGAGATTTTCAGAATTATGTGGTTTAAACCAACAATATCTCTGAATTTCACACAAAGCCACATTGTGTACATGATTAAAGACATAATTTATTATCTGTTTAAAATGGCATTTTATACAAGTATTTTTTTGTATGGAAGAATGGAAATGTCCAGTAGTCAGACTATTTGCTAACAATAAGATGTATAAGATTTAAAATCTATAGCGGCGCTTTTGTCTGCATCCGGCCTGATCTGAGGTTCTGAGTTACCAGAGATTCTCTCATCGCTGAAGATAAAAAGAAACGGAGCTCCTAAATGATCCAGAGAAATAGTTCTGCCAAAAGTGATTTATCTTCTGTGAATAATCGCAGAGGTTATCGAATATTTTTAGATTAACTTAATTACTTGACTATAAAAAGCCATAAATTGAAGCTCTGTTCGGCAAGAAGCTTTTGATCTCCCCAGGTCTCCATTTCTCGTGTCAGCCCTGTGATTTGAAGAGAGAAGAAGTTTTATCATTCTGTCACCAGTGAGACGCGTTCCGCTTGACCTGATGCAATTGGAAGCAATTGAAATGCTCATTTCGCCGCGCTGCTTCGCCGTCGGTGTGCGGCGTTTCAGATTGCATCACGACCGCGAGCTCTGACGTTCACCTGCATAGGAAAACACATGGCCGCGTTTTAATGTTCCGTTATTGAAACAAAACACCGTGCGCTCTCGCTTCAGACCTGCCACCTGCGTTTTTAATGGGACTGATTTTAATAACGGCAGCTTAATACTGTTCTTTAATGTTTTATCTCCTTAACTAAGCCTGCAGATTACATACACTAATGACTTAATGGGCTTATCCTTCACTTGCATCTCAGGCAACATTCTGCTGCTTCCTAAACGTCTTGCACATTAGGCAGATGTTACTTTGCCTTAAAGACAAAAAATAATATTTCGAGTTTCTTTTTGATAAAACAAGGCGGTCTCGCAAAAATACACCTGATAAATTTCTTCAGGGGTCGCCACAGCGACTGAACTCGCATGAAAGATTTGTAAATTGTCTTTACGCTGGATGCCCTTCCTGATGTAACTACAGACCACCGAGCTACCACAGCCCTCAGTGTGGAGCAGAGAGCTGCCATGGGGCACCTGGGGGAGCAGATGGTGGGGGTTAAGGGCCTTGCTCAAGGGCCCAGAGCGGGGCAAATGAAGGTGAAGGTGGATATAGGTGCTTCACTTTTCCTACCCACATTTTGATGTTGTCAATCCAGGGTGTTGAACCGGCAACTTTCCGATCACCTCTGCACCACCTT
Organism: Hypsolebias coamazonicus; assembly: GCA_032273985.1. Classification (NCBI taxonomy): domain Eukaryota; kingdom Metazoa; phylum Chordata; class Actinopteri; order Cyprinodontiformes; family Rivulidae; genus Hypsolebias; species Hypsolebias coamazonicus. The sequence goes on along the minus strand of JAVCKU010000059.1, from coordinate 16,916,103 downwards.
CTTACAATAATCGTCCTGCACTGTCCTCTAAATGTTGACGAGGACACTGTGACCCCCCCAAACGGCTAAAAAACAAAAGTTGACTGCTAAATTACTGCAAAGAAATGTTAGCGTTTCTGATAAAATATCAATATTTTCTCATTTTAGTTCCTAACATTAATCAAACATCCATTCCTGGCAATCTGAAAGTATTTTTATTGTTCTGTCTGCTTCCAATATGGTCATTTCCATATGACGATTTGTAACAAACACCTTGTAGAACAGCAGTGATGAAAAGATTTTCACCTTTAACAACAACATATTAAGTTTCCTTTTCATTAACTACCTGTCATTAGATATTTTATAAGAAAGCTTATGGAAAAATGGGTGAATAAAATAGCTCTTGTATTTTTGCTGTCATATTTCTGCAGTTTTGGTGACTTTGCAGCCATCGTTTCTTGGTCACAAAAGGCCTGTTTTTTTTTTGTTTGTTTATCAATTATAAGACCTACAGGGAACAATTCTGTAGCTCCAGCTAGGATTTGTCATATCGATCGCTTTCTTCCACATTTCTGTTAGCCATCTGGAATTGGGACATTGTAAGAAAAACACACATTAACTTTAAAAAAAAATCCCCTCGTTGTTGCGTCTCTGTCACTAGACTGGTTACACAGTTGTAGAGCATGTCCACATGTTCACTCATGCTTTTGTGCACATCTGTGCTGAACAAATGTGCCACAGGCCTGTGTTGTAGATCATCATGGGACAGTTTACATGATGATTTAAGCTTTCTCATCTTACTGCAGGGATTTAGTCTTTTTGTATCTACATAAGGACTGACAGTACTCCATTTGATGTCAAGTTATCTAACCAAGAGCTTTAGGAAGTGCTGAATGATGTATGTACACTCTGCTTATAGTGAGTATAATAGATTGGAACATTGTTTTATTTTTTCTTCTCTCAGCATGGAGTGCTGCTTATCATTGGTAGAACTTAAAGTCTGTGTTTTCATTGAAAAAGAACCGCTCGTAGGAGGACTATCAAAAGAAGACACACTTTTTTTTTCTTTTAAGAAAGCCATTGATGGGAACCATCTAATGAGGTTTCTGCACCATTTTTTGATGCCGTTTAAACTCGATAACATCTTAAAAGCTTTGATTTTTCCATAAGCTGAAGTCACCGTAGAGCCGGGTGATTATGTCACATTAAACATGTCTTTTGTCTTTTGAAGGTCTCTCTCGTGGGTTGTAAATCTTTGTGGGAGGACCACATTGCAGGGAGGCGATTTATTTTAAGGGATCACAACCTTTGTCCAGTTTTCACTGCAAACCAGTACTTTATTATCATCAGTATAGCTCATAAATTTTTATAGAGCTGCCTAGTCTTTTGAACATCCTTTGCAATCAATTTGTAGCAAGTCTGGTTTTTGTGGTTTGTCAGGATAGTTTCAAAGTTTAAAATTCAAGATTCTAAATGTTTTCCTTTTTTGCATTTCCTGCTGTCTTTAAACAGACCAATTTTTTTTTGCTAATACAAAAAAATTCAACAAGTTAAATTGACTTGAATCCTTAACGAACAGCCAGACCAGGGAAGCACTTCAGCGTAGTTTCTTTGATTGTTTTGGGATCAGTCTAAGCAAGATCTGCAACATTTTCAGAGTGTCATGGAGTTGCAGTGGGTCAGTAGTTTACTGTAGTGGATGGAAGTGGTTACTATAATGGCAGCACCAGGAGAAACAACTCTAATCCCAGGATGTTTTTAACACCATGATATAAAACATAATCCAGATTGAAGAGACGCACATCTTTATGGATGTGTACCGCACCACAGATTTTCAAGATCAGTCTAAAGAGGTGCACTCACTGCAGGACTCTCACCACTGAAGTCTCTTCTTCCCTTTCCTGAAGACTTCTTGCTTTTTTCATTTTATTTTTGTAGTTAGACTTTTAGTGATCGTCTGAAGCGATGGGTGTGATTGTGACATTTTAGGCCGAATGGTTGTTCACGTTACTGCAAGGTTTTCCAACTGTGGACCCATATTTTCAAATGTACAGTAGTCCCTCGCTACTTCGTGGTTCGACTTTCACGGACTCTCTCTTTTGCAGTTTTTCAAAGTAAGAGTGGACATGACGCACAATTGACTGATTGATGGATGAGCCACATGAGCGGAATGGATTGTTTATTTAAAATAAATCTTTTTAAATTATTTAGCACCTGCTTCACCCTTGTGCCGCCCACAGGTGCAGGGAGAAGCTCCCTCTTCAGCCTGTCGTGATCTCTACTCTCTGCCACCTGCGGCTCTCTGCCACCCACACATTTCTGCTCCATGCTGAAGCAGCTTCATGAACGGTTAACCCTTGGCTGTCCGGCTGCACCAATTGACTTTTGTCTTCCAACTAGGCCTGTCACAATACCAAATTTTGTTGGGCGATTAATTGTCTCAGAAATTATTGAAATAAACAAAAATATTGTTTGAAATTTGACAATAATTTCTAATTGTCAGATTTCAGGATAAAAGTTGGGTAATTTGTTTTATGTGTAGTGCCTTTTTTGACCACTGGATGGCAGCATGACTGTTTGAACTGAAGGATGGATAGTGAGGGAGAGAGCAGCATGTCTCTAAAGACTCCAGTATATCTGCTCATCCTGTTAGTTGCGCGGAAACTGTGCACGCTGTTCGCAGAGGGTTGAAACTTTTTTGGAATCCGGTTTGTATAAACGTTCGCTAGTGATATGAACCCCACAGGTCTTTGTGACAGCTACCGCCCTCACTCATGGTTAGTCTACCACAAACAATCCTAACACAACTAACACTTACTGAACACATCAACTAGGCTATAGAACAGACTAATCACTAAAAGAACATGTTAAACAGCTAGCCATAATTCTAAACAATGTACATAATTCTACCATAATCCCTCCCTGAGGCCATGAGACCAAATATCAACCACAGTAGAATGCTACAATATAATTCACATCTAGCATATACTAGCTTTTCTTCTAGTAATTTTGACCTTTTATTTCTAAATAACAGTAATTGAAAATTAGGTAATATATTTTAAGGTCTTCATAAGTTAAATTCCAAGATAAAAATATAAGGCTCCTAAGATAAATAACTTTATTAACTGACTTTTTTAAAATTTATATGAAGGTTTCTGTTCAGTTCCCTGAGAGGACTTCTGTTGTAACTTGGAGCTACAGTATAAAACTGAATTGAATTGAATTGAAATACCTTTCAGTGTCTACAAATGTGGATTAAATAACACTAATTTAGCTGGTTTATGTTTAGATCAAAGCAGCGTGTCAACATTTAGACTCGTAATGATGTCAAAGTATCAGACTTGTTAAAAAAGTTGGATGCGTTCATGTTTATCTAACCCTGCAATAATTTCAGGATTAGTTTTTCCTCGTCTTTTTTTAATAAATAAAAACACTAAATTCTATATTAGTGTCTTTTACCACACTTTTATAAACAATAATGGATATGATAAATTGTCAATCTCTTTTTCCCCAAACGTCTTTGTTTTAGACCTGCGAGAAGTAGACTTTATTAGTACCAGTTTTCCATCCTGGACCCAATACAGTACTTTGGAAATTCAAACTGAAAGGTCAAGTTTGCTACAATCTCCAAATCAGCCCCGAGTCCAGTTTGAAGACAGTGCAAATTAGTCTCTAAAATTTTTGGAATCAAAGAGCTTTTTTCTAATAAATACCTAATCTAATCAAATTTCTGACCTGGGCAGGTAAAGAAAACAATTGTCTTGGTGTTACTGCCCCCTTTCACCTCCAGCTGTCTGTTTTCATACCTTCACACCTCATGTGACACCTTTATAAATTGGTTCTCATTGCACTCTCATCTCCTGTGGTTTAAAATGTGTGTGTTGTCTCACTGTGTCTGCGACATCAGGTCTGCCATGTTGACTCTCTTCTTAATTATCCAGCAGTATAAGTGCCACCTCTCTGGAAAATGTTCACTTCTCATTAACAAGGTAACACTGTTATCAAGCTAATTGTGCCACTGAGAGAAAATCACATATTTGGTTCCTGTAGCCTGAGCTCAGAGAGGTTTGAAGTAGTAGGAGGTAATGTGACTTTTTTTTTTTTTTTTTTTAAGCGGAAAGTTTTCAAATGTGTCAGCTAGACGTCATACCGAGGGCGAGAAGTAGATTCTGTCATGTTTGGATTTAGGATGTGAAGTGTACGTCAGAAGAATTATGAGGTTTCACCTGAACTGCTACTGTAACTTTTAAATAACGACCGCATTACTGCTTGTGAGTAAATCAGCGCTCAACAACTCAGGTTTGTTTGTGATTAATCTGAATAAACAGAAGGTTGTCAGACTGGCGTGCTTTTTATTGCCAGTCTGCGCGTCACACGCTCGGCACGCACGCTCCATGATTACATCGGGCTAAACTAGCTCGTTCATCATCTTACATCGCATTACCTTGTGGCCCGTAGTTGTAAGAGGGCAGATGGCGGCGCTGGCGTGTGTACCCACACGCGTGCACGTGTCTCAGTATGTCGGTGCCCGCACTCCATCTCTGGAGGTGTAACCCAGCTCCATGCACCAAGCTGTGCCAAGTGCTCACAGCTGGCAGCGACCAAGCAGTTGGTCCCTTCGGACAAGTTGCCCCCTGCGCCAGGACAAACAGGAAATGAGCCCCGGGGCCTGGTAGGAAACTGGCTCCGTGGCCAATAGAAAGCGATGTGAGGAAGCAGAGGGGGGAGCGAATGAACAGCTTGGAGAGGCAGGGTAGCAACAGAGGAGATGGCTGAGAGGTGGAGAGAACAAGGAGGGAGAGTAGCTGGGAAAGCACTAACGTACAAAAAAGGAGCTCAGCAGAGAAAAGTAGATTAAACTAGAGAAAATACAGGTGGTCCTCGACCTACGAACAGGTTCCGGACCTAAGGACCGTTCGTAGGTCGATACCGCCGTAGCTCGAAAC
>JAVCKU010000059.1:16708976-16720745 GCA_032273985.1 Hypsolebias coamazonicus | reverse complement strand
CCCCCAGTAATAAATCTGTTTGTTGTTGTTTAATCGGGGTTGCAGGCGATCGCACACTGCGGGAGAGAGACAGCACACCCTCGCAAGAGTGTGCAGGCTTTCTACTCATCTTTCTGCTTATTTAATTCTTATAATTAAACATTTTTAACACCAAAACATGGATAGATTAAAGCAAAGATATGTCTCTGTGTAACTTTATTTTATTTTCCCCCCAAACCCAAAGTTCTCTCTGTGAAAGTCCCAGAGAGACTGTGTGAGCTGCAAAGCATGCTGGGTAAGCCTTGTAGAAATTTTGTGTAATGTTTCTGAATGGAACTGGGTTGTTCTTGGTAACGTCCTGTTCAGGTTTGCTTTGGCATTCATGCTGAAGTCTGTTGTAAACTATCAGGAGTCAGAGGTTGTCCCTGATATGTACAAGGGGGAAACCAGGTTAAACAGTGATCCTCACTGAATAATGGTGTCTTTGAGTCCTGGTCTAGCCTGGTCTTGTGTAAGTCAGTGCTGTCAGTGGAGAGGGTTCTTCTTACAGCATTCTTCTATATGCTTGTGAAAATGTTGAAAATTGAGATGGATACACACCAGGACTGCTTCTCTGAAGTATTTGCCATTTCACATTGTTTAAAGGTCTCCCTCACCAATGTTTTCAGATTATTATTATTATTATTATTTTTTGTCTTTTTATGAATGATCTCATTGATGAGCTGGACTTAAAGTCACCCGCGGGCCACCAGTTGTATAGCCCCACAGCACTGAAGACTAAAAGAGTCGCCACTTCCCTTGCTCAACATTCATCATTAAATCATCACATAAACAGACACAAAGACTCAAAAGTGGAATTTGTTATCCAGGTTGCAACAAACATTAGACTATAACATGCTTTTATGTAGTTTAAGGTGGATTGCCATTGTACTAATCAAAATGAGTGTAATTGATCACTAGACAGTACAGTGTTTTTGTAATAAGATGAATGTGTAATTCAAGGTCTCCCTTGTAAATGAGTCCTCGAGGCTCAATGAGATCATCTGTATAAATAAAGGTTGAATTAATGTGTATTTAAATGGGAAAAAGTACAGCTTAATTTTTATGCTTTTTCTTCTGGTTTTACAAAAAAGTGACATTGAAAATTAAATTTTGGAATACTTAAACAAAACAATACAATGTGTATTTTGACAACAGAATTTCAGACTGCAGCTTGTACCACTTCAGACCTTGCAACATCTTTGTTGGATTAGTTGGTCCTTCCATTTCAAACTGAGATTAGATAAGGGTTGGGACACGCTTATCCTTCAGTTTCAGTGTTAAAACCCATTGAGTTGTGAGTCTTTTAGAAGCTACAGTATTTGAAATTAGTAGAAAGTATTAATTTGATGCTGAGGACAAACAACACTGAATTATTGCTGCTATTGCTAGTTTTACTCAGCCCTCTGTGAATAACAAGTGGCCATTAGGGCACTATCAGTTGTTAGGCTGATGGTCCTCCTTTATCATGTGAACTACCGTACTTTCCACCATACAAGTTGCACCGGCATATAAGTCGCATCAGTCCAAATACAGGTAGTCCTCGGGTTCCGTTCAAGTTCCGTTCCTAAGGGCCGACCGTAACCTGATTTGAACGTAAACCGGAGTTCATCCCACGCGGCGGCTGTAAGTCCAGATTTTGAACGTAACCCGAAATTGAAACCACATGGCGAATGGTAACGGCTTTTTAAACACGGTTTTTTCAATGTAACAAAACAACAGCGTACTTAAAACGCCGTTTTGCTGTATTTCCAAGCAGTTGGCTAACACAATACCCTCAAAAAATAAATAAATAAATAAATAAATAAAATAAAATGCGGCATAAAAAAGTCAACGTGAGGTGTGATGACATCACTGGGGAGGCGGCCGTAAGTCCGAAATGCCGTAAACCGGGGGTGACATAACCCGAGGACTACCTGTATGTGTAATAAAGTGGGAAAAAAACATAAATAAGTCGCTTCAACGTATGTGTCGGATCACGTGTCTTGCTGCAGGGAGGAAGGGGGCAGCGAAACACGTGATCTGCTATGGATGGATGGATGGATGGATGGATGGATGGATGGATGGATGGATGGGTGTGCACTACTTCAGAGATTTACGTTTTTCTCAGTTTTTTCTAATTGAATGTCTGTGTGTGTGTGTGTGTGTGTGTGGGGGGGGGGTAGCGGTAGTTGTCAAAAGCCTAGAGGGCCCTATCGCACCTCTAGCGGCTGCACATGGTACTGTTTAATATTTTTCATGTCAGAATGCATGAAAGCGTCAGATGTCGATCAGAAACTGTGTTATGAATATGGGGAAAAGACGTATATTAGTCGCTTCGGTGTCGCAGGACTTACAAATGTATCCAGAAAGGTGCAACTTATACGGCGGAAAACACGGTACTAGTTTTGGCTGTTACGGGCAAACTGGTTGATCCACTAGGTGCTATTCATAAGACTGAGTTGGTTGCAGCTCCTCAACCTGGAGAAGTTTTTTGGATAAAATATTAAATGTTACAACAAAGAAACCGACCAGAGGACCTGACTTAACTTTGTTAGATTTTTTTTTTTAACCTGGATTATTGAGCATGCTTCAGGATAACTCAAGTTTTCCTTGGGAATTGTGTTACAAACTGTTGGTACAGGGAAGTGTTGTCTAAAGTTCACCATAATAAGATAATAATAAGGAACCTGTCCACTTTATTTTACAGCCTATCAATTTTTTTTCCATTAAAAAAATAAATAAAATTGGCCTAAACTCACATCAAACCTGCCCAGTATCTTCTACATTGGCCAACAGTGGCTGGGCTTTTGACTTGAGTAGAAAAATGACATTGGCTTAAAATGGCAAATGAACCCAAATTACCATTATTGTTCATTTTAAACTCATTTAAACTACCCTCGCACATGCATAAAATAAAAAAAACCACACTATGCTACTGTTAGTCACATTTTGCTGCACTTGTGTTAAAATAACCAAGAAAAAGTGAATTCCATTATTTTCAGGGTCACGACCTTTGCTTCGGTAGTTGTCTCCTTCCCCTACAGCTAAGACAACAGTTAACTGACGGATAAATATTTATGCAACTGAGCTACATTTGGATTGTGGCCTGGGTTCTCCATGAATTTTTCATTTACTGCACGACTGCAGAGGTGCTCTGGGAGCTGTTCAGAGATCTGTGTAAACCTAATGTTGGGAGGTGCAGTGAGTTGATGTCTAAGATGTATCTCCAGTGGTACAAATGTTTATTGTGCTGTGGAGGGAAGTGCACAGCGGTGGATTGAATTAGATTGAAGATTGCATTGTGGTGCTACGCCGGCGAAAATGAAAGCTGTCGGATTGTTTTGTGTGTGCGCTGCTCAAAGTTTGAAGTGTGCAGGAGCGTGTTTGCATATTTTATGAAATCGTTGGTATTCCCAGTCGTTCTGTCATTATAGGGGTCAACGGTGACACCTCAGGGTTAAAGGGTTGCGCCGAGACATCAATAATAAATGCAAACGGTTGACGTTTCTGCAGATGAACAGACCCGTGCAGGACTCGTTTGATGACAGAGAGTCACTTGTGGTCACTCGATGAGCTCGAGCGTGTCATGTTTACAAGGGGTCGGGTTCATTTGTAAGCTGTCAAACAGACGTTCGGACAAAGATCAAGAATAGCCTGAAGAAGCTGCTCTTCGTAGTTGTTTGATCAGGAAGGGGGCCTGGGAGGGGATATCTGATGAGAGTGAAGGCTGGGATCAAAGAAATGAACTGAAACGTGGCAACAGAACTTAAAAAAAAAAAAAAAATGACCAAAGTAAAATGAATTAGTGCGGCTGTAAAAGATTAAAATTTGAGCGTAAACAAAAATAAATGCTAAAGGTGAGGCACAAAACTACTTCAGAATAATGGCTGTCAACACAATAAGACCTAATGGAGGAGGAGGTGTGAACAGAGTATGAAAATACATCCCTGATACCAATATTCATCTGGGTGTTAATGAATGCTCTTGTCTGCAGAAACAAGCCAAAAATTTCATTACCTCCAAAGCTCTCAAAACCAAACTGAATGAGTGAACCACAAAGGGAATTAATTACTGAAAAACTGAAAGTCAAAAGTCCAATTTTATTCTGGAAAAGACATTAGCAGCATGAAGCAGGGGAGTATTCTCTTTGTCTGAAGCACTAAATCGAGCTGTTTCTCAATGATTTGATGTCTTGGACACCATTGACTTTAATATCAACATAAAACATGGCAAATAATTGCCTGTTAATGCAGTCCTGCAGTTCTTAAGAAGGCATTGTTTCAGTCAGACTGATCTGGGTATGGAGAATTAGAGCGACATTCTCAGAGAACGGTCAAACATCACTTTTCAACCATTTAAAATGAGCCTAAATCAAAACCCTTCCAGCACTGTAGAGAAAACTTTGGCACAAAACTAAACATTGTTGAAGGAATCCACATCAGACTCAGTCTGGCAAAAGATCATTCAGAACATTTATTTATCCTCAATCTGTCTGAGACATGCTGTAATTCAATTCAAGGTGTGTGCACAGACTGTATAAGTCCAAAGACGAGCTGTTCAAGATCAAAACAGATCTGGATCCTGCATGCAATCGTTGTAAACAAACTCCAGCTACGCTCTTACACACACTCTGGACTTGTTCAAAGCTGATGACCTATTGGCAATCTATTTTTTTTATACTTTATCTGGGATATGTGGAAAAACTGTGCACCCATCACCATGCATGTCATTGTTTGGGGTGGCCCCTTTGGATGCGTCCTTCAGCAAGTATGAGAGCAATATGATTGTGTTTGGCTCTCTTCTAGCCAGGAGACTTATTTCATGCAGATGGAAGGATGTGCACCCCCCAGCATATGAACACTGGATAAGAGAAGTCATGTGTCATGTTCATTTGGAAAAGATTAGATACACTGCGAGGGGATCTGTTGGAAAGGTTTGGGACACTTGGCGGCCATTTCTGGCTTATGTTGAAAGTGTCTGTGCCTGTCGAACTATACCGGTATGTGTGTCTGTTGAGCCAATCTGGTGTGGGAGGGGTAGGGTGTGTTATTAATGTTGAAAAAAAAAAANNNNGATGACCTGAATTAACATTTTTAGATTTTATACCTGGATTACTGAGCATGGACTTTGGTGTTTTGATCCAGTTTGAAATACCTGTTGATGGGGGAGAGGGCAAGCACCGGAGGAGAGGGAGTGCCCCAGAGGCCATTTTACAATACAACAGTTTTTTCCCCCTCCAACTATGGAGTAAGCTGTTGGGGGAATAACAGTTTTGTTTGGTATTTTGCGGTGGCCCTAAGATGTAAATGAAAAAAATAAAAAAATAAAAAAATAAATAAATTTGAAAATATGGAATTACATTTGAAACAACAAAGTTAAATTTTGGGGGGGGGGGGGGGGACGGAATTACATTTGAAAAGACGGAATCACATTGGAAAAAACGTAATTGCATATGAAAAAATGGAATCACATTTGAAAAATAAAATGTAATAAATAATAATAATTATAATAATAATATAATAATAAATAAATAAATACATAATAATAAGTTAATAAAGTTAAAAAAAACTTCCTGTTTGGCTTGATGTAATTCTGTTTTCTCAAATGTGATTCCCTTTTTTCCAATGCAATTTCGTTTTTTCTAATGTGATTCCGGCCACTTCCGCTTTGACTTAATGTAATTTTGTTTTGTTTTTTCAAAGGTAGTTCATTTATAGTACACCTTAGGGCCACTGTAGTATTTCCTCAGACTGATGAAGCTTTCTGGATGGAGGGTGAAACGTCTCAGCACAATAAAACTGTCCAGATGACCTGAATAACATTGTTGGAATATCTCATGAATGACTGAACAAATTTGAACAAAACTGGCATAAAGTAATCACTGGGCTGACACCTACAGCTGATTAAACTTTAGATTCAACCTAATTCAAGATGGATGCTCCAACCAACTGACATTAGATAACACAAAAAGGGCAGTAACTCAACCAATTAGACAGATATTGATAATTTAATGTGGTAATAGCTGAGCGTCTTTACTATGCCGTACTTTAACTGCTGCACATTTTGTAATAGTTTAGTTTAAAACTTTTTCATTAGCTGTTGGTGTCGACACTATTTGTCTAACAGGAAAAATACCTCATCAACTCAGTTATCACTTAAGGTACATCAGCAACTTTCGGAGTCAGCCCGATTTAAAATAACTGCCACAGCGTATTGACTATAGCCAGGACAGAAATGTATAAATATAGTTGATGCTGAGCTATATTTGGTGTAGTACTAGCTTTCATGAAGACCCAAACCCCAAGCACTGATGTATCTCGCATGATCTTACATGAGCTTGCATGAGATTTAAAGATTTGACCAAAACATTCTCTCTGTTCCTTACTGTCATGAGATAATCTTGAAAATGCTTTGACTTTAGTTATTCCAACTCGTGCTTGTTTTCGGATCAGCGACTAGTGAAGAGGTGGTACAATGACGTGATCTGTAATCTGAAAACCAAACCTCTTGAGCAGTATTCTAAAATGGAAACGCCATGAAATTACCTGTCCGTACTGTGGACACAGACTGATAAAAACAAAAAAAAAAAATTGTGGTTATACTTCAGAGAATTCAAGACGTAGAGAAAGAAGAAGTGAGTAGGGAAGTGTCGTATAGATTGTCTGGACTCTTACGAATGCCTTGTAACACATCTCAGTGTCTCTTCATCATCTCTTCTGTCAGCGCCTGTCCATCTCTACCTTCATACACATCTACTTGCTGCCACTTCTATCAAACTTCCTCACCACACAGCCTTACTTTCTGTGTCCATCTCCTCGTCTGCGTCTGAATCCTGTTCCATCTTATTCTCACCTCTCAAACCCTTACCCCCCACTATCCGTCTCCCTCCTTCACCCCCTATCTATCCTATTTTACTCCTGTTGGCATGATTGATTGCTGAAACTGGGCCGACTCTCTCGAAGTCCGCCTTACAACCATAACCACTCCGGCCCTCAATAACCAGCTGCTGCTCACATTGATTACCCCACATCGCAAGGAGATAATCAGTGGGTGTGACCAGATTTTGAAGCGCGATGGGTCCGTGCTTGTGTTTAAATGAAGCCGATCGCGCTGGTTTTTAATCAGAGTTGCGGAGGACGCTTAATCAGGCAGTGTTTTGATGGATTCACGGAATGGGAAACCCATTCATCAAGTCAATTACACATTAATCACAAGCTCACCCTCAGATTCAAGAGAGAGGGAGAGAGACGTGAGGAGGGGCTCGGCTTTGTTCTTGGAGTGAGCAGCAAGAGGCATTATGTAAACCCTCTTATCCACGGCAGTGAGCCTGTGAATCAATGTACAATAAAGCTGGAACTGTCAATGGGTGTTGATCAACCAACCATTTTTGGTGTTTTACAAAGGGAAGTTGAAGTGGTTCTTTATGGTGAACGCTTGGTAAAATTATCCGCAAGAATACTTGTCCGTGTCAAATGCGGTGATGAAATGAGATAAAGCAAATCAATGACTGCATGTTCTGTACAGCAGTACACTTCAAATAACTAAAGTGAATAGAAACTTGAGCCCATTCAAAGTCAAAAATTTAATATTTAAAGGTGCCTTCTGCAAAGACTGAACAACGAATCAAAACGTACATCTTTCAATGAGAACAATGTTATCATGCAAAGGATTGCTTGTTCCATTAATGATCTGCATGCTCATATCCTCTTTTGTCAGTTCAGCAGACTGTCACCGGCCTTGATGCCCACACCTGGTTTAGATGACAGTGATGACAGAGGAGAAACAGAGGAAAATGTGGGTTTACTACTGCAATGCTATGCAAAATCACTGGTTTTTAATATTGTGCCTACAATAATAATAATTAAAAAAACACAACTATTATTAGAACCAAAATTCCAGTTTTATCTCACCACTCCAGCTTTGGTTCTTGTCGATATGTAGATGGATTCCAGTTTGGGTTTTCTGCCAACAGTGGAACCTCCTGGGTCTCTTTCCCTGAAGGCCGATTAAAAACATGTTCAGGAAGTGATGTGGTCATGACTTTAAAGGTGAGCTTGAATGGTTTTGGTTAGTATTTTTTCCTTTCAGCCAGCTCTACTACCAAACTGGGGCCACATTTATGCTTGCGTCCACATCCTTGTAGATAGCCTTCAATCTCATGAGGCTTATATTTTTTGGTAATATTGGTAGTTGTGGTCAGAGGAACTTGAAGTTTCTTGGAGATAGTCTTGTAGTGTTTACCTTTAATACGGACATCTCTAAGCTCCCACTTTACTTTCTCTGCTCCATGTTCAGTGTGGTGCATGCAACAATACCAAACTACAAACTACACTGGCCTGTTCGTTTCCTTATAATAAGCCGAATAATGGATGGGAAGCTTAAAGGTGCCTCTGACATTACCTAAGGTCAAACACTTTGTAACATTGAAGAGAACAGACATTTGTGCATGGACCAAAATACAACAAAATTTGGATTTGCTTCTCAGAGTGAAAGTAAAATAAATAAATAACAACAGGACTATATTGCAAAGATTAATGGTCTCTATAAAGATAGCAAAAAAATCTGTTCATACCATTTTAGTACATCTTTTAAAAACAACAAACAAGTGCATTTTTAACTTCTTTTTTTTTTTTTTTACTTCATACTAAAGGTATGCAGATACACGTACGGCAACTCTTTGGAAATAAATCATTTCCACAAGAAAGAGGCATTGACTGATCTGCACAACTTCCACAGCCAGTTACTATTAAAGTAACAAAAGCTGAAGTACTCCAACACAACCTCTGGCAGCTCGCATCGATAAATATTTCAGGCGGACAAGGTTTGAATTTGTCAAGAAATCAAGGCTAAAATATGAATAATGAAAACTGTCAGAGTGAGTATGTGTGTATTAAAAACGCAGCTTGTCAGAGCTAAACATACAGTGTGGCAGCAACGGAGGTGAATAATGCAAAAGCAATGAGAAAGTTGCAGTATATTTATGTAAATTATGTGCATCTCACTAAAAGGTCCAAAGGAAATAAAATTTAAAAAAGCAGGATGAAGAGATATAAACACACTTTAGAAAATAACATTCACTGTAAACAAAAATAAATGTAAAAAGATGCACCAAATATTGTATTATAATATTTGCATGCCAGTTCAGTCAAAGATGATTCTTAAAATGTTTTGTTTTCAGAACCTTATAACTTTAAAAAAAAATGTTCTGAATCCAAGCCCATTACGCTTTGCTCACAAATACAAATGCATGTATTTTGACTTAAACTGGCCACATAAAACTGGTTGTTCAATGATTTATAAAACTATAGAAAAATATTGTTTGGTTCTCCCATTAAAAAAAAAAAAAAAACTGGTGATGAGAAAGTCTCACCTAACACACTGTAATTTCCACCGTAAACGCCGCACCGCCCTATAAGTCACATCAGTCCAAATATGTCTAATAAAGTGGAAAAAACATAAATATATCACTTACTGTATGTGTCTCATCTATTGTGCATCACCGCTGATGCTTCACATTTGTTACGCATCACTGTTGACAACCCGGGAATGTGGGCCGAACCCAGAAATGTGAGCCGGTGTTGTGCCAAATATCGATTGGCTGCCAGTTGGCGGCCGCTGGAGCATGCACGGGAGGACTTTTACAGGAATTCAACAACATTAACACTTGAAAACTATTATTTGTGTGCTCAACATTATAATAAAAGATGTCTCAGTTGAACTTTTACTTAATAAATGCACTTTAACAGTCAAATCAGCTGCATTTCGGTGGGGCGGCGCAGCAAAATGAAGCTGATCTGACTGCTGCTCCAAGCAGCGAGTAGAACAAAGGTGATAGGCTATGGCAAGCCGATTGTGTCATTAATAAGCCATAGCCACTTTTACCCATTACATGATACAACGGCATGCCATATTACTTGAGTACCATCTAGTGGCTGAAAATGCAAGTGTTCAATATTTTCAGTTAGAATGAATGAAAATGGTCATAGCTCAGCCAAAAATTGGTTTATAAATACGGGGGAAAGAATCCATAAGTACGTCACTTTGGTGTATAAGTTGCAGGGCATGCAAATTATGCAACAAAAAAAATGTGACTTATAGGGCGAAAAATGTGGTATATGTGTTAGCATGATAAATATACAAAATAGAAAACAAGTCAAATAAACAGTGTAGCCACAAGTTATTTATTTATACAATCTATTTTTATTTACTGACTATGCCTGTTTTTAGACTTATTTCTGCCTGACAGCAACAACATGCTAAAAAAAAAATTCAAGTATTAAGTAATTAAATAATAAAAACTTAAACATTTAAAAATGCTTTGTTTTGTGTGATAATCTCATAAATGCTTCAAATCTGCTTGTTTATATAAATGCAGAGTATCACAGTGGGCAAATAGGCCAACATGTGGATAATGTGAAGCTTCACAGAATGTGATCGTTAGAAAAAAGTGAGTTTTTGGTCGTGTAGTAAATTGTAAATGAACGGATTGAAAAATATTCGATCTTGAGTTAATTGAACATTTTCACCTCACTTGATCAGAACAACTTCCTTCTGTTTATGAAAGCAGTGAGGCGTGCAGAGACGCAGCAGCTTCAGCACAGAGGGAGGAACAAAAGCAGAGAAACTGGAGTTTTTATAGTTTATGAATGCAAAAAAAAATCATAAATTTAAAACAGTTTTATTAATGAACACCTCAGTTTGCCACACGTTTGGACTAGTTTAGCCAATAAGGATGGAGTGTTACTTTTTAATCACACAAACCTATATTTTCATCCTCTTCAGTTGCTTTTTTTATTTTCAAATGACTAAAATCAATGAAAATCATCCTGACCGACGCTAATGTCACCGTTTCATTTCAGAAACATTAACATGAAGTGTCAGTTTCTCTGTATCTATTCTTCATGAAGAGGATTAGAAAAGAGTCTAAGCAAGAGAATTTCTCCCCGAAGTCTAAATATTTTTCTAATTGATGCAACTACCTGACAAACAAACAAGATGTACGATTCAGTCTGTTTGACTGCGATCAAGAAGTGTGCTGCATCTTAAAGTGATAGTTCGGAGCTTGTGAAGTGGGGTTCAGTGATAAGGTTGTGAACTGTTAATATCTTACATGCTGTAGGTAACTCTTTGAACATCCTCTGTTTGAAGGAATCCAGTATAATTCTGACCAGACTGTAAAGCTCATGGTTAGAGTGGTGCTAACACCATAAAAAAAACTAATAACCTCAGATGTTAGTGGTTTATACAAGCATTTTTATTATTTTTAATTTAGACCGATTCTATTATCGATTTCTATTTCTGCCAAGCCAAAAATGTAATGAACTGATGACATTAGCAGGCAACTACCCAGTCGCGGTAGTAAATAACAGATTTACTATTGAACATAGATGCTGACCCACCGATATTTAACCACAAGGATGTCTATGGTGAGGTGATTCATTATGTTTTGTAGTTGACACGAGGCACACGTTTAATGCGTTCCGCTTCACGTCAACACAGCTGAGTTCTGCTCCAGACCTCATTTGGTTCCGAACTGCCAGTTTCAATTCTGAAATCGTTTCGTTGGTCGATTTTGTAAGACCTCCAAATGATCGACAACCCTGGGTCCAGTTGAGGAAGCTTTCAGTTCTCAAGCTCCTCTCTTGTGGAACCCACTTCCAGTTTCTGTCCATAAGTCTGACACCTTGTCTACTGTTAAAGGTCCACTGACATGATATTTGAACTTTGCATAAAATGGCACAACATATATATCTTGTATCATTCAACTAT
>JAVCKU010000059.1:16687220-16698969 GCA_032273985.1 Hypsolebias coamazonicus | reverse complement strand
AGAAAGATGCCTCCTCAATCAGGCCACTTCTGTTGTGTCTTAAAGACATCAAAGCTTGAATGTCTTTAAATTTCCTGAATTTCAATGAAACGAAAACAGAAGGGATAGTGTTTAGTCCTAGTGGCTCTTGTGAACCTTGCCCTGTTGATCTGGGCCCTCTGGCACCACATGCAAAGAAAACAGTTTCTCAATTGGGTTTTAAAATGGAGAGTGATTTTAAATTAGATTCCCAGATTGGAGCGGTGGTCAAGACCAGTTTTTATCACCTCAGACAGCTGAAGTAAAGCCCATCCTTACAAAACAGCAGCTGGAAACAGTATTCCATCCCTTTGTCACCTCTCGGCTGGATTACTGTAACACTCTTTACCTTGGAGTCAGCCAGTCCTCCCTCAGATGTCTCCAGTTGGTCCAGAACGCTGCTGCTCGATTAATTAAATCTGAGTTTTTGGTTTATTTTGTCCAAATCTTTGTTTGGGGGATAAATTCTCAATCTGGAATTTAGCAAACGACCACTGAAACATTTAGGCTCTTTTTAATTAAAAAAACAGCTTGACTCAAACTGCCACATTTCTGTATTCAAAGTATTCAAATAATTTTTTGTTTGTTTTCGTTGTTACTGATTCTGTGAATAAGAGCCTAAATATACATTTGCAACATCCCGAAGCAGACATAAATGACTGATGGTAAATATCTTGTGTATTCTGAGTGGAAGCAGATTCTACCGAGACTCTTGTTTACGTACATCTGTCATCAGGCCGTGAATAATTTATTGCACTTTTGACACAAATCCGTTGGAAATTCGATCAACTTTTGGTTCAAGTTCGACGTTGCAGTGAAATGTTAGAACACAGGGGGCGACCACAAATATTCTGGTTTTGAATGTTTGCACCACTTGAAGACAAAGTTCAGGTTCTTCCTGACTTGTATCTAATTTTGCCTCTAATTCTTGCTATTTGTTTTAATTAAAACTCCAAGAATCAATGACTCTCAGAGGAGTTGACGGGGGAGAGGGCGGGCCCTGGAGGCCATCTCAGCACCAGCAAACTGTTTTTTTAACAGAGTTTTATTCTAAAAATTAAAGAACTTATTCAGTGCAGTCTGCCATGCTGCTAGATTGTTTCTGAAAAGCTCTATGTCCTGTCCACGTAGATCCACCATAAACACTGTTTAAAAATGATCTCTCCACTTAAATCACATCTCATGTGTCAGATTCTATAAAAACTGCATGAGGCTTAAATGTGCAAAACAGCAGAAAATGTGTCCTTAGAACTGTTTAAAGACATGTAGTCTAAATTTTCAATGCATGTACCGTATATTTCGCCATATAGGTCGCACCTTCTTTTAAAATAAATTTGCAATTCTGCGACTTATACACCAAAGCCACTAATACAAGTTTTTTTTTCCTCCCATATTTATAACCCATTTTTTGGCTGAGATCTGACGATTTCATTCATTCTGACTTGGAAAATATTGAACACTACTATTTTCAGCCACTAGAGGGCCCTCGACGAATATGGCAAGCCAAGTGTTTCATTAATAGGTAAAAGTGGCTATTAATGAGACACTTGGCTTGCCATACCAAACCACCTTTGTCTTGCTCTAGAACTCTTGGAGCAAACGTCAAATCAGCTGCATTTCACCACACTGCCCAGGCGAAATGCAGCTGATTTGACCATTTAGGTGCTTTTATTAAGGAAAAGTTTAACTGAGACACATCTTTGCTACAATGTCGAGTAAACAAATAATTGTTTTTAAGAGTTAATCTTGTTAAATTCTTGTTAAAGTCCTCCCGTGCACGTTCCCATGCAGACAATAAAGTTTTGGCACAACACTAGCCCACGTCTCCGCGTGGTCATCGGTGACGCATAATAGATGTGGCTTGTACGGTGATGCGTCTTGTTTTTTCCCCCACTTTAATAGACATTTTTGGACTGATGCGACAAACGGTGGTGCGATGTTTACAGCATCAAGTTCGGTAGTCATGACAAACTGAGATTAGGACAGTACTGTATTTGGTTTATAAAATTTAAACCAAAGCGTTGATTTATTCATCCATCCTTTCTCTTTCCCACTTCATCTTTTTGGGTCACAGGTGCCCATATCCAGCTATCAGTGTAAGAGAGGTGGGGACACACTGGACAGGTCGCAAGTCCATCACAGAGACACTTGGAGACAAACGAAACAAACAGCCGTTCACTCTCACCTAGGTAGAATTTATAAGTCAAATCAAATGTTTTTATATACCACATTTAAAACAAATGTTGTTGACTCAAGTGCTACACATAACGCACATTTTAAAAGACAATACTGAACAGGAGGTCATAAGAACAAATATGGCAGGAAGTAAAACCATTAAAGTGATGCAGATAAATAAAAGTCAGCTCTCACGCTGTATTAAAAGCCATTTACAGTAGTTACCAATCAGCCTGACATGCATGTTTTTAGTCTGTGGGAGGAAACCGGAGTACCCAGAGAAAACCCACGCAGCACGGCGAGAACATGCAAACTCCACCCAGAAAGGTCCCCAGCTGAGATTTGACCTGGTGACCTTCTCGCTGAAAGGCAGCAGCTCTACCAACTGCACCACTGAGCTGCATCTATTTTTATTTGACCTTTTATATTTTTTTTTCTTTAATCTGACCCTATCCCGAATAAACTTTGGATATTAACCTAAAAGTTTCCTAAGAGAAGAATAATAATTTTTCTTCTTTCGGCTGCTCCCTTCTTCAGGGGTTGCCACAGCAAACTGTGAACAGCGAATTATCTCCATGTAGACAAAATGGAGAAATCCTTATTAGTGTAGTCCGGTAAAATGAGATGATTGGGGACGTAAAAAGGAGTTACGTAATCGAGTAATGGCAAGAATAAGATGTACAGGTGGAAGGTAACTGTAATGGGTTTCAGATCCAATAGAAACCATATGTGATTTATTACCAACGCTTTCCTGTTTGAAACAACACTCCTTCTGTAAGTGACATTTTAATTTGCAATGAAAAACAAACATTTTTACATTAACAAGCTGAAAGTTGCCAACTTAATGTTACGCAGCATCTGTCCTTTTCAGCTACCAAAACATAAATGATCTGAAGTGAGGCCAGTTTGCCCGAGTGTTTTCTACAGGCTGCCTCGGATTATAAACTGGGAGATTGAAAATGGTGGCAGGTGTTAGCCTGACGTTCGGTTTACACCATGTTGGATCTTGGATCAGAGCAGCTGGTAGATTGTACAGTGACAAATACATCAACATGAACTATTATCTAAAAAAAAAAGTACAGTGCTTGAGTCGAATGAGATTCATCCATTGTGTTGGTAAAATATATGAGCTAAGTCTGTCGCCATTCGTCAAGTAATTTTCTTAAAATAAAAGCGTAAAGATTCTTAAATGTGAGCTGTATTTACTGTGTGTGTGTGTGTGTGTGGGGGGGGGGGGTCTCCTGCATGTTTGTTTATCCTGTTGCCAACAAACTTTGATCGTGGACTAGTTTAATGTGTTCTTGGAGTGTTGCCACCTAGTGGCACAGCATGATAATTACAGCATTTTGTTAGAATATGTGGGTATGTGAAATATAAAGGGGGAAAAAATCCTCCTAAGTGTTGTGTTGTCTAAACTTTAAAAGTCTTCACTTTGGAAAGCCCTTCCAAAAACCATATTTTCTTTCTAAAAACTTAATTTGCATGACAATGAGAGGCTCAAACGCAGCAGGCAGAGTTCATTTATCAAAGTATCCATGTGGGCTGAATAAATTGTTACAAAATCAAAAGAAACTACAAAAATGACTTGATTACTCAGTGATTGTCAAATGTGAAAGTAAGCGATGACCACCATCCTCGGACCAGTTAATAAAGCACAGGATATTTTACAACATTGAGCCTGGTTACATTCAATTCAGCTTTTTTTTATATAGCGCCAAGTCACAACAGAAATACAAAAACATAAAATATTGTTTATTAAGCATTTATTTTCATATTGGATTGTAAACTGTATAGGCTTTTGCCCACAAGATTATCAAAGGCGTATCCATCTTTGAAGGAATGAACATTGCCTGCCAACTTCCATGTCAGTTTTACGGTAAAATTAGTGTAATGAACTTGGGGAGCACAGACTGATACGAGACCCAGAACGAAACAAGACTCCAAAGGGTAAAGGTTTAACATTGTTTATTTTACATGGTGTGTGATATAATGTACAAATGATCATCTGAAACCCCCTGAGGAGCAAGGACAAGGTCAGGTGGGTATATAAGTAGGAGCTGGTAATTGAAGGTTGTTTGATTCTCCTTACAGGTTGGATGTTTGGTTGAGCACCGAGGCAGATCCAAAGAGGGTTCCAGTGTGGTGTTCCGGCAGGGCAGGCATGTGGCTGGAGGGCAAGGCACGAGGGACTGGAAGCAGGACCAAGACGGACTAGGACTGGAAGGCACCTGAGAAGGCAGGATGACTGGAGGCACAAAGAACAAGGTAAGTAAATACTTGTTTCACAAAGTGCAAGCAGCCAGAGACATAAATACCATGAGGTAATATAGTGCTCCAGCCAAGAGTAGCACTCGATTGCAGCCTTAAGTAGTGGAGATCCTCATCAGGGAGAAGGCGGAGAGCTGGTCGTAATTAGCGGCCATCTTGGCGTGAGGAGCTTCAGAAGGTGGTACAATTAAATGCTGACATATAGATGTTTAGGACAAACGTTAAGACATTGAGGGCATGAGATATGATGGCAACTAGAGAATGTGTTAAGGATGAGTTGCTGCCACCAACACCAAGTTTGGCTCAATATTTGAAAAGTGGATTGAGTCAAATCCATTTATCTTTTGGCCATTGTCCATTTAGCTGTGGTGATCACCATGAATCGGGAGTGACTTAAGATTTAAATTCTCTCCGATTCATCATGATCATCTAATTACTTGTGAGTTTCAGTAAAATAAATTTGGTGGTTTGAGATATTTTGCTAACAATCAGACAGGTTTAAAACTAAAACTTTTAGTTTATATGCAAAAATATTGGGGACATGTTGCTTTAAATGTGTTTTTACAACTTGTTTTGTGTGTTGTGATGGCAAAAATTCAAGATTCAGTTGCTGTCCTCGCCAGCTCAAGTTATGGAAACAGACCAGTGCAATCCAGCTGGCACAAAGTAAGCCGCTAAATTATTTAGGCGAGCTGGAATTCAGCAAGTTAACCTGTCAGAGACACTTATTGTTTACAGAATGTGTGGTAGTGGTGCTTGAAAGTTTGTGAAGCCTTTAGAATTTTCTATATTTCTGCATAATTATGACCTAAAGCATCATCAGATTTTCACACAAGTCCTACAAGTCGAAAAAGAGAACCTGATTAAACAAATGGGACACACATATTATATTTGGTCATTTATTTATTGAGGAAAATTATCCAATATTACACATTTGTGAGTGGCAAAAGTATGCAAACCTCTAGGATTATCAGTTAGTTTGAGGATGAAATTAGAGTCGGGTGTTTTCAATCAGTGGAATGATGATCAGGTGTGAGTAGGCCCACTATTTGATTTAAATAGCATGGGTCTATCAAAGTCTGCTCTTCACAATGTTTGTGTAAGTGTATCATGGCAGGAGCAAAGATTTCTGATGACCTCTGAAAAAGTTGTTGATGCTCATCAGGCTGGAAACGGTTACATGACCATCTCTGAAAAATTTGGACTCCACCAAACCACAGTCAGACAGACTGTGTACAAATGGAGGAAATTCAAGAGCATTACCCTCCCCAGGAGTGGTGGACCAACAAAGATCCCTCCAAGAGCAAGGCGTGGAAGCAAGTTCACGAAGGACCCCATGGTAACTTCTAAGCAACTGAAGGCCACTCACATTAACTCATGTTAGTGTTCATGAGTCCACCATGAGGACACTGAACAACAATGGTGTGCATGGCAGAGTGCAGCGGATACTGAAAGCAAAGGTTCACATACTTTTACCATTCACAAATATGTAATATTGGATCATTTTTCTCAATAAATAAATGAACCAGTATATTTTAGTCTCATTTGTTTGGGCTCTCTTTCTATCCTCTTACAGAGCCTCTTTTTTGTATACCTTCCGAATTGTTAACGATGGATTTGATCAGCTGGCCTCTTAACAAAACTGATGAGTTATTCTCAACAGGTAGTCAGAGTGGAGAGCCACCTTACCTCGAAAGAAACATAATTGGATAAATGATAAGTGGATTCTGCTTTTTGGAGTTAGTGACAATCTGGATTGTCGACAAATTTGGAAACATAAGCAGCTGTTTAAGCTGCCTGGAATGTGAAGAATGTGGCAAGATTGGCAGCACCCAGACTCTGTGCGAAGTATATGCGGTGTTGTATCAAAGCTGAGCAGGTTGATACTTATCTGGACTGAAGAACTTTCTGGCAGTGGCCACAAACTGTTGGAAGGAATAAATCTTGGAGCAAATGTGAGCTTGACTTTGGCATAAGCAATCAAACTTGGCTGTTTAGAGTCACCATGAGAGAATGTACTAGTGAGGCTATAAGGCATACACAGAAATTTACGAGTTTGGCCTGACTCAAAACAATGTGATACTTGAATCTGGACCTGGCCTTAGAAGGCAGACAATCTCAAATGCTCTTTGGATGTTATGGAAACAAATATGCTGTGGCCCCCTCCTCACACCCTCCCTTCCCCAAGGTCGTGGGCCTGTGAGAGAGCTCAACCGAGCTGGCTGATAAACAAACACCTCTTATCAGGGCTATGGCTGGGGGTGGGGGGCTCTGGACTGTGCTGTGCTAAGACCTTCCCTCAAACTCAATGCATCCACCGGCCTCCCTCGCCTCCCCTGTCGCAGCAACCTAGGACAGGGGTCTGCAAACTTTACAACCAAAAGAGACATTTTTATGCCTTCATTCACTACATTAAATGTGTCCGGAGCCATAACAACCTGCTGCAGATGTGGT
This sequence comes from Hypsolebias coamazonicus, assembly GCA_032273985.1. Classification (NCBI taxonomy): domain Eukaryota; kingdom Metazoa; phylum Chordata; class Actinopteri; order Cyprinodontiformes; family Rivulidae; genus Hypsolebias; species Hypsolebias coamazonicus. The sequence continues at coordinate 16,692,054 of JAVCKU010000059.1, read as the reverse complement.
TATCAAATGGTGGCCTGTGAGCCACTTTAGGTTTGCTGGAGGCTGTTTTGCCAGACTGGGTGATTACCTTTTCATTCTGATTTTACTGGGAACTCTGGGAAGATTCTTGTTGGATTGTTGCATTTTGCCACATATTGGTAAATTACTTTGGCTCGTACTGATGTACATTCATGTTCAAACAGTAAAGATAATGTAACAATGTACTGGTTGGGCAGGTTTTTGAGTGATGTGGCAGATTTTAACAGATTTATGGGCTGAAAAACTTCAACTCTATCTGGCAACACTGGCTGGAGGGGGCTTTTGTGGCCATTAGGGGTGACATTCTAAAACAAAAATATCTAATGATTTTTAACATTTATTAAAGAAAAAGACCAGATTCTTGTAATGAAGTGGGACATTTTCAATTTTTTACCTTTTTTTTATTTTTTATTGAAAGATCTATAAACTATGTAGACAGTTACATATAAAGACATAAAGCGTTACGTTCAAGTTTTACTCCTTGTATTTGCTCCAGTGTTCACATATTTGCAAAAGAAATGACGGGAAAAATGTTTGAACTGGTCCTTTTTTGTTTTTTGTTTAACAATAAAATTCAGTTTTGTTTTAGTTTTGGTCAAAGCTTGAAAGAGCGCTGCAGAGAGCCCAAAGAGCCGCATGTGGCTCCATTCATTAAAGCTTTATTTAGGCAGGTTAATCCCATTGAGCCTCGAGGACTCATTTACAAGAAGAACCCTGACCTGGGACATGCAAAGGCACTAAAGGGCTGCGTGGCTCATGGCTGTGATGGGACCCCCACCCCCTACCCAATCCACACGCATATGTATTATGTATATTTATGTTGCTTTGCTGTGGTAGATTTTTTTGATGCCTCATATGGTGCCCTGTCAAGGAAACGGTGTGAGAGATCTTTTTTTTTTTTTTTATATATACCTCCTTGTTTTCTTCCCCTAATCTTTAAACGATGAGGGCTGCACGTCTTAGAAGCTGCAGCCCCTGTATACTTCCGTTTATCTTTTGGACAGCTGTACAGAACATAATTTCGCTGTACTTGACTGTGCAATGACAATAAAGCTGATTCTGATTTAGAACTTGTGTGAAAATCTGAAGTTTTAGGTCAAATTTATTCTGAAATATAGAAAATTATAAATGTTTCACAGACATTCAAGCACTACTGTACATGGTGAATAATAAATGTATTTTCACTTCACAATCCAGTGTCAACTCGCTTAGCTTAGCATGAATGCTAAAACATCTGGGTTAGGTTTTTTAAAATCAGTAGTACAAATTACCATTATACTTAAAAATACAATTGTAGAAATTACTTATTTAAACTAAACCTTTTGAATTTATGATTCAGTTTAACTATAGTTTTTTCATCCTTTCTATAATGAGTGTTTGTTTTAAATTCAATACACCTTTTATATATATATGATGCATTAATCATATTTCCTCCCCATTTTACCTTGTATCATCTTCCTGCCATAGCATAAAATGGAAAGTTTGTATTTTCACCTTCCCTGTGGCAGTATGTTTAGCACAAGGCCTCAGTGCCAATATATGGGCTCAGGGCTCCATTAAAATCAACAGATGGGATAGGCTATGGCTTTTCCTCTTTCCATGCACCTCAAAGCACATCGACACATAAAGAGTCCCTTTAGAGGTGCCAGTCCAAGGTTATCCTGTGCCTCCATTCCTCACAGGGCCAAGGCTTTTTCCTCCCAACAACAACAAAGCGGTGACATTGAAACTCGTATTTGCCGTAAAAGATTTAAATGGGGTTTTCATTCTTTGGCGAACAATATTTCAAATGAGAATGTTTAATGTTTGTAAAGTGTTACATTTAGCAAGAGAAAAACTGTAAAATGCAGAGGAAAATTGCATGAACAGACAAAATAAACACAAAGAATCCAAAATGCTTGTTCCTTGGTCCTGGAGTTTTCTTGGAATATGTATTTACGTCACTTTAGTTTGTGAGTTAGGTGTGTGTATGTGTGCATGTGTCTCTTTGAGCTAAAGCTGATCTCTTTAATGGGACTCATTCCTTGTCGGTTACTGAAAGGCACGGCTGCCGTCCCAGTCCCCCTCCACGTCGTTTCATGCATGGTTGGACCTAATTATTATGTATGTGCACACAGTGCTAGTTTCCTAGGAAAGGACGGGGTCCACAGTGTGTGGGAGAGCAGGGAGCCTGGAAATAAGTTCTAAATTAAACAAGAAAACTGCTTTGAAGAAAAAATATTTGGCATTAATGCGGTCTTGTCCTTTTTACACTCGAAGATTTGTGTGAAAATTGCGCAAATGAAGAAAAGCCTTTACAGTAATTTTTTTTGGTTTCTAACTGACAAACTGCTCATAATACAATCAAACTTGGCCAAGAAAGACATTTTGACCATCACTATATCAACCTTTTTAAATCCACTTTTGAAAAATTCTGATACATGCACTATCAAAAACAATTAAAATTGCATAGCAGGAATTTTTTTTCCTCAGTACTTCATTTAAGCTGTTGTTTTAGTCTGTCAGCATTCTGTTTTGTTTTGGCACCCAAATGGAGTTAAGTGGAAGGGTTCTGGACAGTGGCATGGTGGTTCAGTTGGTAGAGCTGTTGCCTCTCAGTGAGAAGGTCACTGGATCAAATCTCGACCAGGGAATCTTTCTGGGTGGACCCATCGTTAGTGCCCCGATGGCCACTTGCTATTCATAAGGCTGAGTGGATAGCATTGTAAGAGGGGGACAACTGTACATGGAGAGCTCCGCCCCTGTTTAATGATGGACAGGGCACTAACGATCGGTTGTTAGTGCTCTGATGGCCACTTGCTATTCACAGAGGGCTGAGTGATACTAGCTGTGACAGCACTGTAAGAGGAAGACAGTTGTAGAGCTGTCATTTCTAACCCAGGCCCAAAACTCAGCCCCAAATTTGGGTCGGGCCAGACCATGATAATTTGCTGGATGGCCGTGTCGGTGTCAGACTTTTGGCCGTGATCCAATTACATGGCAACATGGCTTACCATACTACACCAGCCGCACGCGGCCATTTCTCCGCGAGCTGAACGACCTTCAAAGAGGTAAAATAATAAAGTTCAGTTAAGCTTCAGATGGGACTACACTGCCAGGGGAAGTGATCCGTCGCCCATATGGACGTTCATTCAGCCGACGTGCTCGGCCGACGACCCAAACAGGTGAGATCCCAAAGCAGACATGTCAGAAAGGGGTTTAATGCGCTTTGACGGCCATGAAAGGACAAACACCCCCTTCAGTTCCGATCTTCTTCCCTTTTCATTCAGCCACGCACGTTTGCAGACCATTTATAAACAGTCAAAACTTACCGGTAATTGCCAACATGATGGCTCAGTGGTTAGCACTGTTGCCTCACAGCAAGAAAGTCCTGGTTTCAATCCCCAGTTGGACCTGGGGTCTTTCTGTGTGGAGTTTGCATGTTCTTCTCGTGCTTGCATGGGTTTTCTCTGGGTACTCCGGTTTCTTCCCACAGACCAAAAACATGCATGTTAGTCTGCCTTCAGGCCCAGGCTTGCCGTGCAAAAGAGATCTGTGATCTCAATGGGATTTGCCTGGTTAAATAAAGGTAAATAAATTAAAATAAATAAATAAAATTTTGGATTCTGACATGCAATTACTGTTCATTCGTTGGGTTGGGTGGTGTTTAGAACTGATGGCTACGGGCTGGGGCTGGGTCGGATTGGATTTTTTGGGGGCCCAATGCAACTCTAGACAGTTGAACACGAAAACCGCCGCCACTGTTTAATGATGGACAGGGCACCAACGATCAGTCGTTAGATTGATGGTCGTCCTTCATCATGTGAACAGCTAGTTCTGGATATCAATAACAAACTGGTTGATCCACAACAAGAAGACTGAGTTTATTGCAGCTCCTCAGACTGACAAAGTCTTCTGGATAAAAGAGGAAACGTTTCAACAAGAATTCATCCAGAGAACCTGACTTTAGATATTTATTATTTTTAGTTTAACAGCCAGAGAAGAACATAAATAGTTTGTTTCTAAACAAACTCATAGTAACTTTAGCAGTTTAAGTAAAAACAACTGCAGCTTTTTATTTGAGAACATTTGAGTTTTAGACAAACGATGAACTGATCTATTTTTATTTTAAGCATTTTATTGTTTAAATCTTTATTTCTAAATGATCTCTTTTCTGTATTTTAATCATTTTCAGCCAACGTGAGGAAAAAATAAAATGCTGAATGTCGAGGAAGTTCAATTAGAGAATAATAAATATTTGTTGCTGTATGCTAATTATTTTTCAAAGAAGAAATTATAAAGATGGCTCCTTCAGTTGTAAATGTTGTGGACCTTTTCCCCATCAGTAACTCTGAGTCAGCTGCTTGTCTTGGTGTCCCTGCAAACCCATATTGTTTAAAAACCGCTGCTGTTAATGTGGTTCAAGTCGTCAATAATTAAAAGTATTTGGTACTTAACTTTCTAAGTGCACTACTAACGTTTCGAGGAAGTAATTGTAACAAGAAAATTGGCATTAGACTAATAGAACAGAGCTACTGCCCAATTCTGTTCAACATAATCAGAAAAACACCATTATAAGTGTAATTACGTTTGACTAAAAATTAATTGAATATTCATTTCCCCTGGCGTAATGTAGAATGCATTTGAACACACTTGTTGCTGATTCATTAGAGACATCACAGCACAAACGATTTGTGTTTCCTTCTGAATTTGATGAACCAAAACGGCAAAAGATTTTTGGCTGAAAAGCCGATTGGTGTTTGATAAAAGCTCAGAAACGTGTAATAATGAGCTGTAGTTTCTAATTTCAGCTTTAAGTTTTTGATCTTGATGTTTG
>JAVCKU010000059.1:16669354-16679624 GCA_032273985.1 Hypsolebias coamazonicus | reverse complement strand
TAGATTTTTTTGCTTTTCCCTTTTTTTTGTAACAAAAAAATGCATGTTTTGTTTCATTTGTGTATCGACAAAATAAAAACACTTAAATATAAATTCATAATTGCTCAAATTTGGATTATTTGTATGTTTGAAGGACAGTTGCTCTTTTTTTCACACAATCCTGTTGCTTTGATTAGAAATACCAAAAACCCACCCGTTAAGAACCAACTTCACGTGGTTTTTAACACCATCCATCTCTTCTTCTAACCAGATCAAAGAGCAAACTAAGCAAAATTCCATCAAGGTCTAAGTTTGGCTCGGTGCAGATTGTTCATGCTTCTGCACTCATCAGATTGAGCCAAACAAGGCAGAAACACCTGGTGGTTGAGAAACTGACCCTTCTCTCATCTGACTGTGCCCTCTAAACAGCACGGTGAACCCAGCAGCTCCCACACCCCCACAAAAGGTCATCCTATACAGCTGCTAACAAGATTAAAATGATTCACGAGACCTCGGTCACACTTTCCTCCACCTACAGCTGTCACCTCTGTCCTCACTCGCTGAAGGAAGATGATTTGTGTTTATTTAAAAACCTTTTTAAACACCAAAGGGTTTAAAAGGGGAAGCGGGGCCTTTCGTTAAGGCAGTTTGGTTTTAAAAAGGATGTCTTATTAGTGTTGTTCAGGGTTCAAACGGGCTGAAAGAGACCATCACCGCCTTTCTTTCTCCGCTGATTTACATCCACTTTTAGAATTCAGTCGAGCTCGATTTGTAGCCGTTAGACACTTTAAGTGTTTCTGCACCTGAGCATCCAAAAAGAACGTCCTCTCCTCCTTTCTGTGCCTGTCTGTGTGTGTATGTGTGTGTGGGTACACAGTGTTTGCATCTGTATGTATGAGTCACAAGACTGTGGGCCATTTTATTATCTAAATGGACCCAGGCAGCTCTGGACTGGAACCAATCACAGCGAGCTGTCATGATTGGAATCCTAGAGGACAGAATCTTCTAAATTTCTCCACTTTTCCACCTCAAATGTGATCCTTCCTTACTTTATATGCACATAATTCACCTAAATACGCCCGTTAAACAACAATAGAAGACATGAAAGTGTCAAACAGAAGAACGCCACATCATCCGAACAGCCAAAACCTTTAAATTCTTTACTTATTGTTGGCGATTTCCAGAACAGACACAAAGAACTCTTTGATAAGCAGAGACGCTGGAAACATAAAACATACTAAGCATAGTCAGTTTATTACTTTAATGAATTTGTGTGTGTGTGTGTGTGTGTGTGTGTGTGCGTGTGCGTGTGTGTGTGTATACATACCGTATTTTCTGGCGTATAAGTTGCATCAGTGGAAAAAAAGAATCATGAAGAGAAAAAATTAACATATAAGTCGCATTTATCATGTGTTTATTGGTCAAAATAGCTTCATTTTGCCTGGGCGGTGTCCATCCATCCATCCATCCATCTATGCATCCCGGCCGGAGCCGCTAGCTCTCCAGCGTTCCTCTGCCTGCACCGAGTGAAGCGAGCATGCACAGGAGGGCTCACTGTTATAGTTCTTTGAAATATAACAAGATTAACGGTTTTAAAACAATTATTTGTTTGCTTGATATTATAGCAAATGCAGTTTAACCTTTCCTTAATAAATGCGCTTTAATCGTCAAAACAGCTTCATTTTGCCTGGGCGACACGGCGCCATCCATCCACCGTAGCTGTGGCCGCTATCTAGGAGGACTCGCTGTTGCAGTTCTTCGAAATTTAAAGCGTCTGTCAAAATTTGCGTTATGAATATGGGGGAAAGTATATAAGTCGCAGGACTGACAAATCTATGCAAAAAAACTGCAACTTATATGCTGGAAAATATGGTACACGTTGAAAATATGTAGAAGAAATATATAGAAAAACAATGCTGAAAGCTGTGGGCAGGAAGGATCTCCTGCAGTAAAGTTGAAGATTCTGGCCATAGATATTGATCTGTCCACCAGGATCCAGCTTGCTATCAGATCCAGCGGGCCTCTCAGTCCTCCTGGGCAGCAGGACTGCCCAAATGCCGGGCAGAATTCCTCCCTGAGCGATCATCACTCCTCCCAGCAGTCTGCCGAGGTCCTCATCACCACAGAAAGACAGCTGAAGGTGCCGGGGATGAACCTGGTCCTCCTGTTTTCACGTGCCGCGTTTCTCACCAGCTCCAGGATCTCGGCGGTCAGGTACTCGAGCACTCCTGCCAGGTTGATGGGAATTCATCCACGGAGCCTCCTTTTCAACTCATTTGGGATTTGGAGCTGTAGATGAGATATTTGAGCTTTTGAGACGTTAATCGACAGCTCCTGGTTGTAAAAAAAAACAAAAAAAACACATTGTTGCCATGGTTACGCATCATAACAAATGCCCAGAAGTAAAAAGGACAGCACCTGACACCAGAGGGAAAATTATCTGAAAACAGTGATTTACATCCAGAAAAAAAAAAAAAAGAAGAATTAAACTTTTCAACAGCAATAACTCAGAATGAAAGTAACAGAGCTGCTCCATCCAACATGCAGCCACCCCGAGCGGCGCAGTTCTAGAACAATTTCAATTTGTTGTCTTAAAACAATTTTGCAATTTCTATAAAGCCGATAAATTAAAATTATCAACCTCATTTTAAATGATCATGTGATTAATTGATTTGTGTATCGCGACAGGCCTAATCCTGAAATGATCATTTTCTTTAGACCAAACTTCAAACTTTTCAGGAAGAAACAATCACTGCATTAATATTTATAGATAATTTGTCAAAATGGTGCACGGAAGGAATACTTTATGTGAATTAAGTAAAAGGAGAAACATCAGATTAACAGACATTGCCTTGGATAACTGTCAGCAGTGTTCACTACATTTGCTTTCCATCCTCAAACAGCCTGATAAAATTATTTATTTATTTTTTTACGCCATTGATTAAAACTAAGGAGCTTTAAAACGACTAAATGGATTTTGATACCAGCATAAATTCAAGAAAAACATGTGCTTTGAAAAGGCTCTGAAGACTCAAGCAAAGCTGCTGTTGGGGGATGGATTACATTTTAAGATCATCAGCTTTGCTGATATGCATGAGTGGACTTTGACTAAGCTTGCATCTGACTCAGTTTAGGTGGGCAAGGATTTACGTGGTCCTCTGGAGTCCTCCTTACAGCATGGAAGCTGCATCTCGCTCCATGTCTTTAACAGAACTTGTCCTTTCACACTCAGAATCAAACAGACCTGTCACTGATCAGACCACGAGTTTAAAAGTGTTCTTCCACTCCTTACCCTCGTCGTTCCTGGGGGACGATCAAATGCTTAATTCATACTGTATGAAATATTCATATACTGCTCAGTGCTGTTTCCAGCTTTAATTGATGCGAGGATGCAAAGTAAACAAAACTCATCCTTTCTTTCAATGATTCATTCCATCATATGCAAAGACGGCATGGTCATGACGCCGCTAATATGCTGTAACGTTCAGCTCTCAAAGCTAAATAAGAGCTTTGCAGGTGTTTATACAGATTAGAAATCAGCTTTCGTACTTCTAATGCCTTCAAACCACTTTAAAATTGGACTGAGCAATAGAGCTGCTGCCTTTCATATCCGTGCCGGTCCAAATTATAATATCTAATAAACAAAGGTTTGGGATTACGAGAGAGGTCATTTTAAATATTTGTGGGTTTTAAACCAGGGTTAATGAAAATCAAATATGGTGCCACTGTGGTGTAATACTTTTATGGATGAAAGAGCCGGCAGGACAGTCTGAGATGCTGTCGCTGCTCACGTGGATGCGTTGCGTAACAATTTGTGCAGGGTTTGAGCCTCTTGTCCACATACAAACATTAGCCAGCAGGTTAATTGTTGGCACGCCACAAATGGATTATTTTAATTAGTTCCAGTTTGTTTGAGAAAAAGACGCATTTGTTTACTGATACGTGGAAGTTTAATGATGGTGATCTAATAAATAGGCATGTGGTCTGGATATTGGGTACATCTTTTTACACATGATATGAACATCACCTATTCAAGGTTTTATGTAAACAAAAGGAAACTGTGGAGTCATAAAAGTGTATTTAAATGAAAGTAACATTACTTAAACCAATGCATTTTGCCCACCACCCTGCATGACAAGATTTAAACAAAGATCTTATGCATTTTCTTTTAACAATCGGCAACTACCACACCAAATTTCAGCTAAATGTCTGTCAAACTAGCCGAGTATGAGACATTCTTGTTGTTCGTTGTCTTGAATGAAATCAGTTGTAGGTAACGAAAAACCAAAAAGGGATGACTCTAAATAGTTAATGGTAAAAAATGTAAAGATCTGGCACAGTTAACACTTGGAGTGTGAGCTACGGTAACACCAAATTATAAGTCAAGATACCATACTTTTTGCCGTACAAGTCGCACCATTTTGCATAAATTTGCAAGTACTGTGACTTATTCACTGAAGCGACTAATGTACTTTTTTTTTCTTTCCCATATTTATAACCCAATTTCTGGCTGAGATTTGACGGTTTCATTCATTCTGACATGGAAAATATATTGAACACTACCATTTTTAGCCACTAGAGGGCCCTCAATGTACTGTATATGGCAAGCCAAGTGTCTCATTAAAAGGTAAAAGTGGCTATTAGTGAAACACTTGGCTTGCCATACAAGTCACCTTTATCTCGCTCCAGAATTCGTGGAGAAAACGTCAAATCAGCTGCATTTCGCCACACCGCCCAGGCAAAATGCAGTTGATTGACCCAATTTGACTGATTTGATTAAAGTGCATTTATTAAGGAAGAATTCAGCTGAGACACACCTTTACTATAATGTTGAGCAAACAAATAATTGTTTTTAAGTGTTACTCTTGTTAAATTCTTGTAAAACTCCTCCCGTGCATTCTTCCGCGCCCGCCATTTGGCAGCCAATTGATTTTTGCCACATCGGCCCACATTTCCGGGTTGTCATCGGTGACGCATAATAGATGCGACTAATACTGCGAAGTGACATATTTGTGTCCCCCCCCCCCCCACTTTATTAGACATATTTGGACGGATGCAACTTATACGGTGGTGCAACGTGTACGGCAGAAAGTACGGTACTCTTAAAACCCCTAACTCTAAAATATCGGTCACAAGTTTCACCATAACTGGTTGTAAAGAGCCATGGGTTATTTTTAAAAATGGCTAAAGTTCAGCGTAAATAACAGTTTGAAGCAAATGGGCTGTAATGTTAAATATCACCGTAGAGAATTCACTAAAACACGGACCAATCATTACGACTGCACTGAAACCAACTTCAGAAAACTTCACTATTCATTCAAAGGGAATCTGGAGGTAAATGATTTTAAATATGAAAAACACAATAGAAATGTGCTGCTTTAAGCTCACAGTTGCTGCTTTTCTATTAAAATTTTGATTTCTAACTTTATTTGAAAGAGACTCTAAGACGGGCACATAAAACCCACACAGAGCCATCTAATTGCATAAACTTTGCCCTTTGCAGTAGTTTGATTCGGTGCCCAGAAACAGGCATCTTTGCAAAGGGCAAGCAGAGCGAACATAGTGACATTTCAGAGTGCTTTGCAGTCATTCGCTTATCCCCATTCTTCTTGGGCTCTCCCTCCGAGTTCCTCAGTAAACCAATACTGATCCTGAGCAGCGGAGTGGCTGACTGAGTGCCTGTCTGCTGGACACACCGACTGTGCCCAGAGGTGGATTAATGTGGTTACTATTGAATCCCTGGGTTGGGAATCGATCTGTCCGTTCGTGGCATGAATTTGTAAACGGAACGTAAAGATCAGAGCGCCACGACTCGTTCTGCATGTGTACTACCGTACTTGCGTGCATGACCTTTACACCCATTTGCCCTCTCTTAAAGCAAGACACTGATTTCAGCACACTTTCTTAAAAACTTATGTATTTGCATTTCTGGTGTTACAACTGAGTATTCATGTTTTCCTCTTTATGCTTCTGTAAACTTCTAGCCGTCTAAATACTTGTGTAAACTTGAAGCTATTCTGGCCATTCAACATATGACGTTTATACTTTTTAAAATGTTTAACTTTTTAAAACATTTTTTCTCCATAGAAAAGTTAGATATATTCAAAACCTTCACAAACACGTTGTTTATGTCTTCTTCTATTTACCTGTTTTTTTGTCTCCTTGTAGCTTTTAGCTACTGTTCTGCAACTTTAGTTTTTTTAGCTTGCTCTTTATTACTTTCACTTTTCTGCCAAGACTTGTACTACATTTATCTAGAATTTTGGTCTAGTTAGCTTTTAGTTACCATTCAGCTACTTTTTATTACAATTAGGCCTATTGTTACGTAGCAATTAGCTAGGTGTTTGCTGTTTTACGCTATCAGATTTCAGTTTTTAACTTGGCTTAGGCTACTTTAAAAATGTTGCCAATGTTTTTGCTACATTTAGCTAGCCTTTTTCCAAATGTAGCTTTTAGTTGCCATTCTACTACTTTTCATTACAATTAGGCATTTTGTTACTTAGCAATTAGCTATGTGTTTGCTGTTTTATGTTATTAGCTTTCAGTTCTAGCTTGCCTTTGGTTACTTTTATTTTTTTGGCAATGTTAGTGCTACAATTAGCTAGCGTTTTGTTAAAGTTAGCTTTTAGCTTCCATTCTGCTACTTTTCATTACAGTTAGGCATTTTGTTACTTAACAATTAGCTGGGTGTTTGCTCTTTTACCCTATTAGCTATCAGTTTTTCTTTGGCTACTTTTAATTTATGGGGCACAGTTTTTGCCACATTTAGCTAGCCTGTTGCCAAATGTAGCTTTTAGTTGCCATTCTACTACTTTTCATTACAAATAGGCATTTTGTTACTTAGCAGTTAGCTAGTGTTTGCCGCTTTACACTATCAGCTTTCAGTTTTTAGCTTGGCTTAGACTACTTTAAAAATTTTGCCAATGTTTTTGCTACATTTAGCTAACTTTTGGCTACTGTTAGATTTTATTTATCATTCTGCTACTTTTCTATTAAGTATTTTGCTACTTCCAGCTATTAGCTAGCCTTTTTCTATTTACTGATTTCAGCTAGTTTGTGCTCATTTGTTTTATAGCTTCAACAACTCAGTTTTAGCTTCTATCACAAATTTCAGTAGCTGGTTAGCAGTTAGCGTTCATGCTGACTTCTTTGTGAAAATGCAATTCCTATTGATGAAATAGTTTTCTTTTAGTTTTAGTTAATTGGATCTGTTGGCCACATCTTAGCTGATCACCTGACTCAGTTGGGACATAGAGTGGGGGTCTGATTTCTTGATGGGTCTCTTCATTGCCTGCTGCAGCTCCATTAAACCTGCTCTAATTTCATTTTCCTTGGTGATTTGGCCACATGTCTCCAGCACACAGATCTCAATGAGGTCAAGATTGAATTGGGTCAAGGCATATCAGCTTCTAACCAGATGAAATGTACCTTTAATTCTTTGGCTGCATGTGTGCATGTTTGATTTGATTGTGGGCAGAGAGGTTTATGTACCTGGCGATGTTCCAACGCAATACTTTTTGTATTTCCTGTCAGACCAATTTTCTGAGTTTTAAAATTATTGATGGTTAAAAAAAAAAAAAAAACAGTGGATGTTTATGACGTTTGCTCAGTACTTAACTGGTTGGAGCAGATGACCAGCCGTCCTGAGTCTGGTTCTGCTGGAGGAGTCTTCATGTTAAAGGGTTTGGTTAGCCCTAACATGAGTGTTCACACAGTTAAATTATTCCAACTACTGCAGCTGAAAAATGAAATAAATGTCCTGCTGCTTTTTTTGCTATCTTTACTGTCTGCCATCAAAGAGCAAAACATAGATTTTTTTTTTTAAATACCGTCTGTCCATTAATATTATGAGACTATCCATCCATGCATTATCTTTAACCTGCTTCTTCCTTTTTGGGTCACTGGTGCCCATATCCAGCAGACACTGTTCGAGAGTGGGGGACACCCTGGACAGGTCGCAAGTCCATCATAGGGACACATAGAGACAAACAAGACAACCACTCACTCTCTCACTAACACCTAAAGACAGAACGACCAATCAGTCTTAACATGTATGTGTTTGGTCTGTGGGAGGAAACTGGAGGACCCGGAGAAAACCCACGCATGCACAGAGAGAACATACAAACTCCACCCAGAAAGGTCCCGGGCCGGGATTTGAACCGGAAACCTTCTCGCTAAGAGCTCTACCAACTGAACCACCGTGTCGCCCTCATGAGATTACTCGTTTGAAAATGAAGGGAGGTCCCAACTTCCATGTTGCTGTGTGGCTGCATTTATATGGAAGCGGTTATGTCTCTTATTTCAAATTAAAATGGATTTTATTTATGAGTCAAAAAATGCAGCTAGACTTTGAAATGAAAAAGCATTTCTGCTGAATCATTTTCAGTTTCAAATTTGACATTTCAAAATGAATTTTGGTCACTTTTTACTGGGACATATTTTGAAAATTCAATGTTAAACGTTATTTTTATCTATCATTTTAATTAATTTACAAACTGAGCAGTCTTGTATACAAAAATGAAAATGCAGTTTGTATTATTAATTTAAATTTTTTATTTGAGTCAAAACATGCAGCTTTATTTTGAAACTAAAAAAGCATTTCTATTAATCCATTTTAATTTGAAATATGAGACATAACTGCTTCCATACAACCAGGCGTGAAAAAGATTAATTTAGTTAATCTGGTTGCCATGTCAACGTCCAAGATGGCTACCGCTATATTATAGTGTATGTGTAAACAGACCACTCCTATTGTTATCAAACTACACCCTGGCTCCAATGTTACGGCTGATGGTGTATTAATTTTCTCCATCCACTCGCCAGGATCCACACTTTGTGCTTCCTTGTACAAACAACAAATAACAAAAAAGCCCATGGGTCAAGTCAACAATGGCTGGAAAATCTTTGGAGATGCTCAGTTGTTTTGTCTGAAGTTTTTTCATGAGGGGCTGGGCTAAAGGTCTTTAAACTTCACCACCTCAAAGTGTCTGTCATTTTAAATCCTGGAATTTGTTGATTTTAACTAAACCTTCAATATGAAAGTGCCACACTGCCCATTCTTCTTGTAAAGGAACATTGAATGATTCTTTTCTGAAGGATTTATAAAATCCATCTAAATGGTTCATAAACTATTTTGCTAACAGACAAACAGGGTTGACTTCAACAGTTAAAGTAGTACTTGGTGTATGGTTTGGGGATTATTCCCAACTACTCCTGAAGCAAGTTTTAGCACAATATGAGTAAAACTAAAGCCAGTTTTGTGTCTTCTAAGGTGAATTAGCTGTCTGCCATTTTTAACTGACATACTTCAAATGGTATTGAGCTGATGTAAAATCAGTGAGCACTCTCTGAATTTTTTCAGTGGTTCATGTGACCTTTATACTCAGAAACAAGAGTAAAACCACATCACCCTTTAACCTCTGTTGGCATGTCATAGCAACGACATTCTGTCACAAAGAGTAATATTATACATATCTCTAAGATGTGTACTTATACCTCACAAGATAACTTGTTTTATAACTAATCTTCTTGATGCCAGGCTGCAGTGTGTCATCACCCTATGGCATAAAATGACTCAGAAAATGCAACATTTGCTGTAGTGACACCCAGCATGACTTGGTGCGATGCTCATATGTTGCTTCACGAGACACCAGACTCTTGTCCATTTGTTGGGAATATGTTGAGGGTGACTGCACCAAATCATATTTCCATATGTCTAACCACTGCCAATGGTTTCACTGCTTTGAACTCTCACACAGACTTTATAATCTGGGCTTTATGCACCGCAGCCCCACAGATGCTGCTTTTTCACTAACAGTGAGTTTAGATCTCAGTCCTGCACCAGCTCTGGTCAAGAGCCACTGGTTCAAATTGAACAGATGCGCCGGATTCACAGTCCAGCTTCATCATTATACACATTTAGACTGGCCGCCTGTTTTTGCTGGGAGCTATGATTTTAGGTTGAAATGCACAAAACCTATATTTACAAACCACATTTATCCACTGGCTGAACGAACCAGAGTAAGAGCCTTTGGATGATGCTGTTCTTAGTAGCCCAGGTACAAGTTGTCCGTTCCTTCATCTTTTTCCACTAATGTCTTTCATGAGACACTAAATGCAGACACCGTCTAAATAAATGTTGGAATCATTAGCCAACAAGGCAGATGAAGGACAGACTGGTCGTAAAGTGTTTTAGCCACTTAGATAATTCATTTTACCAATCACAAGCCAGAAAATTGAGTTTGTCCAAAATGTTCATGTAGTCAACAGAACATGTTCTACCTATAAGGAA
>JAVCKU010000059.1:16581393-16596322 GCA_032273985.1 Hypsolebias coamazonicus | reverse complement strand
CACACAAAAAAATTTTATATATATATATATATATATATATATATATATATATATATATATATATATACCTGTTGCTGAAGATTCAGACATGGCCGAAGTTCAACTAAAGACACAGCAGCAGACGTGCGACAAGACTCTGCTCCTCTCAAACAAAGAACATTACGACTAGAAAACGTTAAAGGAACAGAAGTCGTCTTTCACGACTCAACCAGAGGACGTGAACTCCTTTGTGTTCCATTCAGTTTTTTTCTTACAGCACTGGTATTCTGAACTTTTCTGGCATTAATATTTCATTCACATTTCTTATTGGTATTATAACTTTAATGTTGAAACAAAAACAAGCAACACCTTTCTCCCCTTTTCTTTCCCTGGGAGTTGACCTAAAACTCAATCACAGTTAATTATCACCTGCTGGCTGAAGGCAAAAGTGGAAACTATATTTGTCTGTGTACACATATGCAAATATTAAATGTAAATATTGCATGTACACATTAGGAGTCTTACTACATTAGGGGTGAAAAAGAACTACTACTTTGCAGCTATTTTTATCAGGTTGTAAAATTTGAGGATGAGGAGAACAGTTTAAAGGTCCTTCAGTGTGCGCCTGCCCTCCTGTTTAAATCATTACGAATTGTGAGAGTCCTCCGTCCCGCTGTGAGTTCCTCACTCAGTAATTGGTGGTATTTGAAACATTTATTCAATTATCAGTTTATTAACTTCTTAAGGGACTTCATTTAAGAGACAACCTGATCTCAGAGGCCCACAGGCACTTTAGTTTCATGACAGCAGCAGTGTGTTCATCTGCCTAAACAATATGAGCGCCGCCTGTCAGAGGACAAAGCCATATTGGTGGGGTATGGGGGGGCGGGGTACCACTTCAAGTTTTATCTTTGATTAAACGTTACGGATCTTGCTGTTGGACATGAGCTGGACGTTCCAGGTTTTTGCTCTGATTAAGACCTCTTTCAGATTCACAGGCCATGGGAAATAATGGGAAACAGTGAATGTAGAAGTTTTAGGCCATTACTCATGGCTTTTTTTTTATTATTGGCATGAGCTCGGGCTGGCGTGCAGCCAGTGACCTGCACAGAGGACAAAGGCAAGTAACAGCTCTCCTGGCTCCTGGCAAAGAGAAAGCAGAGCGGCGATGGGGCGGGAATGCAGGCCAGGAGACAGGAGAGGAGATGAGATGTGGCAGCGCTGTAGGTGAGTAAAGTGTAATTGTTAAATAATTTACAAAAGAAGGGTTTCACCGCTCTGAAACTAGAAAAGGGGGTTACACAGAGTGTACGGTAACACCTAACAAAAACTGGAAACATTTGTTCCCTGAATTAGTTGTGATCAAATCCAGGATCAGTGACAAACACTGAATTATTAAAACCTTGAGAGAAAGTGGTACGAGGACAGCATCAGTGTGAGATTCTCTACCATCTAGGTCCAACAGAGAAGAACTTCACTTGAAAGAACTAGCCTAATGTTTTAACGTGGCAGCGTTTTAGAATTTGTGAAACCAGTAACAAAGTTCATTGGCCACTGCTTTCAAAAGTGACCTGTTCTCAGAGATGTCAGCTGCCACAGAGAAAACTCAGACACTAAACTTCATCAAGACTTTTTACACGTGGTCTGCAACTTCCCAAAACCTTCGTACTGACCACTTGTTAGCCTTAACCGCAAGCTCAAATCCAGAATCTGGTTTTGTGAAGTACATCTCTGATTCTGAAAAATTGGGTCTTTTTTTTTTTTTACAATGTAAATAAAATGGAACTCCCACGGCCGCCATTTGGTGGCCCATCAGTTTTTGGCTAAACACCGGTCCACTTTTTCGGGTTGTCAGCGGTGACGCGTAACAAACGCGACGCGTCAGCGGTGACGCATAATAGATGCGATGTATATGTCAAAGCAAAACATTTATGGATTTTTCCACCTTATTAGACAAATATGGACTGATGCGACTTAAATGGTGGTGCGACGCGTACAGCGGAAAATACGGTACTTGCCTTGGCAAGGCGCTAATATCTTTCATGAATTTTTTTGACTGGGGGGAGAGGCATGTCTGTGTTGTGTGCTGTTAGTACTAACAGGTTTCGAGCGGGGGTTGGAGACGGCTCAGCGTGTGGGAGACGGAGCGCTACCTCTGTAGCTTTGTAGCTAGCACATCTGTATTGTGCACCGCTAGCTTAGCACTACGTCAGTGCCGGCAGCTGTCAACAAGGGGCGGGGGTGGGGTGGTGCAGTTCGGTAGTCTGGCACTCAGTTCTGTTGACAGGGTGGGGCGTCTTGCTTGTATAATGGTACGGAAAAACTGAAAAGAAATTTTCAAACGTCGATGCATCTAAACCACAGATCAGATTTCCACTTATCACTTATCCACTTGTCTAAATAAAAGTTGAATGAAAATTTTCCACTAAATGTTGATCCAGAGAAGGAGACAGCATTTCTAGATGGTGTTCACGTGCAATAATCTTAGTTTATAAACTGCTGATCTACTGGTGGGGGGGTTATGTACAACCATCTTGAAGCTTTACAGAGATGAAACAAATGGGTTAATGTTTTTCCAATCCTCTATTGTCCAGTTTAGATGAGCCTGTGCAAAATGTAGCCTCAGTTTCCTGTTAGCTGACAGGTTGGCCTGTTTTCAAGGCCAACTGGGGGAGTCAGATTCAGATAACCACAATTGCTGATTTTTTTTCAGGCAGACATTTTATTTTTCACGTCAGCCTTGAGTCTTACTGGTACTTACAAGATTAGAAATGGTCAGATTAGGGTGCATTCTACTGGTCCGTTCTTACGAGCCCCTCCAAGGTTGTTTCGTGCTGAGTCCCAAAGCCTCTGGCGGCCTGCGATTCTCACAAATCACTTCCATCTTACAGTTAAGCTCGTAACTTAGCTGATTTTGAGTCCTCAAAGCACGAACCAAACCTTCACAAGGCAGGCGGCCTGACGAGGGCCAGATTAGCTGCAGCCGTCTTCTTTGTACGTTGATAGACCGGGAACCAGCTGATTCCAAAATGCATGAAACCTGTTCTCATGAATCCAACTGTACACGTCTTCGGCGTCCTCCCGAGATTCGGCGGAACATGAGGGCTCTCCAGGACCCTGTCGCTTTGTTGAAAAGATTTATGGCAGTCATCTTGTTTGCTGAGTTTGATTAGTCTTTCAGTGAAAGTTTCATTAAAATCCATCTGTTGGAGGTTTTAAGGATTATTATACAGATTCAAGCACATTAGGAGAGAAGTCCAGCAGGTGTGTAAAGATTGGGAATTCTTCTCATAGGTTTCTACGTCCGATTAAACTTTTTCTTTCTTGATTTTCCTCCTAACTATATATTTTTTACACATAGTCATACAGTATTTCCATCTCCTTCTTCTTCCAGGGAGCACAACCCAGTTCTCGTCTCTGCAGATGAAAATGTGAGGCTGGCACACCCACACAGCTCCAAGCAAACAGTCTTTTCACAGCCAATCCTCACCAAGATTACATCTTTTTTAAAAATTTTTAATTGCTTTCCGTTGCATGGAAAGAGATGAGCACGTGTGTGGAAACTCCACAAACAAGTCGCACACGGTGGTGCAGTGTTTGAACCCGTTCAGAGCGTCAAAAGGCGATTAGACCCTTGAAGCTGCAGCAGCCAACCTATCTGACAGCGCCATGACACCTTCCTGTTTGGAGTGATGGTGTCAGTCTTCCCAGCTGCTCATTTTGACTCAGTCGGGGTTAAACAACGTCTGAGGGAGAGGTGCAGATTCCAGATGTTCAAACCTCACCTGAACCGTTTTCCCCCCAAATAGCATTGTCTGAAGGTGCAGCTGGATTATATGCCTGTTTGTTTGTCTGTCCATTAACAAATTTATGAACCACTTGGTATATTTTATTGAAACTTTCCGGTAATCACTGGATGTCCACGTGCAACTGATTACTTAATGTTGATTAAAGATGGCCGCCCCTGCAAAGTGATTTAGCAACATAGCTTTAATGTAGCCACTATTACAAACACGGGTCAAATTTGATGTAATATCAGCTCAGACTGATTTTAGTGTTGAGTAAGTTTGTTTAAAATGTTGCTACATTGTAATCAAGGGAACCTGTCTGTTAGCAAAATATATCATCAACCACTGGGCGGAGTATAATAAAACTTCTAAAAAGCAATCCTTGGACATACAGCTAAAGCTCAAAAAGGTGTGGAGTCATTCCAGTTCAGGATGGCCACCAAAGTTTATAAAACTTGACAAACACAAAAATGGCTATAACTCAATCAGATTTCCAGATACAGTACTGAGCTGTATTTTGGTGTGGTAGTAGCTGAGACTCATCCACATCACATGGAAGGTGGCGGGCAATATGCATTCCTTTAAAGACCTTTGATTTTTGTCTGCATTTGTAGAAATCGTCAGCTTGCACGAATTAAAGTTATAATGCTGCATCATTTTAATCGATGCATGGATGAGGTGCAAATGGGGGGTGGTGGCTGGAAGCTGCACCTTGTGCTGATCACCTGCAGCCCACGCGCGGCTCACGTTTATTATAAGAGGACATTGTTCCAGCATCGCTGCTGTTTTGCTTTTAGAGCTGGAGGGAATTATGTATTTGGAGAAGTCGTGACGTCACGAGGAGCTCAGCAGAAGGGAGGGGGGGAAAGTCTCATTTAAGACAGAAAGAGAGAGAAGTGGAGAAGTGCTGACATCAGAGCCCGCCTCTCTCTCTCTCTCCGGATCCGTTTGGTGGATGAACAGAACAAAACGTGCGCGGAGTCTGAGGATGTTGAAGAAAAACTGTTTGGGTGCAAATGTTTGAAAACGATGGAGAGATTCAAAACAGTTCTTGTAAGACTGAGTGGATCCAGCGCGCGCGAGGAGGGAGGAGGGGGTGAGCTCTGAGAGAGGGAGCGCAACAGAAAAGAGAGGAGAGGGGAGGAAAGGATGGAGATGGATGGATAGAGAGAGAGAGAGAGAGAGGGAGAGGAGAGCGGGAGAGGCTGAGTCTGCTGGCAGTGTGTGTCAGAGCGTCAGCAGCGGGGGGAGATGTGCGTAACGCGCAGCGCGGAGCGGTGACCAGCAGCCGCGCGCAAAGCCGGACCATCCCGTTCCGAGCCCAAACCCCCCCAGAGAGAATCAGGAGGAGGAATCCCTGATGCCACGGTCTGAGGCGGTGACTGGGGGTTCAAGTCCCCTCCGCTTGGAGCCACTTTGACGCACGCGAGCGCGCGCAGATGTCTGTTTGTCTTCTCCTCTCTTTTGGAAACTCGGACCTCTTCCAGCGCATCTGAACCTGGAGGTTGTTTCTTTTTTTTTTATTTTTTATTTTTTCGTGCACGATGACAGCTGACTTCCACAACCAGCTGGGGATGAATCAGCGCGTGTGCGCGTGCTGAGCTGCACGGCCGCGTGTTGCTCCTATACACACACACAGACGCACGGACACACACACCACGCCAGGATGCAGCTGCTAAGAGTCGCGTGGGCTCTGACCGGAGCGGCGATCTGCTGCTTCCTCATCCTCCTCATCCACTCCCGCCTGCTCAAAGAAGGTAACAACGCCACCCCCCCCCCCCCCCCCCCCCCGCGCGTGTGTGTTGGTGTGCGTGTGTAAATGCGCCAACGCTTTTATCAACCGCTGCAGCAACTAACCAGAGAGGCCCCAAAACTCACCTGCAAGTAGCCGACAGGTTCATCTGGGCCAACCTGAAGGGCGGACCGTGCAGCAGCTTTGTGTTTGTCTTGTGTTGCTGTTTTCAATAGATGGCACTAGAGTCTAGCTGTAGGGTAACACTGAGGTCACGCAGTTGCAACGTGGCCCCTCACCTCCTGCTCGTGTTCTGTTTGTTTCAGTCCTGATTCTGACCCAGATCCTCCATCAGCCAGGACCAGACTTCCCCCCCCACCCGGCAGACATGGCTGCTCTGACTGCGCAGTTTATCAGCAACTTTTTTATTTTTCATTTTGTTATGGTGGTCATAATTAATGGAGTGTCATTTGCTGACATTCTGCTGTGAATGGTATGAGGTTTTAATGAGTCATAGCTTGACTGATGTTTCTGAGGAGCAGATTTGTCTCACCCCACCCCCCATCCCCCTGCAACCAGTCATTAATTCCACCTCCAATGCAGCGAAGTAAATACAAATCACATCTGTCTGTGGGGAGTTCGTGCAGAAGATGAGCACACTTACAGCTCAGAACTTCTGATGGAAGCCAAATGGTGATGTGGCATTAATAATAATAATAATAATAATAATAATAATAATAATAATGAACTGCTTTTAATAGTCCATTGATAGATTCATCCGTGGAGCGAGCCATCTTGTTTTAGAGACGTGTTTCTATGGTGGAGATTTTGAAAACACGTCTCGCCTCTGGTTCTGGGCAAACATTGGGGTCAAACACTTCAAGGAATAAAAGTTCATGCTCAATCATCCAGGTACAAAATCCAATAATGGTCATCTGGACCTGAACTTCAAGAAATGTTTGGCCAAACAAAAAGGTTGACTAGTTTAGTCACAGTTTGGGGCGGCTGTGGCTGCGTGGTTAAAGCAGTTCTCCAATGGGAGAGTTGGGGGTTCGGTTCCACCAGCAGTCACATGTTGAAGTGTCCATGGGCAAGACACTGAACCTCTCATTGCCTCTGAGTCCCATCAGCATATGGATGTGATAAATCACTGATTAGTCTTTGTACAGATCTAGTAGAGTGCGTATGACTGGGTTAAATGAGGGCACAGATTGTTGCAAAGAGCTTTGAGTGTCTTGATAAGATAGAAAGGAGCTATACACTGTACAGTCTAGTTACCATTTGACTGATAAGAGTTTGTCAATGGTTGCTATACAAGATGTTTTTATGCCACTATTTCTAATGCATGCTCAATAATCCAGGTAGATAAATCATCTCTTTGTTGAAATGTTTCGTCTTTTATCCAAAATACTTCTTTAGTCCGAGGCGCCGCAACAAACAGTCCTATAAGCTGCACCTTCTCATGGTGGATCAACCAGTTTGCTGGTGACAGCCAGAACCAGCTGTTCACATGCAAAAGGAGGACCGTCAGCCCAAACGACCGACCGCTGGGCTTTTTTGGAAAAAAGACGAAACGTTTCAACAAGAAGAATCCGTTCAGAGGACCTGACTCAACCTATCTTGTTTTCTGTTTACCAAGAATAGAATTAATTTCCCTAAATAAACAATATTTAATGATAACTAGATTACGTGGACACTGTAGGAGTCCAACCAGAGTTCAGTAAATGTTTTTTGGACCGGTCATCTTAAAGTAAGACTGACTTTGCTCAGTTGTGAAAATGGTAACAAACTTATGTTATATATTGTTTTATACAATAAGTCTGAACTTTTGTTTGACTAGTCGTTAGCTCAGCCTGGACTAAGATATGTGCCTCTTTCTCAGTACAGTACTCTGACTGATGTCACAGCAGAAATTAATTATGTGGCCGATGAATTGGTCCAACTCTACTGACCAAAACAAAATGGATCAGTCATAACAAGAAACAAGAAGCCACGGGAGGATTTTTTTTTCTGTATCATCCTGGACCGCAGAGGTCAAAAGGAGGATTCTGTGTCCACATTACAGAACAAAAAAGTGCTGCCTATTGCTTTATTATCGTGAGGAGCTCTCATTAGATTCAGGCCATCAGCATTGTTGAGCTTGTTGACTGGCAAGGCAATATTTTTGACCTTGGCTGTTGAGTTGTTTGTCCGTATCATGTTGTGCTTTTACCCTTAAGCCTGCATTTTTTTCTGCTTTCTAACTTGACATCAAATAGCTTTCAACTTTGGGGCTGAAGAAAAAAAAATCTGAAAAAGACGAGAGTTTAACGTCGCTGTGGTTTCCAGCGTTGAAATCTGCTAAAGAGATGGCGATGAGTCACACAAAGGAAGACTGAGAATATGTTCACGTTAGACTGCGAGGATGAGCAAGGTCAAAGCTGGCTGTGAGGCCTAATAATGCGAACTGATAACGTGAATTCAAAGGACTGCATTAGTGATGGTCTTTTGGGGATGAGGATAATGAAGGGGCTAAAGAACGGACCCCCCTTTTCAGGCTTTTCTCGCATGCTCTTTCATGGAGGAGATCTCGATTGTCCAACGCTACCGTCTCCTTTGTGAACAGGAACAAACAGAGAGGAGAAATGTATTTTTACTTTCTTCTCTGCTGTGTCACACATTGATCACCCCTTCTGTGGTTTCATGCATGCATGTGTGCATACAGATGTGCATGTGGGTGGTGTGTTATCTGAACGTAGCCTGTCAACAGCAGAGGTATTTTCACACCAGTGAAGGTGGGAGTACCGGCAGGCTGTAGATCTGTGGTTGTGATTCTGGTGAAGGGGAAGAAACAAACTAGCTCAGTGCCAGGTGGTTCCGATAACCCAACATGCCAAGTGTCTTTTCCAGGAGTAGGGGGGAGTTCTATGCTTCTTTATGTCTGCATTCTTGCATAATCTGACACAGGAATCCCGAGAGGGTGGCTGATGATTGGAAATGTCTTGAAGCGATATGCTGAATGTGAATGAACGTTGCGCCATAAATTTGTCCCGATGTCCATTTCAATAATTCAAGCAATGGAGCAAATCCCATTTTGCTCTTCATTGGCCAAGAGATTTGTCACATGGTGATAAAAATCCTGACAGGTTCATGGAGTAGTTCCGCTTTCCAAGTGAATGAAGGCTTGTCCAGGTAAAACCAAAGTATCAATCATTAAACGAGACTCGTTGGAATTGAATAATTGTGGCACCATTTGAGCTACATTTACAGCTAAAAAGAGCATTAATGCAACACCAGTCTAGTAAACTTATAACAAAATTAGCATTAGAAAAGTTTAATTGTTAAATTATAATGAAATTGTACGCGTGAAAGAAATGGGAATTCAAGAAAAATGGTTTTTCAGATCAAGAGGAAACCTTAGGATCCAAAAATGTACAACCCTGATGAGTCCTGTGATTATAGAGCCAAAATCATCTAGTAAACAAAAAAATGACATCATAAATAAGCTACAAATGATCTTTTAAGTGGTTTCTTTGATAAATTTGAGATCAAAAGTGATTGTGTGGTATGATGGCTGTTGCATTTGGGATAATTTCACGAAAGGCTTGTTTTTTTACCTTTCACTCTAGTCCAGGTTGGAAATGGTCAAAGACCACAGATGCTTTATATATGACCCAAAGGAGACACATTTGTGACCGCAGAATAAAAACATACTTTTGTAACATTAGCCTGATAGCTGAAATGGTGAAATGGTAAAACATATAGACTATTATTAAACACGATATCAATATTGTTAAAGATTTCAAAAACTGTAAACACAAAATGTCCACAGAACATTTAGAGAATAGTGGCCAAAATACTAAAAATCATGGAGAGTGCTGTGAATCTTATATTGACAAGAAAACAGGGTAGTGATACAACAGCCAGGAACCTACACATTACATAACTGATACTTACTAGGTACTTGCCCAGCAGGTACCCAGTATTTACTGATTATGTATTTGGTTATTCCCTGACAAATACCCAATATTTACCAGTTATGTACCTGAAGAAGTATCTTGTACTTCCATAGCAAACACCTGGTAAGTACCTTGGTCTAATATGTATGCAACAGGAAAATTACCAGTCATATTCAGTGATATCTTTATCGTGGTATTCTACATTTATAATATAACTACAGGTATGCTTTCTTCCAGTATTTTGCAGTCTTAGAATAGGGAACAAATTTAAACTCAATAGTCCCGGCACTACAGATTATCCAAATCCAACATTCAGTCGATATTATTGTCATTAGATAAACAAACAATACCTGCCTGGAACAGGGTCCATGTACTTTGCCTCCACCCCAGCACTGAAATTAAAATTTTTAGTTCAAATTGTTTGTTTTTTCCTCAATGGTTACTTGTTTTGAAGTGAACTGTTCTGTTTATGGATACATTCCATTGTAGGTATTGGGAACAGGAGGTTTAAAATGCTGGTTTGCATCCTCCCCAGTAGAGATCACCAATCTTCCCTTGGAATTTGAAGTTGCTTATCTCCATGTTTGATCCAGCGTGGATCAAAATGAAAGAGAATTTGTGTGTCCACTCACCATAAGTGACATCCAGAAGACGAGCTCTATTTTCAGTTGTCTCAGACAGAATCTAGTTCTCTTTAAAAAGGGTTGATGGTTGGAATGACGTTGTTTGGTGTGGATGGCCTTCTTGGATCTGCCGCCTCAGGCAGATTTAGGTCAAGTAGTGGTAAATGCTCAGTGTCACGTACCAAACATTCACGACCCTGGAGAAAACAAGCTAAAACGTACAGCACCTCTTGTCTAAATTCCTAACCTGAAGCTCCCTTGAAGGTCCAGACTCTTCATAAAGGAGATGGGAGGTAGAGAAATCATAAAAATGAGAGACTGATCTGGTCACTTTTTCAAAACCTTCAGCTCAAAACCCAGGTCATTTCCAGAAGACTAAGCCCATCTCAAACACCTCAAATGTGGAAAAGCTTGACCGCGGCATCAGTTTGACCTCACTTACAGATCCCTAACCGAGGCTTTCTGCTCTTCTGCGTCTTGTCATATAAAAATGAGAGATGTTTCTCATGCATAGAATTGTTAAAACTCGGGATGTTAACATGCAAGAACTCTACTCGGCAAGTGCTCAATTTATCAACAGTTGTTGCTGTGTTCGTTTCCTCTCATTTACTAATTTGTGCCGCCTTTTTATTTGCCGTAAAAGTTCAGAAAACCATTCAATTTCACTGTGCCATCTGTGAACATCGCTTCTCACTTTTCAGCTGAATATTAATTCAATTTGTGGCATGGTGGCAGACTAGGATGCTGAATCACTTCAGGCTCTGGCGTTCAAAGGTGGTTGCTGTTGCGTTAGCAGACTATTTCGTGAATTTGTGGGCAAATTATGATGAAACCTTCAGAAAGGAATCGCGGTATAATCATCTACAATTTGATGACTTTGTAGTTGACCTGATTCAAGGTGGCCACCACAGCTAATCAGACTTAGAAGCACAAAACTGGATGTATATATCAAGGACTTCAAGGCCATTTTGTTGGTAAATCCTTGGGGTATTCACATCTCCCAGAGCAATGAAGCATAAATGTAAGCATTTCCCTGCATGTAATCTGCTGTAAACTGCTTTAAATTGAACTAGATTTATCTTTAATGGTCTGTATCAGCTGCAATCTATAAGGACGATGCACATTAATCAATTGCCTAATTGATTCATTAGTTAAAGGGTTTGTTAATTAAATCACTTTGATGAATCAATCACAGTTGGAGCACAAACCTGTAGTGGTTTTTCAGTGTAATCTAAACTGGGCGAAACAACCCCCTTGTGCCTTGTGTCTTGGAACACTTGCCATTTAAGAGTGTGTGAAGTGATATCTTCGATATCTGTTCATGGCGCTGTTTTTCACAGTTCCTATTGATTGTGGGACAGTAAAAAAAAAAGGGCACTATTGCACCCAGTTTTCTTAAAGTCCCATTGATTGTGTTTTGGCAGCACCGTGGGACGATAAAAAGAGGAAATGGCAGCAGTTGAAGTTCGAACCTAATAAAAAGCTGGCTGTGTGGAGGCTTTTTGGGGTGTTCTGTCTTTAACTGGAGATACCCATGGGAATCACAAACGGGGATGTCAGAAAGTCTTGGCCCTATATAACTAGAGACATTAAGGCAGAAGCTGAGGCTTTGATGGATGAGCGCCCCCTAAAGGCTGGCAGCAAAGCACACTTCCATAGAAATGAATGAGACATGTCGACATGGTCTTTGTTAGTGTTTGTACAGTTCGTAAATTATTTCATATATAACTGGACATATTTTATTGAAACTTTCAGAAAGTAATCAACGGATGTGCATCTATAACTTATATCTATAACAAGATTGTTCATAAATGTATTTTCAGCTCTTCTCATAAAGAATCTTAATCCAAAACTTGGCATGAAAGGCAGTGGGCTGCATGTATTCCTTCAAGAAATGCTAAGCCTTTGAATATTAATGTCACTAGTGTTGGGGCGTTGTTGTTGTTTTACCGTAGAGTCACCCAGGCTGTCAGTTTCAGAAAGACCAGATCCTTACCCACTTCATTCCCTCTCATCCACGTATGACGTGCCATGTGAAACTCTCAAAGGACTCACAAATCCAAGTTTGAAGAAAGAAAAAAATTAAACTGCTTTGCAAAATCGTGAATCAGCAGCTGTCTTCCATCCTTGGACGTGTCCGTTTATTACAGACACCGGTGATGAAATCTCTTGTCTTCTGCTCCTTTTGGATGGGAGACCTGCAGAAATGATAACTCCAGCTGTATCTTTAATTAAAACCTCGCCCATTAGCAGGAGAATCTGTCCTGGTCACTGCACTCTGATCGAGCTCAGCTGGATGAATTAGTCATGTGGATGCAGGCGCACGCACACATGAAATCAAAGACCTAGCTTTGCTTTAAGGAATGCTTATTGCTCACTGCATTTTACGCCAAGGTGCTTTATGTCACACTCTTTGAAAATGTCTATCAGCTTCAACTACACCAAATCTTAGCTCAATATCTGTAAAACTGACTGCTACAGATATTATTGCACATCAATTGGTAGCCATCTTATATTGGCTTATAAAAGGCTCAGTCAGTTGTAGATGTACAATAGATGGCTGCTTTCTGGGAGCATCATTAAAATCCATTAAGTGGTTCATGTGATATTTTGATTGCAGAAAGAGGCAAACATTGTGTCTTCACCTTTTGGTGGAAGGCAGTAATAAAGGAATGACAGTTTTTAGTACAGATGAGAAAGGAAAAAAAAATATATGGAAGGTTTGGTTGTTTGACAGGTTAGAGACCAACAGAACTGTTTGTCTGTGGGTTTGTCAGATGGGGAGAAAGATCTCTTCAGATCAGCGTTTTCCTCTTAGTAAGGGTGAAATCTGTTGGGCCTTTTCTTGCAACACTGGCAACACATCCATCACAAGTCTCTTTAAAAGAAAAGCTTCTCCCTCCCCTCACGTGATCCAAAGCCTTGAGCTTTCTAGGGATTCATGGGTATATCCATGCCCAGAAAGTGCTGCTTCAGAGAAATCAAGCCTCTGTCAATTTTATTCATTGGCTAACTCCCTTAGATTATCGATTAAATGCCAGCCGGAGTGCTCAAATATGATGCTTCCACGCATTCTTGAGGAAATGACGGGTGAGAAGTGTGTTTACCATTTGCACGCTCACGCTGTGTCTAAAGGTAGAGATGAGGTTATTCCATCGTTTAATCAATCGCAGCGTCTCTGTTCACCAAGCTAATCGATAGCTGCTTGGGAAGTCTGATCTTCTGCACGCTTGAGATCACAGTCATTCCAACAGATATTGAGATGAGGTTTTCCTGCCTCCACAGAAAGGATCGTGGCCCCGGAGGCTATTGTGACACCAGTGTGATAACAGGCTCGGTCATGCTTTATGGATCCAGTGTTCTCGAATCGTTTTTCCCATTTCCATCTGACAGAAAGTGTAGGCTTAATTTGACATTAGCTTGGTGGTAGCACATTAGCCTTTTTGTGTCAAAGAGGCTGAATATTACCGATGCCGTGCCGCTCCGCCGCAACAAATTGCATGTTGCTCTTTAGAAAACTAATGGAGGCTTTATTGATTCAAACTTGCTTCGTCTCGCCTGTCAGGTTGTGTCCAAAGCAATTTCATTGAAAGAAAAAAAAAATCATTTTCTTTCTCAGGACGGCTAAACAAGACCGTCCTCCGTCCATTCCTACCTTTTGTGCAGCTTGTGGCGACAGCTCTTACAACCCACTTGAAAAAGAATTAGAATAGAATGACACATAATGGAAATCAGTGAAAAACATTGGCACGTCACATCCTCTTAGCTTGTTGCGGTCGTGAATAGATTGCTTGTGGGGCTTCGGTTCCTGTTCCTGATCCAACGCCATCAAAGGGAAACGGCTTTAGCTCACTGTAAAGGACAAGCCGTGTCGTTACGGGTCATAACGAGCAGCGCCACTCGTTTATCCGTTAATGTCATTAAGGCATGTGGCAGGAAAGCGCAGACATGGATGTTAGTCATTCTACAAAAGCAGGATAACTCATCAGATTAGCTCATGTGCAATTCTCATGGTCATGTTTGCTGCAGCTGACAAGTATTTCCAGGTCAAATTGTGTCCCGACTAGTTATCGGTATAACCTTAACTTGATTGAAGACCTAGCAAAAACTTAGCATTAATCATCTGCCTTCACCTTTCAGTGGTTGGTAATGATGGTGTTGGTTTTTGTAGTTGGACCTTTCTTGGACTCCCAAACTGTGATCGGTGTTTCATTGTGGCGCATGGCTAAAGCTGAGAAAAATGAAATGTGCACAAGCTGAGGAAACAGAACGCAAGCGTTTAAAACTTTTCAGCGAAAGCTGAAATAATACCTCAAACAGTCTTTGCTGTTCTTTTTCTTTTTGGCATCCGTTCCAACTCTACTGTTTCCTTCGTCTCAGTTAATAGCCCCGTTTTTACCGTTACATCGTTGCCGCATATAGTTTTATGCTTATGTTTACTGCTCTGCTGATACAACAACAGGAATGGAGGAGGGGGGGAAGAACAAGCAGCAATTCTGCTTCATCATAATCATTACGGTCCATTCCACATGGGGGAGAGGAACTTCATTATTATACCTGCAGGGACTGTTAAAACCAAGCTCATGAATACAGAAGGCTTTCTTCCACGGTGTGCTGCGTCCCGTCTGTGGCTTTTGTTTTCCTAGTCACATTCTTCACTACAGATGCAGTGATTTAAAAGACATGTTGTACTACTGTCATAAATGCTAAAGAACCAGCTTAAAGGGGTAGTTCAAATCTTTCCATGTAGGGTTCTGTATAAAGGTTATGCTCTACAGCTCTTTGAGCGGCTGTTCAGACCTGTCTTAAAACAAGTATTTGGTGCTGGATTTCATTTAGGGCAACATGGTGGCTCCGTTGGTAAAGCTG
>JAVCKU010000059.1:16479834-16492324 GCA_032273985.1 Hypsolebias coamazonicus | reverse complement strand
CTCAATAATCCAGGTAGAAAAATCTAAAAAAAGCTAAGTCTGGTCCTCTGGACATTCAAAAATGTTGACATTTTTGAATGTCCAGAGGACCAGACTTAGCTTTTTTAGACAGATGCAGTTCTGTGTATTACAGTGAAATTTGTTCAAAAGACAAGTAGCAATAGTTTTTACTGCTTCTGCTTTGAAGCCTACTTTTATTTAAACATGTTATGATATAGTGCATGACAGTTTGAGCTTATTGAGTTGAGGTTATAATTAGGGGTGCACTGATAAATCAGCTCCGATTTTCTTAATTTTGGATCAGCTGATACATACTTAGAAATCGGCGATCGGCCAGAAAACTGCAATCAGTGCACCCCTAGTTATAATAACCTAAATTTAAGATCCAGACAGTACTGGTTATTTCCTTGAGTTGTAAAATCTTCCAAATGCAAAATATCGTACTTGCTTTCTTTTCCTTAAAGTGTAACAAATCACAAAATGTTCAGTGTAGCACCACTAAGATTCATTTTACAGACTTGCAGGAGTAAAGATTAACTCACCTTTACTGACTTTAGCATCTGCTACTTTCTCAGGTTCCTTGCTTTTGGCTGTTGAGAGCGAAAGATAAAAGCAGGGGTGTAAGTAGAGGAGCAAAACATTTTGGATCACAATACTGTACAGGGTGAGACCCGAGGGCCAAAGGGTATGTGGGATGTTGGAGAATAGGGTTGGCATGGCAGCAACAAAAACACAGGAAAACAATATCCAATTACACTATGACATACAGTAGCTGATGCTCTGATACACCAGATGCTCCACTGACAAAATATTCAATGTAAACTTACTTCCTGGCTGCCGACGTTAAATGAGAAGTTAAATGTGGAAGTTGTGCCCTGATGTGTTAAAACCATCTATATCTTCCTCACTGCACAACAAGCAGCACAGACTTTACAAAATATGTCAGCTTTAAGTCCTTCCCAGGACTGGTGGCCTTGGATGTAGCCGCTGTTTTGTCTTCAGCTTAGAGCATCTGAATGGAGCCGACTTTAACATGTATTTAAAACAAATACACACCGTTACCGTTTGAAGAGTGAGCTGGAGTATGTGGTTTGGTGCAAAACTATATTAAAAAATGTCAATTTCTGCCCATATACTGGAGTTTCTTTTATTGTCTGTCACATAAGAATAAAACACGCACCATGCAGAGGAATGAGTGCAGAACTAGAGACAACTACTCGTTGAAGTGACTCGCTTTTTACATTTCTATCGTCAAACTGGGCTGTAAGATGGTGCCCAATATCAAATTCGAGCACTGATGTTAGAGAATGGGGTGAAGAGGTCAGGTACAACGGTACTGAAGATGCTGTCTCTGAGGCACTTGGGTGAAAACGTGCCTGCCTCGTGTCAAAAGCAGAACATCTGACCTCTGGCCACCTTTACGACACAAAAGTTAAATCTGTTCAATTTTAAAGTAAAAATTTCAGTTCAAAGAACATTAAATACTCACTGGAGTAAGGAAACTACAGTTAGAAGTATTCAAAAGTATTTTGGGATTTTAACTTATTGGTTTATTCAGAGGTGGCACAGTGACTCAGCTGGTAGAGCTGTTGCCTCTCAGCGAGAAGGTCGCCGATTCAAATCCCAGCCAGAGAGCTTTCTGCCAGGTACTCCAGTTTCCTCCCACAGACCAAAAACATGCATGTTAAGCTGATTGGTGACTCTAAATTGTCCATAGACCTGTCCAGGGTGTCCCCCGCATCTCACACAGCGACTGCTGGTCACGGGCACCAGTGACCCGAAAAGGAAGAAGCAGATAAAGACAATGGATGGATGGTTAGTTTACTCAGCAGATGCAGAGGCCCTCGCTTCCCGTCAGCCTTTACGGTGATCCCAGTAAATGTGAAGTTTGTTTCACATTTCCCTTTTTTGAAAACCAGCTGTGTCAGCTACTTTGTCCAAAATGGTCAATGAGGAAATATGTTATTTAGGAAGAGAAGTTGCTTAAATGCACAAGTTCCTTTACTGGTTTCCTAATAATAATTTAAAAAAAAAAGTTTGTTTAATCTGTTATGTAATCACAGCCCTTTAGGCTGAATGATCAGAAATTTTACATATAAAACAGAAACAGCTAAAACTAAATGTGCTCTCATAAAGCTTGCCTGAAACAATAAGTGTGTTATTGTGTTTTATTCACATTATTTGAAGCAACGCTTGAAAACAGGCTGCAGAGAGAGACCAGTCAGTCAAGGGCTGTTCATTTGTCTTATTGCTAATAAACCCGTCTCCCTCCATCACTTTCTGCTTAACACAGCCTCTGCTGCTCATAGAAAGAAAACTGTAACCACATTTATCTTCTACTCTGTCCGTGAAACTGTCTTGATCAAGTTAGCAAGCTAGCACGTTTCCAGAAATTAAGCTAACGGCGGTTGTTTAATGCTGTGTGGACAGAGTTTTAGATTCACCTAAACACACTGGTGGTATATACAACCATCTGACTGCTGAAAGCTCGCTGAAGCAGATTCAACACCACCCTGAGTTACCACCACCCTGCTAACACCGGTAGAAACCGGGAGGATGTGACGGGAGGCCGCCGCTAAGCTAACCGAGTTACTGCACCGAGCAACGGCAGCAACGAGTCAACGCCGCCGAGGTTCTGACTCGTTGAAACCCTCAACTCGGTCGTAGTTATGTCATCTTATGGAAAGCCTTTCTGTCCGCAGTGGGAGCTTCTTCCTCACCTTTCCTTTTAAAAAACGACATGACGAGTTTCACTCTCCGGGTGTCTCCTCGGCTGACTATCACCGTCTCTCGGACTCACGGCTCCCTTCATTCACGTGCATCTGGGTTGTTCGCTCCTCAGATGGAAACAGCTGATTTCTGCAGCCCCCCTCCCGAGCGGTGCTGTCAAATCCAAATTTTCTCCACATCCAACCTCAGCTCGGTAGCCATGTTGTCAATAAACGGCTTACTTCCGGGCTGCTGCGGCAAGTAGCATTGTGGGAAATGATGTAGTTCCGGAGATGGTCAGGAGGTGGCGCCATTTGTCCAACAGCCGAATCATTTTTGGGATGAGCAAAAGATTTGTCTTCTTACAATTAAAAGTTCATTAAATTAAACTGTTATAGTTCTCTCAATGTTTCTTTAAAACAGAATCAAACATGGCAGCTCGAAGGAAAAACACGAAACCTGCAAGGTCAATGAGTACATCAATTATTTTTAAGTAGAAAGTGTAAAAAATTAATGAATACTGTAAATAGCATTTAATTGTTGCAAAAAGAAGAAGATAAACAATACAAACTGTCTATTCCTGTGACATTTAAGGTAAATTTAAAATGATAGAATGTCTGAGTAGATCTAATATTTTTATAAATACTGTATTTTATAGGATCTTTATAACTATGGTTTGCCATAAACCACAATAGATGTGTTATTGGTTAAACTGTGTCTTTTGATCTTTAAAAGTAAAACTTCTTAAATTCACCTTCATTAAATAAGAGGAAGTTTTTTTTTATTAAGTTTTACTGGTTTTCTATGAGTGATTTTAAAATGTATTTCTGGTGAGTTGTGAAGATGGAAGATGTAGTGTTGATTGCATCAGGTGTATCGTTCTACTAGAGCTTAATTATAAAAGTCATTTTGAGGTTTTGTGGATTTTTATGATTGGTAAATAAAGGGGGTTGCTATCTCACCTCAACAACTGAAACTAATCCATCTGTTTGTTTATATGTGGTCAGATAACTGCCCAGACGTTCCTCTCCCCAGAAACAATCTCAGCTCCTCCAGGGATCCCAAGCTTTCCCATGAGGGGATAGTTTTAAGTTCAATTTGTATTACAGGTTCTGAACAGGGCGGCACGCTGTTGCCTCTCAGCAAGCAGGTTGCTGGATCAAATCCCAGCTAGGGGCCTTTCTGGTTGGAGTTTGCATGTTCTCTCTGTGCATGCGTGGGTTTTCTCCAGGTACTCCAGTTTCCTCCCACAGACCAAAAACATGCATGTTAGTCTACTGAAATTTTTAAATTATCTCTAGGTGGATTATTGAGCATGAACTTTCTTGGTTGTTTGTCTCGTGTGCCTCTATGTGTCCCTGTGATGGAATGTAGCCCAGTGACTGCTAGATATGGGCACCAATGACCTCCGCGACTCAAAAAGAAAGAAGCGGGTAAAAAATAATGGACGATTCCTTTTTGCCTTTTTTTTTTTTTTTTTTTTAAGTCTCTGCTTGACAGCACACAAAAAAACTATTGTTTCCCCTGATTTGGCATTCAAATCACATTCTCTGTCAAATTTTAATTTCCTGTCTGCTGTTGGAGTTAATTTGGTTTCTTTCAGCTTTTCAGTGCTGCCGTTTACAGAAGATGAAAAACTTTTAAAATATGGCTGAACCAATCTTAAATCAGAACCCTGTTTCTGACTAATTAAACCTTGAAGCTAAAATATATATTTTTTTAGTTGTTCCATTTTTATTACAGACTCATCCTCTGTTTTTGTAAAGACCTGAGCTCCACTTGGAATAGTTTATACATTGTTTTAAATGTACCAAACCATTAATATTATCATCATTGGAGAGGGAACTAGTTTAATATTTTATTCAGTGTTGTAGCTGCCACTATGACTGAGCATGCATGTTAGTGCATGCGACTACCATTTCAAATTATGCAATCACAGTCATGTGACACTGTCCGTGAATAAACTATTGGACACAAGCCATAAGAAAATAATTCAAAACGGCACGATATGTGGTGACAATCACATATAAACTACACTACATATATTTGTTCATTATATGCATTAATGTAGTTTTTCTTATATAATTTTATATAATACTGTACATGTATATTAAAAACTGCTTTGATGCTATAAGAACAGGGATTTTTCATGGACTGAGAACTAATAGATAAATACAAAATGTTTCAAAATGTTCATTACTATTATAATTTATTTCGTTTTAGTGGAAACTGTCATCACCACATAGCATTTCAAGTGAATTTTCCATTACATTTTAGATGAGTATCCACTCAGTTAAGATTCAATGAATGTAGTAAAGTTTGATGCATATCCTTTTTGTGACAGTATCTTTGTACATGTGTCTGGTTTGGTTACATGTGGAAAAACATATTTTAATACTCACTTTCTTGTAAATACCAGCTATCTTTAAACTAGGGGTGACACAATATTATTATTATTATTTTTTCAGAGTGCAAGACCATTATGTAAGGGTTGTCTCAACTCATCCGAAGCAGGTTCTGAAGAAGTGTTCTATTGCCATTTTGGAAGGCTTATTTTACACACATGTAAGTTACAAATTCAATACAGAGCTGGGTCTTTCAAACACACCATGAGGTTGCATCTCTCAAAATGGCGCCAAGCTCCAGTCATCGCACCCATTTTCTCCTTAGAACTGGCCACACCTTCAGGAATTGTTTTTCACTGACGGCCTATGGGAACTCCCTATACGCCATCATGTGACCAGCTCTAGGCCATTACTTCTTATTTTAATATGTTCAAAACGCTGGCGTTTGTTAGGAAATGTAAATGTGAAATCCTTCCTAAACAGAAATTCTCCAGAACAAAAGATCTGCTCTGTCTCTTTTAACACACAAAAATTATGCTACAAGATGCCATATCAAAACATAAATAATACAAATAATTACACACTAAAGATAATACAGGTAGTCCTCGAGTGACGAACGAATTCCGTTCCTACGCACCGTTCGTAACCCGATTTTGACGTAGTCGGAAATGCATGGAATGCGTCGCTGTAAACACGGTTGTTTCAACGTAACACAAAACCAACGTACATTCTGTACCTTAAACTTGTACAGTACTGTACTGTATTTCCAAGTGGTTAGCTAATGCAGTACCCTACATATTATCAATTATCATTACGTTTGGGAGCCATAATGAAGGACAAAAAGAGTTAATGGCCTACTGGGATGGTGACGCCGTCCTCCTTGGTCCAGAGTGGCGTACAGTACTGTTTTCCTCCGTCGCTGCACCGCGTACCGTGTGTCCGACCGCAGCTGTAGTACATCCTCCACCGTAACAAACGGAGCTGCTAAAGGCTGCAACTAACGCCTTTCAGCCCTCCATCTGAACGAGGCCTCCTGCTAGCTCGTGCGTCCGATAGCAGAGTCCGGTCTTTGATGCGAACGCAGCCTGCTGCTAATTGTAGCTACCTCGTGCGTCCCACAGCAGAGTCCGGTCTTCAGTGCGAATGCAGCCTGCTGCTAATTGTAGCTACCTCGTGCATCCCACAGCACGAGTCCGGTCTTCGGTGCGAACGCAGCCTGCTGCTAATTGTAGCTACCTCGTGCGTCCCACAGCACAAGTCCAGTCTTCGGTGCGAACGCAGCCTGCTGCTAGTTGTAGCTAGCTCGTCCAACGTCTTTCACCCGACAACAACTTCCCCCAACTTCTCTCCGCCGCCCGTCGGGTCCGTGTGTCCGGTGGGGGTCTTAGCTCAGCTATTAGCTGCGCCGATTAGCGTTAGCCCCGGCCGGAGCTAAACAACACTGCTGGAAACTGCCGGAAACTCGCTAAATCGGCTTAAAAATAATAAAAAAAAATAGTAATACTAATAATACGGTATTTATAAAGCCATTTAAAACAACCACAGCTGAAACAATGTGCTGTACACATGAAAAAAGTACATTAAAAAAAATTAAGTTTCATATTTTTATTAATTATTAATTATGATGCATTCGTAGGTCCGAGTTGCCATAAGTCAGGGGCGCCGTAACTCGAGGACTACCTGTGTATGTATAGATATAGATATACACACACACACACACACACACACACACACGCACACACACATACAAATAGCGCCTTTTATATATTGGTGAGTTATTTTGATGGGATGGCCGATGTCCAATATTTAACCTTGTCGTTAGCATCGTCCGATACAGATACTATACCGATAATATTGTGCATCCCTCGTTTCTACCTTAGTCAAGTTGCAGTTCTCAAAATGACAGATGAGGTGAGACCAAATCAAAAATTGACAAGTGGGAACATTCTGGCGTTAATGTAAACCTTTCAGTTTGCTGTGGATGAAAGAAAAGATGGAATCAAGAGTGGAGGCAGATTGGGCAGATTTTGATCTGTAGCTCAGCACTTCTCTGGTAAGGACTGCGGCTGAGGGTGCGCGGGTGGTGGATACAAGTGGGAGTGAAAACTAGATTGTTTCCTGACGCTTTGTTGGGTGGAATTGACATCATGGACAGGAGACAGGAGGAAATAGTGGACGGTGAGCACAGGGCTCGGCCATGCAGCATACTAAATACATAAGTAATGCTCCTTGCAGTGCTGCTGGAGTCGGCTCATTTGTTGCCTCAGTAAAGCTTGTCTGATGACCTCTGTATTGGTTATCAGTCACAGAATTGTCTTAACTGGGTCAAGACCACTGGGGTGGAGTGAGGAGGGGGGCAGGATGAAAGAAGCACAGCTGGGGCTCCGTTATCACTCACACTTAATGGAGAGAGGGCCTCGCACATTCAGAGTATCGGGACAGTTATATTTGGATCGTTTATCCTTTGTTCTGCACATATTGAAGGACACCTGGTGCATGGGAGATGTGCCTGCAGCACGTCGACTTGGCGTTGCTTCTCCTGAAAGCTACACTTTAAATACTCGCAATATGAGAGTGAAATAACTGCTCCTGTTTTGATGCATCTTTGATTTTCCCTGCATATTTTGTATACTCTGTCGTTTTGTGGCCCCTTTTCATGCGTATATTCAAAGAAAATGAGTAACAGCCTGCAGTATCAAGTGTAAAATATCTTGTGAAACACAAAGAGAAGGGAAAGGAAGTGGCAATTCTAAAAGCCGGCTGTATAATGAAGTCTGATTATGTTTTTCAGGGGGAAATAAGCATCTTTAAGAAGTAAAATGAGTCATTAGAAACGTGTAAACTCAGAAGCTGCATTAGGTATAAAGCAAGTGTTGGTAAACATTTAGCTTTAACAAAACAGATTTATTTTGTTCCCTTTTTTTTTTTCTTTTAAGTGCTTTATTCGCTATCCTTTTAAGAAGTGTGAAAACTGTGACCTTTAAATATTTCAACAATAAAATGTCATTTTATGGCAAAAGGACAGCACATAAATAGCAACAAGAGCACAATATTGCTGCAATTTATCTATTTTTCTGCTCTTATTTTCCTAAATTAACGTAAAGGAACAGTTCCTTTGTTTTAAGTTTAGAAAACCATACCGTTATATTCATTTACTAATAGTACATTGAAAAAAGTAAGGTTGTTGTATAAAATATAAATAAAAACAGAATGTGAAGATGTCAATTCGCTGAAACACAAATGTAATTAACAATGGAGACAATTAAACACACCAAATGTTTAAAATAAGAAATTTGTAATTTAGAAAAAACGAGGTAAATTGTGTGCCGCTCTGAAGCATCCCGTCTAATTTTACTACCAAGACCGGCTGCTGGAGCTTTGCTGAGAATCGTACCCCAGTCTGGTCTGATGTAGGATTCTAGCTGTTCAACTCTCCTGGGCTGTATTTGATGGATTTTTTGTTTCGTGATGAGTCAAACGTTTTGACTTTGTGAAATGTCTGAACTTCAGACAGGCCAGTTCAGCATCTGGACTTGTCTCCTAGCTGTAGTCATGGATACATGATGCAGGTGAGCTAGCTTTGTAACCTTTTCCCTGAAAAAGTGTTCAATGTTGGGAGCAGATGTTCTAAAACCTGTGGATACTTTTCTGCTCTGATAACTTCTTTCCAGATAAGCTGTCCATGATAGAGGCACTAATGTACCCCCATACCATCAGAGAGGCCGATTTATGAATGACGTGCTAACATAAAGGATACATTTCTTCTTTGTATGATAATTTTTTTTAGTCATCCAGGTTGAAATTATGAAATTTGATTAAAATTATCACTTCGTTTTTTTTTTTTTTACTTGTCCAAGAAGCTTTCTAAATTCAAACAAAAAACATTTTAAACCAATGTGAACCTTCCTTTATGTATCTTGCGTGTGGACCAGGCCAACAAAGACCTTACAAAGGGATGGGAGTGAGCGTAATTTGCTTGTGAATTCAGGTTGTAAAAACAGAGCAGTTTACTACAATTTAAAAGCCTTGAACATTGTTTGGTTTGAATTGAGACGAAAATAAAAAGCCTGGCTGCCTTTTATTGAACTTACTATTATTCAATCAAAAACGCTTTATTTATAAAGTGCCTTTCATGCACCGAAGTACCAGATTAAAACAAACCAAAGTATAAAGGCATAAAAGCCCAGAAGATAATTTAAAATGGCAATAGAAAGATAAAATAATGACTGAACAGTACGAAGTGACGCAGTACGCTGGTGGGTGTATGGTCACTGAGATTTTAGCTGTTGGCATCAAAATAATTATAAATAAACAGAAGCAAATTCTGCAGATGTGAAAGTTTTCACAAAGTAAACATGAAACTTTTTTTTTAAAACAGGAAATTCTATGTATTTGTTACCACATACAGCATATTTTCCATGAATTAGCCATGAGGTGTTTTTACAGTTGAATTACTTCACAATGCAGCAGTTTGTTTTTAATTGTTGGTGGATCGTGTCATTCCTGTGCTGAATTTAAATTTCCTACCCACACAGGAGGGATCTGCAAGGTTCTGTTCTCAAATGTATGAACAGATTTACCGTATGGAGCATAACCGACATCAGCCTCTGTTTGCTTTTATTACACAAAATCCTCAGGATAGCTTTTTGTTTTTTGTTCAATTTTTAGGCTGCTCTCTTGTTTAGGGGGCCGCCACAACGAACTACCATAATTGCTGGTGTATAAGCCACTACTTTTTCTCATACTTTGGACTCCACGGCTTATACTATACAGAGAAGCAGCTAAGTTGTGTACTTTTATCATAATTTAAATTATTTTATGTTTATTTTATTTTGGCAGGCCATCATTCAGCAGCGTCTTGTAATATTTTCCTTTGATATATCTTGGCACTCATAGAATAGCTCAACACTCACCCCTTTTGGGGGTGGGATTTTTTTGACACATAGATTTAATGCCACAGGTTATCACATGTACCAAACCTCTCGCTCATGGTGCCAATTTTGCTACCCATACCTCCACCCACTCTGTCATCATGTGATCAGAAGTCTAACCTTAATAACCAATGAGGTTATTAAGATGAGGTCTCGAGGACCCATCCCCCAAGACAGACAGCCACTAATACCTGTTTATAGGAAGCAAAGGCAAAAAAAATCTGACCTATGTATGTGTGTTGAAAGCAAGCCATAGTCTGTGAAACGCCCTCTGTTGGTTGATTCTTGTATTACAAGAGCTGCTGAGCATGCATCAGGATAACAAGAGCTGCACATACAGCGAGGAGTTTTTGTACAGATTCTGATAATGAATTGAGGAAGCTCACGGCTTAAACACCAGCACCTCTAATTTATGTACAAAATTGTTTTATTTTAAATTTAGTATGTGTGGCTTACAATCCAGGAGCGTTCTATAGACTGGCAATTACGGTAACTCACACGAAGACATGGTAGTTCGCTATGGCGACCCCTAAAGAAGTTAGCTTAAAAAAATTAACAAAAACAAACAAACAAAAAAAAATCTGTGGCATTTACTCTTTGTTTCACAAAGACTAAGAAATATGCTAAACTAAAAATATGCTAAACACTTAATAGTGCAAAAACAATACACCGAACAACAATAACAACAATGCGCCAACATCAGTAATCAGTTAAAACATGTCACAATAAATCAATTAATCGCATGATAAATTAAAATTATTGACCTCATTTTCATTTATCTACTTTATTGTTTCTTTCTGTCTCTCTTTTTCTACTGAAGACACTGGATGACGAAAGACTCAACTCTGGTGCTCCCTTTCCTTTTCTCTTTAAAATAACTGTCCAAAATCATGTTTCTGAATCGTTAAAAGCGGCTAAGTTGAGAAGCTAAGCTACAAGCTAAGCTAACAGGCCGACCTTGGGGAAAAAACCTCCGTCTTGTCGAAGCTCCAAAATTCACGGTTGAAACCCGTGCCTTCATGTAAAAAGTGTTTTTTCTCTGCAAAAAGAAACTGAGAACTTGTTTACTGATTTAAAAAATTTTTTTTTATTAAAAGCTTTGTGTGAAAAATGCTATGCTTAAGAGCTCAAACCACACAGAGCGTCCGCCATTTTGAGAACCGGAAAAAAAGGAAGGAGAGACAGCCCATGTCAGGGGAGTCCCTCCCATTTTTCTTAAAGAGACACGCTGCTTTCTCCCTCACTAGCCATCCTTCAGTTCAAACAGTCTTATACAGTACTGCCATCCAGTATTTTAAAAAATACTACATTCAAAATAAAATTAACCAACATTTCTTCTTAAATTTGACAATAATTACTAATTACCGTAAAATTTCAAACCATATTATCGTTTATCGCAGTACTTTCATAGACAATTATTCGCCCAGCAAAATTTATTGTGACAGGCCTATACTTATGGAAGCCCATTTCCGCCATGAAAGAAAAGAAAAGCCCAACAGAAAGTCATAATTGCGAATTTTAAAGTCATAATTTTGACTTTTAAAGTCACAACTACAAGAATAAAAGTCATAATTGAGTGTTAAAGTCATATTTATGACTTTTATTCTTGCAATTATAACTTTAAAACACAATTTTTACTTCCTGTTGGGCTTTTATTTCATAGCGGAAATGGGCTTCAATACTAAATGCTATATAAAGTGGCGATGAAAAGATGCATACATCACATACCTTTATTTAGAAGGATTGAATGAATGAATTTAGAAGGACTGATATATAAAGGCAGAGGGATGTATACATTGAATGAATGAATCCATGTGCTAAGCAGGAAAACTTCCAGTGTTTGACAAGGAAGTTGAATCCCTGTAGAGTCATGGTGTTCAACAAGGGACAAACTTCAAAATTAAATTAGAAAAGTCAAAATTGTGACTTTAAAACTGTAAATTATGACTTTTATTCTCTTAATTATGACTTTAAAACTTGTAATTGAATTTAAAACTCAAAATTATGACTTTAAAATGCAAAATTATTACTTTTATTCACGTAATTATGAATTTAAAACTAAAAATAATGATTTTCAAAGTCAAAATTATGACTTTTTTCTTGTAATTATGACTCAAACTCATAATTATTACTTTAAAACTCGAAATTATGACTTTTATTCCCATAATTATGACAAAACTCAAAATTATGACTTTTATTCCCACAATTATTTCTCAGAATTATGACTTTTATTCTTGTAATTATGACTTTTAAACTCGAAATTATGATTTTTAGTCAAAATTATGACTTTTATTCCCATAATAATGACTTTAAAACAAAATTATTACTTTTATTCCCATAATTATGACTTTAAAACTCAAAATTATGACTTTTAGTCCCATAATTTTGACTTTAAAACTCAAAATTATGACTTTTATTCTCATATTTTATGACTAAAAGTCAAAATTATGACTTCCTCTTGGGCTTTTTTTTTTTTATTTCATGGTGGAAATGGGCTTCCATATT
>JAVCKU010000059.1:16257592-16268668 GCA_032273985.1 Hypsolebias coamazonicus | reverse complement strand
ATTTTGCCACACTCCATTTTAAATGACCCCTGGCCCAGTGCAAACGTCTGAGCTTGTGGAGCTTGCTTAGAAATGGCAGCTTGTGGAGCTTGCTTAGAAATGGCAGCTGTCTTTTTCCTCTTCAGAGACATCCAGCAGAAGTCTGTGATAACTGAATTCTGAACTTTTCCAGGGACCTGTCCCACCTGGGGGAGCAGGTCCAAGAGGTTGTGAGTAATGAGGCCAAATACAACCACACTTCAAAATTAGCAAAGCCCTACTTCTTTATTCCTGCCACCTGTTGTTAGTGTTATGATTTTCTCCACCACTGGAGATATTCACTGCAACTAGATCTGTGCTTTCGGCAGAAAATGTGGACAAGTTGGTCTTTTTGGACAAAAACTTAAAACTTGATTAGTTAGATTGTAAACTGTCTGCTGCTGCTTATAGTTCTGGTTCGGACTGTTACTGTATTTATTAAGATTTCTATTATTGTTAGTATAGTTTATTTATTGTAAAGCGTGCCGTTTATTTAAAATATCATCCAAATGGGTCTCTTTTATTTATTTTTATACAAATGTATTGTTTACTTTGCATATTTTCAAAATAAAACGATTTGTAAGTCTTTATTTTGTATGCTTTTTTGTAACAAAAATTAACCGAACCGAGCCCTCCTTGAAACTGAACCGAACCGAAATTTGATTTTAGCGTACCGTTACACCCCTAATCCCTACTATTTATCACCAGCATGGTTTATAAACCTGGGCATTCGAGTTAATGGCTTCAG
Source organism: Hypsolebias coamazonicus (assembly GCA_032273985.1). NCBI lineage: Eukaryota > Metazoa > Chordata > Actinopteri > Cyprinodontiformes > Rivulidae > Hypsolebias > Hypsolebias coamazonicus. Next base: position 16,267,902 of record JAVCKU010000059.1, on the reverse strand, counting down.
GTGTTTTCTGTAATAAGAACTACTCTGCAGGTGTAGAAACATGGGTCTGGAATGACAGGAACTAAGTCAAGGCTGGTTCAGGATGGGTTTGAGACACCTACAACAACTTTGAATGTCTTTAAAGAAAATTGATCACAAACTTTATGAGCCTTAAGAAAATAAAAGACTCACCCAAGAAAAGTGAGAACTCTTGTGAATGTTTGAAACCATTTGGAGACTATTCTAAAGGCAACTTAGCGAGACAAACATAACTTTTTGTTTTCTTTCGATCTTACACTGTGCGAGTTGTCTTAATGTAGTCACCTTTATTTTGCAAATATGAGGTAATTTTTTTGCATGAAAAAAATCACTTGCATAACAAAATGACAAAAAACTTCTAGGCCTTTATAAGCTGGAAAGTGAGCAAAAGGTTTTAAAATGTGGTTTGAGCAGAGACTTGAGTCACTCGAGTGACACTGAAAAGAAGAAAACAGTTTTGATCAGAGGTTGATTTATCATAATTCACAGCAAGATGAACACAAATGTCTGACTCAGATTCAGGTGGTGTGCAAGTCAGTTAAAACCAAGATCACCACAAGCATGTGGTGTGAGACAGGAGAGAGGTGACCATCATTGGATCGACTGTCTCAAATAGCAGGAGCCAGTAATCACAGATGAGCCAAACATTTACTGTATTATTTTTACATCTCAGCAGAATTCTGACAAGAGGCATTTCGTACTCCCACAGACGGAAGCTTCCACGATGAACTCCTCAGTCAAGCACATACACCCAGTGTCTGATGGATTCACATCAAATTAAACACCATCACTGTAGCATCACCACACACGTCGAGTAAAACTAATCTCACCGCAGTACAAACACAACTCGCATTTCCTGCAAGCGGCTGAGCAAACAACGAGATTCACTTCACAATTATGAAACAAGCAAATGTCAAGGTTTTTAAAACACTTTGTCACAACCAAGTTATCACTATGGTAACTTTTCTGACAACTGCTTAAAGTCCAATGGGTTAGACAGATTCTGTAGGCCGACTTTCACAATTGGTTTCTTACTGAAAATAAACATTAAACGAGCTTGATCAGTGTCTAAACTTACCTTGAGAGGTGCAACGCTTTTGGAGCTGGTCAGTGCTGGTGCTTGATTCAAGAGCCAAAACCTGACCAGGACATTCCTCCTTATGTCGCTAAGTCAAGGAAGAAACAAGATGCTAGCATTAAAACAAAATCACAAGATTTTCCTAAAACCAAATACATTGCTTTCTCCCTAAACATAAATGTTTCATATCGTTCAGTTATTAGAAAAGAAGAGTATCAAACAAAACTAGAAAGTTCCTGGAGGAAGTTTGATGAGGACTGCCAGGCTGCTGATGATTAAAATAGTTGATTTTAAAGTATGTGTTTGGGTTCACTCTCAGCTACCACTATACCAAATTTGAGCTGAATAGTTCTAAAAATGGCTGAGTTATCATATTTTTTCCTTTATAGCTAAGGCAGCCATCTTGAATTTTTGATTTTCAGTCAGAGACTATTAGGGATCGTGCCAAATTTCAGCTGAATAACTCTAAAAATGGCCAAGTTATGGCATTTTTTCCTTTTTTGGCTAATGTGGCCATCTTGGAGTTTTGATTTGGATTCAGTATGTGGTAGGGAATGTTCTCAGCTATTAACTCATCAAATGTCAGCTCTGTATGTGTAAACATGGCTTAGTTAGAGCCATTTAAAAGTAGCGTTGGCGACCATCTTGGATTTTTAAATTTTGATACAGCATTCGGTAGTTAACATTCTCAGCTATCACCACACCAAATTTCAGCTCCATATAACTAAAACTGGCTGATTTATAGTATTTTCCTTTTTTGCTTAGGCGGTCATCTTGAACTTTTGATTTTCAGTCTATTAGGGATCATTCTCAGCTACAAAGACGCCAAATTTCATCTGAATAGCTCTAACAATGTCTGAGCTATCGTAACTTTTCATTTTTTGCTAACGCAGTCATCTTGGAGTTTGAATTGGATTCAGTATGTGATAGGGAACATTCTCAGCTATCAACCCACCAAATTTCCGCTCTGTATGTGTAAAAATTTCTGCGTTAAAACCATTTAAAAGTAGCGTCCATTTTGGATTTTTTATTTTGATACAGCATTTGACAGTAAACATTCTCAGCTATCAACCCACCAAATTTCAACTCAATATCACAAATACAGGTGACCCCCGGTTTCCGGCGTGCCCGGTAACCAATAGGGGGCTGCCATTGCAATGCATAGGAAAGCAGTGCATTTTAGGTTGTAAATAAGGCGTTTAAAAAGACGTGACGGCCGCCATGTTGGATTTTAGTTTCGTTTTCGGCCGCACCGGGAGCCGGTTCCCTTAACCGGCTTTTTCGGTATCCGGCCGGGCCGGTGTAACGGAACTATGCTGGAAACCGGGGATTACCTGTAAACCAATTTATATTATTTTTCCTTTTTGCTTAGGTGGCCATCTTGGATTTTTGATTTTCAGTCAATCTATTAAGGATCATTCTCAACTACAAATACGCCAAATTTCAGCTCAGTATCTCTAAAAATGGCTGAATTATCATATTTTTTTCTCTTTTAGCTAAGGTGGCCATCTTGGATATTTTGATAAGTTTTGTTGGGAAATACCTTGCGGTTCGGGCCACATTAACTGTAACAGAAGAAAAATAAAGACAGAAACACTGTGTAGAACAATAGGTGCTTTCCATGCCTTGCAATGGCAGTCCCCAATAAAAACCTCCATCCTCTGTGGGTGTTTTGGGACTGGTTTCATCCTCCAGGCATTGGTTATATTGGTAAAGTTATGTTTTGAACTTTCTGAACAGATCATACAGGTATGTGGTGTTATTTCTTGTCTGTAGCGACTTTACTTTTGCACTTATTCAGGCAGTGCCATATCTTCAACCATGTCATTTAAACTCATCAGGTCAGGCTAACATCACATGGCTGCAACAGAAATGAGAAAATTACCAAAACAATGAACAGTAAATGGATCAAACCTAAGAAGTCCAACTTGTGGATCTTTTTATGACAATAAAGTTCAAAGACATAAATGTACCTATATTTCCATCATGCATTATAGAGTGGAATAATGCTCCAGTTTTACTGTCACTATGCACCTCAAGGTTTGGTTAACAGCAGTATGAACTAAAAAAAACTGAGACCTTACCAATTTAACGGCATCATCTCAACCTTCAGAAATGTAGTTTCTGTTTACTGCAGGATTGTTGTCAACATACATTATTCACAGAACAGAGGAGAGGTCGAGAGCTGTGCTTTCACAGATCAGTAGTTTCTCCTCAGAAGTGTCTCTGGTGTGATAAAACACTTCACTATATGCTCACCGAGTCTGAACTACATCTAAATGTGCTGCTTGGCTAAGGTCACTGGGGTTAGATGAAAAATACAACAAATGCTGTTTACCAACAGGTACAGGAGTACTAACATTTATAAATACACGAGTCCAAGAAAATACTTTTGTTTGATTGTCCAGTTACGTAAAACATGAATGTTTAAATCAAATACGGTTTACTTTGAGATACGGTTTCATTAATTTTTAATATTTCTACCAGCTGCTATGCAACCTTTTTGAGTTTTCAACTATTTCCAGATGTGTTTTCAGTTTGTCAATCTTAATCATATACATGCTGTATGTGGGATTTAAGTTTGTTGAGTAAACGTAGCCCACAGAAACGGTTTATAAACGCATTCTTCATCTGTTAGTTGGTAAAGCTTTTTGGTTCTTTTAACATTTTTATTTTCTGTTCACATTTCTTTCTGAAATAGAAGAAGCAACAGAGCTGGCTGAGAACCCACTTTGTGCAATAACTATGACATTCCTTTACCGCAGCCTCAAACTAGCCAATGGATTACAACTGAAAAAAAAATTGGATGAAGTGTTTATGCCACTTGCTGACCCTAAAACATCTGCTTTCTTTTAGCATGATGTGCAAAAAACTATCGTTTTAGTTAATGAGCTTCAGCATAAATGTTTAAAAGAATATAAAACAAAGGTTGGGTCAGGCTGGCAGATTTCAATAGTCATGGATCAAAGAACAGGTAGGACCAACTGGGTCGGTACTCTATGAAGTACATATAATTTGAGCAGTAAAACAATAAAAACATTTAAATAAACTAACAAACTAGCATTCCTGGAATTAATGCACGTCATGCCAACGTGTTTAAGATCAGTTATGTTAATTAATAGAGTTTTAGCCTTTTTGGTCAAATTTTATAAATATGTTTAAGTGTTCAGTAATCTTTAGCTCTTGAAGTATGTGTTGTGAAAAACACTCGGCTACTACCACACCAAATTTAAGCTCAATATTTGTAAAATCATCAACACGTACAATACACACAATATAAAAAACAGCAATATAATGAAGGCGCAAGAAGTGAACCAGAATATAGTGAGGGACAACTGTAGAGGCTGAAAACTGCAAAAGAAATTTAAGCAACATGATTATCAGCATTTTTGTTTTTTACGGCAACAATAAGTAACCTGGAACAGTGTTTTTCAAAGTGGGGGTCACGGCCCCCTGGGAGGCCGCCAGGGGGTGGTAGATGGGCCTCAGGAAGCTGGAGGGAAGTTTTTTTTTAAGCACAAAAAAATTGTATAAATTTTTTTTTAATTACTGTAATACAATTGAATCTATTTTTCAATAACTATTTTAAAATATATTTTATAATAATATATCGAAATATTTTTCACCATACTCATCTTTCTGATTGGCTGCCAGTCAAATGTATCAAGCTGCTTTACTGTTCAAGCATAGCAAGGACGAAATGAAGACTCTAAAAAAGACTGAAAGAACCTACCACCAGCCCTGCTGTGGAAATTGCTGCAAAAAAATAAATAAAAAAAAAAAAACTCATGGCCAACTAAAATTCAAAAATATGACGGAACAAACAAGTTTGGCTTTACAGTCGTACAGAAAAATGGCCATGATTGCCCAAAATGTGTCCTCTGTCTGGAGACCCTCACAGACGTGTTTAAAACCTTCAACACTTCAGCGCCACTTGAGTGGGAATAAAATAGTGTTTAAAACATTAGTTAATTACATTTTTATGCTCAGCAGCTGTAATAATTAATTGAATATATTGAATAAAAGTTAAAACATTCTAAATGTTTGTTTCTTTACATGTATTGTAGCATTGTTTGTGGGTGCACGAGATGGGCCTCAGCCAGAAGCTAATGCTGTTTGGGGATCCATGGCAGGAAAAAGTTTGGGAACCCCTAGAACAACCTCCTTTGAGACAGAATGTCTACCAGTTATAAAATCATGCTCGTTTGTAAAAAGCAGTCTAATTCAGACTATAATACGGTCAGAACCACCACGGTAAGCTATGTAATAACATGTATTATGATTTTTCAAATAACTCTCCCAGCTGACGACCAATTTTTTTTTTTTTAGTAATTTCTTTCATTATAAAGTAAAATACTCACCATCCCTTAACAAAATTAAAAACACATTTTAGCCAAACTGCATTTGTTGCTACATTCCCTCACAGTTCATGTAAACCTTCTGGATATTTTCATAAAAATATGATTAACTTGACAGAAGAGCAACAAACGCAGAAGAATCTCATGAAATCTCATGAAAAAAGCAACGTCTTTTTAGCTTGTAACGAAGGTGGTGTCCGAGTCACTGTCAACAGCAAGTTATTAACCTGTTGCAGAGGTGCAGGTTACCGTAGTACATGTAGTAATTGTCGCAGATCCATCAAAAGACATCTCCATTAGGAGACATTTTTGTTGACCCCAGCGAGCTTTTCTATCTAATGAAGCACCTCACATTAGAACTCTGCTGGTAAATTATTCAACTAAAACCCCACCACGGGACTAATCAGAAGATGGACACAGGAGGGGGAAAAAAAAATAAAAGAAAATGAAAGAAGTCGTCTCATCATTTCCAATTCATCACCTTTCCTCCATATCGCCCTGCACTTCAGAGAGAAAATTCACCTAATCAGATTTATGATTTATCCCATTTAAATTCAGTCGACTTTCTCAAACGCTGAGAAGATGGTGGGTGGGAAATGAGAGGCTGACAGAGAGAAAGAGACAAAGGTGCGATTTACAATCTACAGAAGACAGACACCGAGTGTGGGTGACCTCCATTTGAACGAATAAAGATTGGCTCTTCTAATGACCCACTATTGTGGCATTTCTAATGAGCATAAATTATTAACAGTTAAGGTGGCAAACTCAAAATCTCAAGGCATCTTGACTTGATCCATTACAGAAGAATGATGGTGTGTTAGAGATAATACAAAGGCAAAGATAACCATTCTGATCTTTTTGCTACATTTAGCCAATTAGCAGGATTTTTTTTTTCCCAAATCGAAAACATATCCAGTAAAACATTTGTCAGATTGTTTCCTTTTCAATTATTTTAATTATCATATATATCCTGTATGAATGCCATAAAGAACAAGAGTAGCACATTCAGCAAATTATACGTCCATCGGCCAACTATTTTACAGCAATCTATGGCAAAGACCTGGACAAGCAAAGACCTTGTATAACATTTGACCTTGATTTGTGATCTTGACCTTAGAGCCGGGGTAATACGCAACACTCCGTCTAATGATGCAAACAGTATGTGTTTCAAGTTTCAGTAAATGACCTTGAGCGGATCCGAAGTTGTGACCCAGACAAGCCTTGGATCTTGACTTGTAACCTTTGATCTTGGAGTCAGGGTTATGGATAGTGTGCATGATACTCTGTCTAGTGATTATGCATATGTGAATGAACTATAGATGCGACAAGACAACGTTTACATTAAAACTGACAGAAACTATACCTTAATATGTCTGCCTTTTGATCAGCATATAATAATAAATAAATAAAAAGTTTTGTATAGCAAAGCATAAGCCTTAAGCAAAGTCATTTATCAACTTCTGTTGAAAGATGAAGGCGGATGATAAAGATTCTGTCCATAGCTGTGTGGAAAAATGACTAATTCAGCCAATTTTGAGATGTGGTGCTAAAATATGGTGTGGTAGCACACGAGAGCCACTCCCATCAAAAGTGAGCACTAATGGATTACACAAGATCTTTGTCTAAATATTTGACAGAATTATTACAATTATTGAGACCCTGGTAATGGTTTACAACAGTTTGGCCAAAATGACAACAAGCCAGTATCAATATGCATTTAAAGCATTTACTCTCCAAACATGACCATTGTTTTCTTTTCATACTTTGAATATTATATACTACATTCAATAATTCATTCAATGGTGTTGCAAAGCTTGATTCGTGTGCAAATATGTTTAAGGACGTGACAAGTGGAAAATAAACTAAACACTTGTGAGGGTGAGAACACAGACCTCACAGCAGAATGTTGTTCAAACAAGACAACCAGTTGTAGCCCATTTAATCAGAGCTTGTATCGTTGGTAATTTTCCACAGTAAAATTTAAATTAGCATTCTTTAAGGAAAACACATAATTCAGCGTTTCCCCAACAATTATACAAGCAGGGTGCCTCGCCCCGTCAACACAACACAGCACCCTGCCTACCCCCCCAGCCCACACACACACACACACACATCCCCCTCCCATCAATAAAAACTGACAGCAACGTAGCACTAAGCTAGCAGGCAACACAGACATGACTCCATCCCGTCCTTCTCCACCCTGCACCACCCCACGTCGACATAAATAAAATATGACGCCATCGGAACAAATCTAAGAGGAAAAAAATGTTTATTTTTCTTGTCTTATACATATACATATATATATATACATATACACATATATATATATATTTTATATATATATATATATATATATATACATATACACATATATATATACTGTATATATATATATAGTATTTAGGTCTATCACGATAAATTTTTCTGTGCGATTGTCTCAGAAATTATTGCAATAAACGATAATATTGTTTGAAATTTGACAATAATTAGTAATTATTGTTAAATTAAAAATAAATGTTGGTTAATTTGTTTTGGGTGTTGTACCTTTTTTTTGACCACCAGATGGCAGTATGACTGTTTGAACCGAAGGATGGATAGTGAGGGAGCGAGCAGTGTGTCTCTTTAAGAAAAATGGGAGGGAGGCCCCTTGACATGACATGGGCTCTCTCCTTCCTTGTTTTTGGTTCTCAAAATGGCAGATACTCGGTGTGGTTTGTAAACAAGTTCTCAGCTTTTTTTGGCAGAGAAAAAAACTTTTTCCACAAAGGCACGGGTTTCAGCCATGAATTTTGGAGCTTCAAAAAGACGGAAGTTGTTTCCCCGAGGTCGACCTGTTAGCTTAGCTTGTAGCTTAGCTTCTCAGCTTAGCTGCTTTTAGCGAAGAGAGATGAAAAGAAGAAAATAAACTATAAAGCTGATGAATGAAAATGAGGTTGATAATTTTCATTTATCATGCATTAATTGATTTATTGTTTATTGCGACAGGCCTACTGAGAAATCTAGATGGCACATAGGGCTGCAGGTGATCAGACACGTATATAGGAGCCTGTCCATTTAGGGCCTTATAGGTCAACAATAAAACTTCAATATCAATCCTAAAACAAAGAGGGAGCCAATGAAGGGATGCAGCACTGGGGAGATATGATCATGCTTCTTTGAGTTAAAAAAATAAAAAATAAAAAGAGCTGCAGCATTCTGCACCAGCTGTAGACATGAGAGGCTGGCCCAGCTAACACAGACATACAAAGAGTCACAGCAATAGATTAGCTAAAATAACAAATGGCTTACTAAAAGTCAAAAGTAACAAAAGGCTAATTAAAAGCTAAAATTAGCAACAATAATTGCTAAGTCTAAACATAGCAAAAGGCTAGCCAACAGTATTAAAAGGCTAGCTAGAGGCTAACAGCAAGGCTTAATTTGAGCCAGATCCTACTGGAACAGGATACAGGGACTCTTATTTGGGCAGAGTTTATTTTGGCAACTGTTTGCTCTGAGCCGGTAACTCTCAGACTTACAGATAATAAAGTTATGAACAAATAGGACTGCCTTGAATGACTAAAACTTATATTGAACATGCAAACTGAGAATAATTGCATAAACACTAATTTTAAACACAACAGCATATGATCTGACTTGTCAAGTAGCATTTCCGCCTCTACCCTTAAAAAAAATCTCTGCCCCCTAAAAGAGTGGTGGGGGTGAGTGCCGAGCTAACCAGGCAGTTGTATGTGGCAGGAGCCCACAGGCAGCCGCAGGCAGGCTCCTGTAAGTTCACGTGTAGTTGGACAACAATGAGCTGGGACACTGTTGGGCTTGGTTCCCTCCCTCTTGCATGACAGTTCCATCAAGTAAGAGGGAGGGGAGATGCTTTCAGAAGATGAGTGTTTACAAATATAGGTAAACACAGATGTTTAACAACTTGTTAAAACACACCAAAATGCAGGAAATCAAATTTAATTATTTAAAAATTTCTGGGGTAAGAACCCCCAGACCCCCCTCCCCCCACCAGTCCACCCACTATTTGCATTTCGGCATCAGTCGGTTTACAAACTAAGACCTGGCTAAAAGTGAAAAAAGACTGGCCTAAAGTCTAAATTATCAAAGAAAAAGTTAGCTAGGGGTTTCAAAGTGGCAATATCGCAGCTAAAACTAAAAATAACAAGCTAAAAAAATAATAAAACATAAGAAGACAAAAAGAGTCAGTATGCCAAATCAGATCCCAAGTGAAAACAGATTTCCCATCACTCATCACATGAATGAACAAAACATTTTGATACATGAATGTTTAAAATAGTCCAAAGTATGTAGGTGTAGTTTGTTTTCACACTATGATATGATAAAAATGATTTTGTGACTTCTTCTGTCTTTGGACCCACATCGGATAATGTTACCCCTGCAGCAACTGCAGGATCTGCTTAGCATGAATTTAATATAAAATGTCTGACAGAACCATTCAAAAAGGCAAATGTTATAGAGTAAAGCTTGTTCTTGTCTGTGCTGTTAAAGTGAATAGAACTCCTTTTGTAAAATTGTCTGCTAAACTAAAGGAACATTGCTACTTGAGTGCTGAACAGAAATGTCTGCAGTAGAGATATTGCTCAAAAAGACAAGATTATTCTTAAATGAGCAAAATAGTAACCAAACCTTATTTTTGATTAAAAAAGAAAAACTTGAAAGCTAGAATTAAAAATCTTTAATAATTTCAATAAAATTATTTAAGTTTTTAACTTTTTATTAATAAATATTTTAACATGTATAAAAGTCAAAACTACCAAAAGTCATCACACCTGAAAGACCTGAGCAATTTGATACAGGAATAGTTAAATTTTGCTGAATGTTTGCTAAAGTATTTAACA
>JAVCKU010000059.1:16194289-16205858 GCA_032273985.1 Hypsolebias coamazonicus | reverse complement strand
AAACTGTCCAGATGACCTGATTGAGAGTTATCAGATTTGACACCTGGATTACTGAGTATGAACTTTCTTTGCCTTTGCATGTGGGTTTCTTGAAATACAGCAGGCCCTTATTGACTTAAATGTGCCATCTTGGTAGACTTCACAACTGTAAATGGTGATATTACATAAGAGGTAATGGATTATACATATTTGGGAATTTGGATTGATGGTGCTATATCCTTTTCACTTCAAGTTAATGTTTTGCAATTAAAGCAAGACTTGGTTATCTGTATAGAAATTGATTTTCGTTTACTTTGGCTGCAAAACGCACCATTGTCGAAATAACCATTCTGCCTCTGTTGGATTATGGAGCCATAATTTACAGACATGCTTGTAAGGGTGTTCGTTGAAAGCTGGACACAATTTGTCACACTGCTACTGGCTTTGTTACAAATGCTCCTTAGAGAACATGTCATTGTCACCTCTTGTTAAATGGCCTTCTCTACATACTTGTCGTGAACTCCATTGGTTTACCCTCATTTATAAGACATTGCTGGGTTATTCACCTCCTTTAACTCAGCTACTGCAATTATAACTGGTTTTGAAGCACAGCACCCAGTCCTCTCAGTATTTGTGGCTAACAACTCCAAAGACTCGCTTTGGCTCTGTGGCTTTTGCCTCTGCTGCTTCATCTGACTGCATTCTGCTTCTAAAACCTTGGGTCTGAACGCACTTGTCTCAGTTTCTATTTTTAAAAGTTGTTTACCTTTTTTAAAGATGCAAACCTAACAAAGTTGAAGCAGGTCCTCTGGACGGATTTTAAAAAATATATTTTTTAATCCATCCAGAGGACCTGACTTAACGTTAGATTTTTCTACCTGGATTAGTGAGCATGCATCAAGATCCTTGTAAATGATTTCTTGCTTAGTAATGTTGTTTTTTGACATTGGCGATGAACTGTTGTAATTTGTGTTTTCCTTGTTTGTTGTTGACTACTGTATTTTATTGCATTGCCTTATTGTACAGTATTATTTAATTTTTCCTACTGTATTGCCTTTTGGTCCTTGCCAGGCCAGCACTGTAAATATGAATTTGTTCTTAGTGTTTATGCCTGGTTAAATAAAGGTTAAATAAAATAAGTGATGTACATTTGTTTCCCTCGCTCTGTGCTCTGTTGTCAAAAGGAGCCAACGATAAGACAGGACATTGCTCTAAAAATGCCCAGACGATGCCCTTATTCCTCTATAAAACACCACATCCAGCCCAACACCATCTCCTCTTCCAGTTTCAGCAGCCGGGGGAACGTCATGCTGTTTGACTCACAGCTTGAGTTCATTCAGGCAGCAGCAGCAGCAACAGTTAGCCTATTTACGTTTATTCTGGACTTGTGCTAATTATCTTAACTACACAAGTAATTATCTTTCACATCAAAGGGCCTCACTCCGAGCACTGCTGACCCCCCCACACCCCCACCCCCGACATCCACCAACGCCACTGCCATGTTTCTGATGCCAGAATCATGACATTAGCGGGTAATTAGACAATCGCCTGACAGGGTTTGATGGGGGCGGCACGTGATGAGCGGCCGTCTGCTAGAAGAGCGATTGGACGAGGATCAGACCGAAGCCAGTCTCACACGTCAAGAGCACAGATTTTTACAGATTAGCAGCAAATAAAATCCCAGATGATGGAGGATTTTTTTCCCCCCTTTAATTTTGGTTTCATCCACACCGAGCAGTGCTTTTATTTCATCCATTAGAGCTGCCGTTCCTGATCAGAGTCCATCTGATCAATGAATAATGTAGCCGCCAGTTTGACTGCTGCTCTAAAAATCAGGACTTTGTAGCTAAAAATCTAATGATTAATAAAATACAGTTAATATGTATGCGCATATGCTTTCACTCACTATCTATATATACCAGCAGAAGGCGGATGATAATGTTATTGCTCGTGTCTGTGTTAGCAAAGAAGTCTCATAAATCATAAACAAAATAAAATAAAAATGGGTACAACTGTCAGTTTTAACAACATCAACCTTAAAATTGGTGTGGTAGTAGCTGAGAGTCCTTCACATACTATCACTGCATGAGATTGTGCATAACGTTAACCAAAACAGCTACAGTACAATATGATCTCAGCATAAAACTGTTACTAAAGGCGGTGGGCGATTTGCATTCATTAAAGGAATGCTGTAAATTCTTTTATTTTTGTGGTTCTTGTTTTTTTTTTTTTTATACAATAATCAGGTCATCTGGCATCAAATCTTTCATTAAAAGTATAATCTCTGCAGAAAATGTGTGACTGCAGCAGAAAATTTACATGAACTGCATTTAAATTCCTTTGAAGTTGTTTGTTTAGCTCACCTTGGAAATGCACTATTTCTACCGCTCCTCCGTGGTGGGAAGTAAACGCACCCCATAAATATTTATCCACCTTGAGCCCGGGCTGTTCTGGCCCAGTGTTTTCAGCTTGCAGTCGCTGGAGATTTGGCCAACCAGGACCTGCAGAGAGGAGAAGGGGAAGTGCAGGGTTATATACAGTATTTGTACAAGTTCTAAAATGGAAAGAGGATGGTTTCCGAGATGTTTTAATGCACGACAAACCGGATCAGACAAACCTCCAAACATTTAGCAAGACACATCTTAGATGCAGCACTTTATATGCATTTAGTTCTGGAGGGAAACATCTTGTGAGTCAGTTTATTTAAACCCCAAAACAAACTGCTAAGTCTGAACAGACTAAAGAGCTGGATGAGTCAATAACGTTCTGGACCAGGTCCACTTTGGCTCAAACATTTAAACTAGGAGAACATTTTATTCTAGGTGTTCATAAAGACACATGAAGGTTCCATTCACACAACAAATACAAGCATAAAGTGCAGGCTCTAAGTTTTATTTAGAAAAGATTCACATTAAAGGATTAAAAATGTCTGAATTTTTAGAAATTAAAGGTTATTTATGGTGTAGAAACTTCCTCCTAAAAAGTAGAACGTAACTAAGTAATTAAAAATTACTTTAAATAAAAGTTGACCAATGATTGAGTTCAACTGTGGACATCCTTTGAGTAATGAACCACACCTGGTAACATTCAAACACCTGGAAACATTCAGAAACCTGGAAACATTGAAACACCCGGAAACACTGAAACACCCGGAAACATTGAAACACCCGGAAACAATCAAACACCTGGTAACATTCAAACAACCAGAAACAAACACCTGGAAACATTCTAACGCCTTGAAACATTCAAACGCCTGGAAATAACACCCGGAAACATTCAAACGACTGGAATATTTAAACAACCGGAAACATTCAAACACCTGGAAACATTCGAACAACCCGAAACATTCAAACAACCGGAAACATTCAAACACCTGGAAACATTCAAAAACCTGGAAACATTCAAACAACCGGAAACAAACACCCGGAAACATTCAAACAACCGGAAACAATCAAACACCTGGAAACATTCAAAAACCTGGAAACATTCAAACAACCGGAAACAATCAAACACCTGGAAACATTCAAAAACCTGGTAACATTCAAACACCCGCAAACATTCAAACACCTGGAAACATTCTAACGCCTTGAAACATTCAAATAACTGGAAACAATACCCAGAAACATTCAAACGACCAGAATATTTAAACAGCCGGAAACATTTAAACAATCGGAAACATTCAAACACCTGGAAACATTCAAACACCCAGAAACATTAAAATAACCGGAAACAATAAAAACAACCGGAAACAAATAACTGGAAACATTTAAATACCCGGAAACATTCAAACAACTGGAAACATTAAAACAAACGGAAACAGCCAAACACCCAGAAACAAAACACCAGACACAATGAGCTTAAGGAAAGGGTTGTTTTACAGCAGGGACTCTTTTATTACAACATCAGTAGACCTGAATATTATTATACCAACGTTTAAACAACTGTCATATTTATAAGGGAAACATTAAGTGATTGTATTTGTATACATTTCTAAATACTGTACTACATATTACATTGGTTAGATTGTAAATATTACTTAAAAAAAAACCTGTACCTTGGATAAGAGTGTGCTTTGACCCACGCCGAAGACCAGGGCTAAATCACCAAATCAAACTTTTCAATAAATTTGTACACTGTAATTAATATGAATATTTAAATGTTAAATTAAAGAGTGAAAAAGAGCTGTGGTAGCTTGGAGGCTGCAGGTTTGAGGTCAGGTTGGGTCAGAAAGGGCTTATTGTTGTTATTTTTATTTGCGAACCGGTGCAGAAGGGAGGAGTTGAGAAAACTAAACAAAAACATGTTTATCAGTGAAAATGAAACTAGAAAGATGGCTTCATAAATCGCCCACTGGGTATCCAGAATTCCATCGATAATCTGGTCATCTTTACTTGTTTTGCGCCCTACGCTCATCTTGTTTCACTGCCAAAGAACGCTCAAGAAATCTATCTTGACCCCTACAGACTGTTTCCACAACATGCAAAGGATTTTAAATTGTAAAAACAACTAATTTACGTTAATCGATAATTCACTCATTTCTTAGTCTGCCAACTGCAGACAAACGTCCATCCAAACATCTCAGATCCTAAAGTGTCACCAAAACTATCTCTCACATTTGTGTTTGTGTGTTCATTTGCCGGTGTTAGCAAAACATCGTGACCCATTAGACGAGTAATTAAACCCGAAGAATGGATGAACGTCCGCAACTGATTACTTTATCATTTCAAACAGAATCAAGATGGCCACCACAGTTAGTCTACCTTCGAAAACACAAAACTGGCTGCAGCTCGGTCAACCCTACAACCAGTGGGCTCTAATCTGGGCTGGTAGTAGCCGACAGTCGCCTCCTAACACATGGTAGCAACACCACCTGCCATCACTGTTGTGGTTCTGGGAAGTTTTGTGGTTTCTTCAAAACGCGACACATTTCCCTTCCAGAACCACACAACACCTCCCCTACATCAGAACCATCCACCTGGATGTCGCTCCTCCACCCTAATGAGCCCACCTCAGCTCAAAGTCATCTGATGACACTCCTGCACTGGGGAGAGTGATATTCACGCTTGACTCGCCCTCCTCTACACGACTGCCGTGTTTACCTCCCTGCACAATTAGTATCAGCTGGAGACAGACGATCCAGGGGAGGGAAGGCGCGTTTGCGCGACTGTTTGTAAAGATGTCTTTTACCGTGGCTTCAAGGTGGCGTTCTACACCGTTACCAGCTCATTTAATCCCCGTAAAAGTCAGCCTACCTCTCTGAATGTCACGAGCTCCAACTAACAAAAGCCATCTTGGCTCAAGTAAAATGCATATTATTCCAACTGACGCCTGCCCAGTTTGCAGCGCAGACAGGCCTCGCTCTGGCCTGTCAAAAGGCCGCCGAGTTTGCTCGGCAGAGCGGGTTCGAGGTCACCCCCCGTCCCTCTGTTTAACCTTCGCCCCAACATGAGCATGTAAACAAATAAAAAGGCTTAAGAGGACGGTTTGTCTGCCGCTCTTTGTGAATAATGAGGAAATATGAAGTTGGAGGTACACAGTGGCTGGTGTATGTTTGCACATAGACTCCCAAGACTTGGATAAAGTCTTCCAACTGGTTTGGCATCGATTTACGTTCAGCGGCTCAATACACTGATTAAAAATGGCTTATTTGATGACTTTCGATGCCCGCATGAGAGGAGAGATGGCTTGGGCTGAAGACAGCAGGTGGACACAGGTATGTTGAATTTGTTGGGGGTCTTGGCGATGTTTTCAGTGGAGTCACAGCGCCTCCGTGTGGACACAAACTAAACTGCAGCTTCTGTCTTAAAGGACTTGAGCATTTCTTTTGCGTTTCCAGTTATTTAAGAAGGTGCTACATGTTGGATTTGCACCAGACGTTTACATGTTAACTGCTCCTTTAATTTAAAAAATTTAGTGTTAATGAAAATTATATATATACAGTATATATATATATATATATATATATGTATATATATATATACTGTATATGTATGTATATATATATAATTAAATACGTTGATTTTGCTGGTTAAATGTTGATAATTAAGCCAATTAAACAAGTTTATAGTGCCGACACAGCAGAACTACACTTTTATTGCGTTACAACAAACCAAAAATAACCAAAGCCTTGAAGGGTTTCACCCCAAAGTCCTTGAGTTTGTTCAGAGAGGAGGCAGGGGACAGAGTACGAGGGCGGGATGAAACAAAGACCCAGTATGAAAGAGAAGACACTGGAGGAAAAGTCCCCAGTTGGCATGTCCCACCAGCAGATGGAAGAAGTGGCTGGAACCAAAATGAGAGCTGGATTCAATCATGGTGCCAAAGGGGGCTACAGAAGAAGTGGTGAGATGTAATCAAGTGACTAACAAATGTAGCAAGTCAAAGTTCTGTGGTACCAGTGTCACTGGATAAGTTGGGACTGTGGAGCAAAAGGAACCTCAAAGATCTCCATCCAGAAGAGTGCAGCCAAGATGTGGGTCAGAAACGTCACGTCTCATACTTTAAGCTGAGAATACAGGACTTACATGTTCTGCTTGTCCATGTGGGGTCCGGCACCTGGAGGTGAAGGCTGACCACTGGACGCTGTGCACTCCTGCAACTTTAAAACAAACATTTACTTCACCCAGCTCAAAGTTTTAGCTAGTTCTGTAAAGCTTGTCCAAAAAACAAACAAAACAAAACAAAAAAAAAAATCTCTTTTAGTAAAATAAAGCAGAATTACGTGTTTATATTCATGTTTTTATTTTGCTACAAAAACAATCCCCACAATATTTTTTACGCCCCCATTAAAAAAACCACTACTGCAAAGTACAAAAAGAAGTATACCAAAAACTACTGAATACTACCCAGAAAATAAAAGGAATTAAAAAAAAAAAAAAAAAAAAAGAAATGTTTCAAAGTCTACAGCTAGAAAATTACAAAATGTACTTAAAATAAGGGCAAAGCCACTTTAAATGTCTTTGAACTAAAAGTAATACATTATTTTTATAATAAGTTAACGCAGGCGCATCGTTTTATGACCACAAAGAAGCAATCTGACAAACGCATCACTTAAAACACTTCACCTTAGTTTTTTTTTTTTTGGCAACAACATCTCGCGCACCAGAGAGTCAAGCGGTCAATAAGTTCTGGGTAGCAACATTTTTGGTTTCTTGAGAACAACTCCTTCAGTATGAGCCTCAGCGACAAACATAAGAAACATTCAAATCATATAAATACCATATACGAAAAATATACCAAAACTAATTTTTGTTTCTACAAAAGGATTTGTGTGAAATGGAAGTTTACTTTATAAACCTCAATAACTTAATAACAGAGAACTAGTTGTTTTTGTTTTGATACCTATCCTCCCCAAATTATTCTTTTTATTTTTTGATCGTACAGCCGTCGTGCTGTGGTGGCAAAAAGAAGATAAATATTTTAAAAACCTGTACAGTGGCCCTGTTTGTCACGATATAAGTTAGTGTCAGGCAGCTGTACAAATTTACAGTTTAAATACAAAAAAAGGCCATTTGTGTACAAAAAGAGCCCACTTTAAATATGCAATAATTGAAAACAACACATTTGTCATTTACAGCTTGTATTGAAGCGTTCTCGTCCTGACGCTGCTGAAATGAAAGCAGCCGCTCTTCATTTGAAATGTTTGTGGAGTGAACAAATAAAAATAGGCCTCGTATTCTGCACAGCTACCAGCCTGGAGGAGGTGGAGAGTGAAACAGACACATTCATTGCTGAGAGCACCTGCCACAGCAGATGCCCGGTAAACATTTCAGTCTCCTGCAGAGACTGAGCTGATGAGGGATGATGGGGGGTGCAGATCGGAGCCGTGGTCAGTCCACGTCACTGAGGTCGCTGACTGGCTCGTCCTGCACGATGCTCAGGTGGTTCATGGCGCGGCTGAAGGCGATCTGGACGGCCTTGCGGATGCTGGACGAGCGTCCTTCCATCATTTTGATCTTGTCGATGGTCTTGTCCATCCCGAGCGGAACCATTTTGGATCTAGGAAGCCACTGCCTGAGGAGGGGGGTAAAACAGAACCAAGGTTTGGCTGTTTTGTTCAGATATTCAGTCCAGGACAATGACACACATTTTTAAAAAGAAACAAGAGTCCAATCCCCGTCACCCTCTGTGAGCGGAACCTTTTAATTCATTGACTGCAAATCTACAGATGCAGGTCTGAAATAAACACTTAGCTTCTACGACTGAGTCAGCAGAAACAATCATTTGAAGTTTTGAGACTTGCTTTTACTGTTTGTTTTTTTTTATACCACTATTTTTTGGAAATAATACAGTCCAGTACATATCTAGTACTTACCAGGTATTCACAAGGTCATTCCTAGTACTGAACAGTGTACACTCTTAAGAGCCTTATGGGGCACAAACCTGGTGTCCAACAGAGTAAACATCTGGTGCCTACTGGGATACATGTGTGGCAGCTAAAGAAGTACAAGCCTGGTACATAACTGGGAACGTGCCCGGTTCCCAACAGTGTACATGCTTGGTACTTTCTATGTTGTTTTTATAAAGTAACTTGTTTGGGGGCAAAGATGGTGTAGAGGCAGAGCAGTCGGCTCGGGACCCGAAAGTCTCAGGTTCTATTCTGCATACCTCGTGGTGTCTCTGGGCAGAACACCTCATCCCCTCGTTGATGTCTTATCTGGCCCTCAAGATGATATGTGGAACATAAAATACTTCTATCACTTGAATTGTTTTCAGTAATCTTTGATTACGATGTCGAAAGCACAACAGAGAACATCAAATGAGACCAAACTCGCTCTTGTTGAGGAACCTGTGACCAAGACAAGATGTTGGGCATCTGACTTGAGTTCATGTAATGTCTGAAACTGGTCCTTAGTTTTTAAAAAAAAGTTTTAATTTTGGTGCCAACTGTGTTTGACACCCCTGATCTAGTGCATCCGGGGGAGCAGATGGGTTAAGGGCATTGCTCAAGGGCACAGAGTGGGGCGAATGAGGGTGGAGGCAGGTGTGGGTGATTCACATTTTCTACCCATATTTTGACGTTTTCGGTCCGGGGGATCGGACCAGCGGCCTTTCGATCAGAGGCTCACCTTCTCTAACCTCTGTGCCACCACTCCCCGTTTTATTTATTTTCATAGTGAAGTTTGTTTGTTCTTAGAAAAGCACTTTAATCAACACCAAACTGAGTGCAGCGCAGAAGATACTGTTGCACCAAGCAAAGCTGGAATTCTTTTGTAAAACAAAGTTTCTTCACGACGTGTTCAAGATGTTTACTCATCCAGATTCTTCGATTGATAAACAACACACTTGTCTGGCGTCCTTCGACAATAATTTAATGTGGACTCGGGTGAAAATACCAGGAGCCTCTCGAGGCGAGAGCCATTTGTTTTCCTCCTGACAAGCGGAGCTGCGCAGGCACAGGAGAAGAATGATCCGCTGACGGAGACGTTGACAGGTTTACCCTCGTAGAAGCTCGTGTCGGCTTAAATCACCCGGGCGGACGGCGGCACTCACCAGCTGCGCTTGTTGTCGAAGAAGAGGACGAGGAAGAGCTTCTCTCCGGTCTTGTACTGCATCTGCTCTCCAATGCGGAGCACGTCCATGGGGGGCGTGGGGATGGACACCCCGTTGTGCTGGCAGCCAACGCGCGGCATGTGGGGGTCTATGATCTACTCGGAGCAGGAAAGAGATGGGGGGGGGGGGGTGTTACATGCGCATGTGTGCAATCCTGTATTCAATTCACAACAGTCTGAAGTATTTAAACACACTGCACTGTTGCGTTTAAACTGGGATGGCACCATCTGGTGGAGAAACTGAACACTGCAACCAGTAATGAATTATTGCTCCAAACTAAGATGTATCATCAGGTTTTAGTGCACCCTGATTTAAAAAAAGGTCAAGGTCAAGGTCATTGAAGCATATCGTCTGTGCTGCACACTCACCAGGGCGGGGTAGGAAGGGTATCCGCTACATTTGGCCCAGACTAGCTTTAGGGGCTCCAACACAACTGTAGCAGCGCTAGCAGGCATCCAAATATTGCTGTTGCCAACCTCTACAGAAGCGGGAACACCAAAAAGGTTACGTGCACGTTCGTACACACAGACACAGATTTTAAAAGCCAAGTTGTACAGAAGCTTTAGGTTAAAGACGTATGATGACAAATGTTTAGTGTACAGATGCTGACGGTGGCAGGCGGAGTCTTTAAGCTGCTGTTAACTTCCAACAACTCGTTCTATGCATGTATATATATAAAAAAAAAACAGATGTCTGCACGTTGTATCAGCGGGAATGTTCAGTACTGGGGTCAAATTTGAAATTGTTAAAAATGGACACAACCTGCAGACATCATTAACAAAAACAGACAAAAATATTTTAAAAGTCGTACATCACAGAGAATGGAGCTTATTCAGGCTGCTGTGCAGAAAAAAAAAGACAATTCTGCATTTTTATGCATCTTCACACCACTGATAATTTTATTTTATCATAAAGATCCATCTAACTACCGGGTATGTGCTTTATTTGTTACCTGCTGCGATTCGTGCAGCTTTTGCAAAGTTTCCGGATTCGATGCAGGCGATGAGCTCGCTCTTATCATCCAAAGTGTTCCTCCGGACCAAAGCAGGCTTCCCCTTTCCACATTTTGGAAGACTGAGAATTGTACTGAAAATACATCAAATACAAGAGAACAACTTGATCCTAACAAGCACCGACTGTCAAGAATCCTTAGAACAGCATAACAGGACTACAAGAGTTCCTAACTGTGCTCCTTGAGGAACACCATCCTGCATGTTTTAGTTGTTTCCTGCTAAGACACAGCTGATGTTAATAAGCGGGTGATTAACAAGCTGCTGCAGAACGAGGGAACATAGTTAAATCACTGAATAAAGTGTTGGAGCAGGGAAACAACTAAACCATGCAGGATGGTGTTCCTCAGGGAACAGGGTTGGGAACCACTGCCTTAGAATAACATAAAATGACTAAAATGTGTTTACAAATTGTGGCAGCAGCCCACGACTGACACTTGTCCCCACCTGGTGCTTCCTGGTAAACTGCTACATGACGATATGGAGGACTCGGAGGCGCAGCGTCTCCGTGGTTCCACAGGTCGACTGCTTCTGCTGGTTTGCTCCAGTTCCTTCTCCTCCCCCAGGTCCAGGAAACCTCTCGACAGGCCTGAGAAATGCCAGAACCAGTTTTAAACGCCCATCTGTGATCTAGAAGTTGGATCCAGAATAGTGGTGCAGAGAAAAAATTTTGATTTTTTAAAGAATCTAGATTCTTAGTCCTGGCGATTCTGATTTGATTCTAAAACGTGTTTGATTCAATATTTTTTCCACTGCTACTCCTGAGCATATTGCATTATTGGTCTGCTAGGCCACCGTAGAATGTTGGCCGTGTAGGCCACCGTACAGCAAGCTAGTTAGCCTGCTCCCTTTATCTGAATGGAGCCTGCTAGCATAGAGGAGGAGGGAGACAGCGTGATTCAACTTGCTCCTTCGTCTTTAAAAATAATTTCAGATCCTACAACGTTCTGAGGGAAGACAGAGCTTAACAAGAGCACGGTTGTTTGCAAGAAGTGTCAAATAAAATTACGGTACAGTATTTTGGAAAT
>JAVCKU010000059.1:16172718-16185554 GCA_032273985.1 Hypsolebias coamazonicus | reverse complement strand
ACCCCCGGCCCATGTTTTTGACTCATAATAGATGTGACTTATTCGGTGGTGCGACTTGTACGGCGGAAAGTTTGGTTGTTTTTTTTTTTTTTTTTTTTTTTTTTTTACATATTTTTGTGCACTCTTTATTACACAATTATTTATGTGAAATAAGTCAATGTCATTTCAATCAGGAAATGAGTTTCTGTTTCAGTGTTTTAGATCAACAGCTTTCTCCAGATGTTCACTCAAAGCCTGACGATTGCAGAAAATAAAGATGCATTGATAATTGTTTTATGAATGTACCGCAGCCTTCAAATAGTAATGTGAGGTGCCAAAAGATCCCCCACCCCTACCAAACAACCCTTCTGACCATAACGCAGCTGGTGTTTGTACCTGTGAGCAGGAATAGTAGGAACAGCAGCAGGAGATGCAGTTTCACTTTCGTCCTCCGGTTCAGGCTTTTTGATTTTACTTTTCTTCTTCTGTTTCCCTTTCGACTGTTCTGTATCGTCTCCTCTTCCTTTGTCCACTCTTTTACAAAGTCCGTTTATTGGCTTGGGGTCGTCATAGATGGGAAAAGGTCTCCTCATGCTCCCGTTAGGTGTGTGAGCTCCGCAGTAGGCTGTCTTTTTCACAGAGAGGGTGGATTCTCCCGTGTCCGCCACCTCGTTGATCGGCTCCATCTTCATGAAGAGGCCGACCTTTTGGGCACAGCTGACGTGAAACGCAGTGTAACAGTTGGCTTTGTGGCACTGGATGCATGCCCCAACACCTTTCTCCTTGCAGATGTAGCACGTGAGCTTCCAGCGGGCTGACGGAATCTGGCTGACGCCGTCGATAGGTTCGATGACGGTGGGGTTGGAGAAGCCGACATCTGGAATCCAGAGGGCACACACTACGTGGCCCCACCGATCGTCGTCTGTCTTTTTCACAGCTCCTCCCTTGTTAGGACAAAGGACGCAGTCTGGCAGCCGGGTCGGCGACTGCAGGCAGTGTCTGCAAAGCCACTGGCCCTCAGGAGCGTAGGGCACGCCGTAACATTCTTGGTGCACAGCCACGCTGCACATGTCACAAAACAGGATTGTGTTGCTTTTATGAAACTCTTTGCCCGTACAGATGCAGCAAACGGTGTCCTCGTCGATGGGAGCCTGGTTTTCACTGGCCTGGTCCAGACTCTCCAGATACAACTCTTTTTCAAAGCGGTCGATGAGGAACTCAAAGACGTTGTGAGACACCTGACTCATCCCCTCACTCCTACGTTTGTCGTTGACTAAATCCAGCCAGGCGTAGTCTTCCTCGTCCATGTCATACTCTGTCTCCTCGTCGAGCTCCTCCTCTGTCATTTCGATGAATTTATAAAAGGCCGCTGGGCGCTTTGGAACTGCTGGCAGGTTGTATTCAACATTGCGAAATTTAGGCTCTGGAAGCTTTGGGGCAGCAGGGCTGGTGACGTGATGCCCGCCTCCCTGACCATGACTGCTGATGCCCAGCGCAGCGTTTCTCTTCTCCTGGTTGTTTTTTAACCTGACCGACCTCTGCCGGACCTGCTGCTGCTGCTGCGGCTTCTCTGCGTGCTCCTTGTTGCCTCTGCTCTCCATCATCTCCTGAACCGACGGGTCGTCATCTGAGATAACGTCCAGCTTGTCGTAGATGCTGAGCCGATGGATGCGGCCATCCAGCTCGAACTCCACCATGCGCTGCGCCTGGGCATACGTCAGGATCTGCTTGTTGGGCGAGGGCTTGATGGGAGATGGTGACCTCTGCTGCACTGAGACCCGGTGCTGCCGAGCTTTCTTCTTCATCTCGGCGCTCCGTGTTGCTGGAGATAGAAGACAGCATGAATTATGCGAGGAAAAAAAATTAACTAGAGGCAGATGTGAGAAAGTATTTTGCTGATGTTCACAATAAGACCAGTAAATCTTTTTGCACAATAAAAAGCCCTAATAAAGCAATATAAATGATGTGACTGTCCAGTTAGTTTCCATAAGGAGGGAAGGTTACAGCAGCGTTAGCCTCTTTTGACAATTTCCTATCTAAAAATGGAAGCTACAATATTATGAAAGTGTTTGGGCTATAAGAGGGTAGACCTCAAGCATAGTACAATATTGGTAAAATATAGGAAAACCATAATTTTTAAAGGTGAAAACATAAACCATTTGCATTTGAGTGCAATCAGCATGCAGCTGGGTATGTGCAGTCCAAAGGTAAACTTGCATTTTCTGCAAAAATGTGGCCTGGATGCCGACCACTGAAAATGGTAAAGGTGAGTTGTATGATAAATGAACTTTCAATGTTAGGTAAAATGTTTAAAGAGGACAAACAGCAAACAAAAAGACTAAGAAATAAGGACGAATCAGGGAATAAAGACTAAAAGAATGAATAAACAGATAAATGGAACACAAGGGGCGGCTGTGGCTGAGTGGTTAGAGCAGTCGCCCTCTAAAGCACGAGCCGGGGGTTCGATAACTCCAGCGGTCACATGCTGAAGTGTCCCTGGGCAAGACACTGAACCCCTCGTTGCCTCCGATGTGTGTCCCATCGGTGTATGAACGTGATAAAGCACTGATTATTCTTTGTAGAGATCTAGTAGAGTGCTGTATGAATGGGTGAATGAGGGCGCAGATTGTAGTGTAATGTGCTTTGAGTATCTCGATAATATAGAAAGGCGCTATAGAAGTACAGTCCTTTTACATAAGGAGACTAAAAATACACACAAAGAAATTAAAAAAAGGCATATAGACGTATGCTGAAGGTAATTTGAAAGAATGCACCACAAAAATAGTATTAAACCAAGTCATAGACGTAATGTCTTGAATGAGATGAACATTTTGATGCTGAATGGCTAAAGAAGCTGAAAGTAACCAAAGTGGTTAAAGTCCAAAAAATATGGAAAAAAATTAAACAGGAAAACAATAATGGTGAGCCAATCTCTAAGTGCGCTTTAAATTACAGTTGTTCCACTGTTTGGTCAAGGTATTTTGTAGTGCTTCTCTTAGTTCATTTTTTTATACTTTAAATTTATTTAACATCAGTTTTGCTACACTGTGGAGACTCCTGGAGAGTTGTAAGTTTAAAGTACCGGTAGTATTTATGTAACTGCATTTTTATGAGTCTTCACAGCTTTCAGAAGAAAGTGTGATTAAATGTTAGCAATATTGAGTTTAACGTTGTTGTTTTTTTTTTTTTTAATTATCTATCTATGTATTTTAGGCTCTTGTGGGAATAAATTCAGTTTGAAAGGCAAAACATAACTTGTTTGTTTGCAGTAATAAATGCTGCAACCTACAATCATAATAAAATGTTTCGATCACAATGTGGCATTTCCAGGTTGTATCGTCCAACTTTAGCTGAATTTTTCATTCATTCATTCAACTTTTATTTAGACAAGTTAATCCCACTGAGCCTTGGGGACTCATTTACAAGAGAGACCTGAAATTATGATACTACTGTATTGTGTGTAGACCTGAAATCTGAAATTAAAGTTTGAAAGCAAAAAAAACTATACATTATGTATTCAGATAAAACTATCATTTTGTTTTGTTGCTTTAAGTGAGACCTATACAGTAACAATAGCAGCCTAACTAGCATTTAGCAAGTAAAGCAGCTAATTATACATTTCCAACTAATAACGTCAATTACCTCCGGTTGCTAGGATACCGTTACACACCGACAAAAGAGCTATGCTAACTCGGGTATCTTTTTATGAACCAAAACGGATTAAAAGCGATATTTTTTTAATGCTGCTGTTGTTTTGTTTTTTAGATTACTTTGACGATTAAAAGCAAAAGAAAGCAGCAATGTTACAAACTCAAAGTAACGAAGTTAGCTTGTTGTGTTGGAACTTGTAAACGGAGAAACGCATCAACAACCTGAGACATTTGATGCCGTGGGAGACAGTTTTGAGAGAATGAACGCGGGGGGAAGGTAACACTTCCCAGTTTGATCGAAAGAGGCTGTTCACCTTCATACCAAGTGACCAAAATGCTAACAAAACCGTTAGCTAGCTGGCTAGCTAGCTAGCAAGAGGAGCGCACGGTGTCAAACACAAAAGCGACGTTTCATAGAAATATATCCTTCATGGCTGCATGACTTCCACTACACAAAAAGCTACAAAAAGGCAAACAAACATACAAACAAAAAAAAGCCAAAGCACAAACAGCGTATGCGTTAACAGTTACCCTTACAAAGCAACGGCCTGCAGAACGGGCTCGGATTCCGCGCACAATAGTATCATCCAAAGGGCGAGACTGGGCTCGGTTCTGCTGGTACCGACACAGAAAGAGGCCTGCTCAGTGCCCGAAAGGTTCCGGCGGTGAATTCTGCAGAATATGCGCCGTTATTTGCTTCGTGGGCCATTCAAAGGCTACAGTCGTCGACCACAGGCGGCAGGAGGAGCGCAGACGAACTATCCGCCCACAACAATGCGTTTTAACCCGCAGACAACTCCCACCCGCGCGTGTGACGCCGGAGGTCATGTTTTTGAGTCGTGGGTTGCACACAAAAGAGTCCATCAGTCACGCAATCGACGCCGTTTTGCGGTCCGTGCGGGGCGGGCAGAGATCCCAACAAAGCCTGGGGTCCGTGCACGACCTTTCACAGCTGATCCGTTTCTGAAAAAAGTATTTTTTTTTTAATTATTTTAAAGCCAAGAAAATTAAAGCACCAAAGTCTCTAACTGTTGCATTCATGGAGATCTCATCTATTAGAGCTCAACATATGTGCTGGGAATGACTCTCAGCTACCACCATAACAAATTATTGCTGTCAAACTGGCAGACTAGTCATGATGTGTCTTCTAAGGTGTGGCAGTCATCTTGAAATGAGCTAGCTCTTAAGTACCGTAATTTCCACTGTATACATCGCACCACCATATAAGTTGCATCAGTCCAAATATGTCTAATAAAGTGGAAAAAAACAGAAATAAGTTGCTTCAACGCATAAACGGAATATGAGTCACCGCTGATCACCTGGAAATGTGGGCCAGTGTTGTGCCAAAAATCAATGGGCTGTCAAATGGCGGCCGCGGGAGCGTGCACAGGAATACTTTATCAAGAATTTAACAAGATTAGCACTTTAAAACAATTATTTGTTTGCTTGACATTATAGCAAAGGTGTCTCTCAGTTTAACTTTTCCTTAATAAATGCACTTTAATGGTAAAATTAGGCCTGTTACGATAAACAATAAATCAATCAATCGTATGATAAATGAAAATTATCTACCTCATTTTCATTTATCGGCTTTATCATTTCTTCGTGTCTCTTTCTACTGAAGACAAAACCTCCGTCTTGTCAAAGCTCCAAAATTTGTCTAAAAAGTTTTTTTTTTCTGCAAAAAGAAGCTGAGAACTTGTTTACTGATTTTTTTATTAAAAGCTTTGTGTGACGAATGCTATGCTAAAGAGCTCAAACCAGAATGAGTGTCCATCATTTTGAGAACCGAAAAACAGGAAGGAGACAGCCCATGTCACGTCAAGGGGCCTCCCTCCCATTTTTCTTTCACTGCTCACTCCCTCCGTATCCATCCTTCTGTTCAAACAGTCTTATCCTGCCATCCAGTGGTCAATTAACTAGCATTTCTTCTTAAATTTGATTTGAATTACTAATTATTGTCAAATTTCAAACAATATTATCGTTTATCACAATAATTTCTGAGACAATTAATCGCCCATCAAAATTTGTTATTGTGACAGGCCTAGGTCAAATCAGCTGTATTTTAAAAGCTGAATTGCAGAAGCACTTGCTGTGCGTTTGCTCGACATTATAGCAAAGGTGTGTCTCAGATGAACTTTTCCTTAACAAATGCACTTTAATGGTCAAATCAGCTGCATTTCGCCTGGGCGGGCGGCGAAATGTAGCTGATTTGATGTTTGCTCCTGGCGTTCCGGAGCAAGACGAAGGTGCCTTGTATGGCAAGCCAAGTTTCTCCTTAATAGCCACTTTTACCTATTAATGAGACACTTGGCTTGCCATATAACTCGAGGACCCTCTAGCAGCTGAAAATGAGTGTTCAATATTTTCAATGTCAGAATGAATGAAATCATCAGATCTCAAGCAAAAATTGGGTTATAAATATGTTTGCATAAATTTGCAGGACTTGCAAATTTATGCAAAAGTTGCGACTTATACAGGGAAAAATACAATAGTGGTAGACGTACACCCGATGATTATTTTCTGCAAGCTGAAATAAAATTCAACAAGCGGTTCGTGAGATGTTTTGCTAACAGACAGACACAAGGAAAAACATTACTGTTTGCTTTTTGCCTTTAGCAGTCAGTTTTACAGATACTGAGCTAGAATTTGGCGTGGTAGTGGCCTGCATTGTCCCTAACACATACTTAAAGCATGGCACACAAATTTGGAATTAACTATTGGTGTCAGCTTTGTCTGTTAGCAAACTATCCCATGAACCAGTGTAAGGATTTTAATAAAACTTTTAAAAAGTTAAAAATTGGATGCACATTTACAACCAGTGATGGCATCATCATAAAATGGCTATAACTCGTCCGTCTTTGCAGATATCGAGGTGAAATTTGTTGTGGTAGTAGCTGAGAGTCATCCTCAACGTATTATTTATGATTTGAGTGTACAGAACCAAAATAAACTCTTTTGGCTGCTCCTTTCCGAAGGCGTCGCCACAGCAAACTAATTCAAACTAAAACATGGCATTTGTTTTTTTACTTTCTGACACGACTAGACCGCTGAGCTACCACAGCCCTCTGTGTGGAGCAGGGGGCTGCCATCTTGGACGCCCGGGGGAGCAGATGGTGGGGTTAGGGGGCTTGCTCAAGGGCCCAGCGTGGGGTGAATGAGGGTGGAAGCAGGTGTGGGTGCTCACCTTTCCCACGCACATTTTTTTATGTCAGTCTGGGGGCTTGATCTGGCAACCTTCCAATCAGCTGCCTTCTCCAACCTCTGCACCACCACTCCCCCCTTAACCAAAACAAACTCATTCATTCCTGGTTCATGCGGGTCAGTGTCTGGACACATTAAATCTGCAACTTAAAACAAGCGAGCCATTATTTTTGTAACGAGTTTTTGGAACCTTTAGCCCCGGGTCCGCGAGGTGTCCGGGTCTGGTGACATCACTAGACGAGTTCCTTCCGTCCGACGCTGTGTGGAGCTGCTTCTTCGGCCGAACTGCGAGCGAACCAGGAGACAAAAGCAACAAAGTGAACCCCCCGCCGGATCAATCAAAACGAGTCGTATTTAACCGTTTAGGAGCCGAAACCCCGTGATCCCGCCGTCCACGCTTCACAGTGAGTACACCGAGCATGGTGCGGGTGTCAGGGAAGCCCCATGCGGGCGGGACGTCGTGGCGAGCGCCGCTCGTCCGGTTCTGATCCCGGGTTGGTTCGTGTCGCTTCGGGCCGGGTTCTGCTGCCTCGCCAGGTTAGCTTGTCCTGTATGTGGCCTAGCTAGCAGCTAACCAGCTAGCGTCCGTGGCGCGGACGGTCCGACGTTTAGTTGCAGAACGCACGGGTCAGTCCGTAACAATATTAATAACAGAAGGTGCCATTGCTGTGAGGATTTGTGCTACGGCTCACGTGACACCAGAGTTTTACCTGTGTGTGTTTTTGTGTTGTTAGCTCGGCTGCTAACAGCTAACGTCGTGTTTACTGCTCATTTAGCCTTAACTGCTGTTTTATTTTTTTTTTTGCGTGAAATGTTCCAGAATACGTCGTAAACATGACAGCTTTTCTTTCATTGAGGTAAAGTGAAACTGTGTACGTTGTTGTTGTAAACAGATTTAAAAGGATACAGGCTGTGTGAGTGTTTTCTGCTGTCCTCTAGCATCTTCCTGACGAAACCCGGAAAACTAAGCTGCTTTCCTGCTGTTTGCACTTTAAATACATACTGCTAGAATAAAAGAATGAACGACTTGTATCATAGTTTATATGTTTATGAAGCACAAGCTCTGTGTGCCTAAAACAATGTGTAAACGTTTGTCAATTAAAAATAGCTGAAATTGACTTTATCATTAAAATTAATATTTAGATCTTATTTTAAAGGTGAAAGGGCAATACTGGGTCTCAAACGATTAGATTTTAAAGATATTTGCAGTGAAAACCTAGAAACGTCTCAGTCGGTTTTACAGACACTGAGGTATAAAATCTGGTGTGGTTGCTTGACATCCACGCTCAAATCAGTTAGCTGTTAAAACCAGCCTGATTTGTCTGTTAGCAAAATATTCCATGAGCCGCTGGATGATTTTAAAGTGGATTTGAGTCAAGCCAGTTCAAGATAGCTGCCACAAATAAAGGACTTTAGCACAAACATGGTTAGAAATCAGTCAGATCTATGAATCATGAGCTCACATTTGATGTGAGAGTAGCTGAGAGTCGTCCTTAACATATACTTTTAAGTTCTAATAGATCTTGCAATATCACTTAAGACTTTGCATATTATTATTTAAAAGTTTGACCAAAATGGCTACGCCTCCTGCTCTGTCACATAAGATGATCTTACTTTAACATTCTGGTATGTGGGTTATGCGTCCTTTCAAAGAATGCTACATGTTTAATTATGACGTGGTTTTAAGGTTAGTAGGGCAGTGTCACGTCAAATACTAACAAAAATGGCACAATTATAAAACGGTATTGCTTTTTTTTTTTTACTGAAACGTTCTAATGAAGCTGCAAATCTGTTTCTTGTTTATAATAGCTGTAACTGTAACTTCATGGTTATTCCTCTAAACAGACCACTGAACGCGTGGGAACGCTGGATGTCACAACTTGAGCAATAAATCTACGGAAAAATACGTTGGCCACCTGCATATAAGAGACGTGACACCGTTTGTGGGCCCAGTTCTAACAAAAGATCATGAGGGAACCTTCCAGAGAACCAGCAGACCTGGTTAAACCAGTACCTGTAACTAAAACAACGTTGTGAGGCAGTACCTGTCCCGCTAGAGATTCAAGTTGCTTTTTTTTTTTTTTTAAACAGCAAAGGTTTATTTAATTTTTGTGGCAGCGTTTTCTCCGTGTACTCTGGTTTCCTCCCACAGCTCAAAAACATGCACGTTAGGCTGCCTTCATGCCCAGGCCTCCTTTGCTAGTGATCTCATTGGGATTTGCTTTGGTTAAATGAAGGTTAATAAATTTAAATTTGTCTGCACTGCTGCAAAATTAAGTAAAAGTAGATCTGGCAGCATGTGTTGTGCCTTATTTTGGTAATTACCGTACTTGCCGCCTTACACGTCGCACCGCCGTATAAGTCGCATGATCAGTCCAAAAATGTCTAATAAATTGGGGGGGAAAAATAATAAATAAGTCGCATCTATTATGTGCCACCTCTAGCGTGTTTATGTGTCACCGCTGACCACCCCAAAACGTGGGCTGGTGTTGCGCCCAAAATCGATTGGCTGCCGCGGGAGCGTGCGCAGGAGGACTTTAACAAGAGTTTAACAAGATTAACACTTAAAAACAATTATTTGTTTGCTTGAAATTATAGTAAAGGTGTGTCTCAGTTTAATTTACTTTAATGATCAAATCAGCTGCATTTCACCTGGGCAGCGCGGTGAAATGCAGCTGATTTGACGTTTGCTCCAGGAGTTCTGGAGTGAACCGAAGGTGTCTTGGTATGGCAAGACAAGTGTCTCATTAATAACCACTTTTACCTATTAATAATACACTTGGCTTGCTATATTAGTCGAGCACCATCTAGTGGCTGAAAATGATAGTGTTCAATATTTTCCATGTCGGAATGAATGAATTGTAAGATCTCAACCAAAAATTGGAATATAAATATGGGAAAATACATAAATGCGTTGCTTCACTGTATAAGCCACAGGGCATGCTAATTAATGCAAAGAACCTAACTTAAGCAGTAAAAAAATTACGGCAAACTTAACTTAGCTTCAGCTGATATTTGACCTCTTCCCTTTTAGCATGGCTACCACCTGAGTGTGTGCAGGCATAGATTTAGTGTATCTGATGATAATAATGCAGATCAGTCTACTAGGGGACTAAACCTTTAGCCTAACTGAACTAAACCTTTAGCCTAACTGAATATGTCAATGAAGCAGACTGATAGAGTTGTTTTAAAGCAGCAGGTTCCACGTTTGGTTAGATCTCTCTCAAACCAGCCTTTAGCTCATCAGTCTAGTCAGAATTAAAGACCATTTCTCCATGCTGAGGTCGGTCAACGAGCCATCTACAGCAGGTAACATATTAACTGTGGATTACTTTTTCACAGAGCCCCTCTTCAAAATGGGCAAAATATCTGTTTAAGTCAAAATTTATGATAATTTTACAATAAGAATTTTATGTTAAAGCAGAATTTATGTACGTACTTTTTTAGTGAAACATGAATGAACACTGCACAAATGATAGTTTGTAAACTACACAGGAAGAAAGAGCTTATACTTTACTGCTTGCTATAGAACTAAAATGACAAGCCTTATGTATTTTTACACAGTTCTGGTTTCAGACAGAGTATACCTCCATCTACTGTACAATCATTTTTTTCTGCTTAATTTACAGCATTTCTTCAAAAAGAGCCAAAACACACTGTAAAAATTAGTGCTGTTGTTTTAAGTGTAATTACTGACATTATATTTATTTATTTAATCATAAATTAAACTGACATAAACGCTTAGACATTGTGTTTTATTTACAATGGAACATGGTAAAAATGTGAAATGACTAAATTCAGAAATTGCAGCTATTTTTAAACAAATGAAACAGAAGATAATTTTAACCAAAAATAAAATAAAATAAAACATGTCAAATAACATTCATACAACAGTGGATTCTTCTCCTAGTACAAGAATGGAAACATGATTAAATAAGTTTGTCCTCTTTGTCCCTTCTTGTCTGCAGATCGCCAACGCTAAAGCGGTCCGAGTGGAGAAAGGCAAGCCGAAGCAGGTGAGAATGAGCCGACACACGAGTATACTCATTATTTTGTTGTTTAAGGCATGTGGTGAGCAGCAACGCATCACAGCCCGACACCAAGGAGAGTTTCAGCTGACTAAAAACAGAGAGCTGTGCAGAGGCAGAGGACGAACACTGAGGTTTGGACATGAACGTAGAGCTGAAGAGAGAAATCAAACACACCTCGGCCTGCACAGCAGTTTATTTATTTATTTCAATCAACAATCTCTGCTCAGAACTTTCAGTAAACTCAAACAGTTTGAAATGACTTGTTCCCCACAAACTGAGCACACGCTGGACTTCCTGTTTGTGCTGCTTCTCTTTTTGTCCCCCATCGAGGAGCAAAGACCGTTGTGAGCATGATAACTTGAAAAATGAGTGAGGCACCAACCACCATTTTTGCTTTTTTACATCTAGACATAACAATGGTTCCTTTCAAAAATGGGGATGCATTGTCAAAATCCGAGATGGCTACCCCCATATATACAGTAGTCCCTCGTTACTTCGCGGTTCGTTTTTCGCAGACTCGCTCTATCGCAGTTGTGTAAAATAAGATTGGACATGACACACAGATGGCTGATTGATGGATGAGCTGCACGATCGGCATGGAATTTTTATTTAAAATAAATGGTTTTAAATTACTTAGCCCCTGCAGAGAAGCGTCTTCCTGCATTGTGTCATATCTCTGCTCCGGAGAAGTGGGCGTGGCTGAGAACGCTGGCAGAGTGTAGCCATTATATATATATATATACCGGTACAGGTAGTCCTCGGGTTACGACGCAGTTCCGTTCTCACGGCGGCGGCGTAAACCGAATTTGATGTAAGTCGGAACATACGTACATACTGCACCATATATACATGTACAGTACTGTATTACCAAGTATTTAGCCTATCCTAAGACAGTACCCCACATAATTATCAAAAAACACATACATTTGGGAGCCATAATGAAGGGGAAAAAAAAGAGTTAGTTTCCTACTGGGATGCTGGTGAAGCAGTTTTCCTCCGTCCATCCTCTGTATTCAACATTGCGTTTACGTCATAAGACCGCCGTCCATAAAACAGCTACTTTTCCACAGCTGCTGCCTGTTTCTGCCGGTCCAACTTGGTCCAACAAGTTTAGTTTTGTTTTTTGAATGTCTAGAGGACCAGACTCAGCTTTTTTAGAGAGTACAGTGCAGTATTTCTCCGCCGCTATTGTTTATAACGTAAAACAGGAAAACGGAAACAGCGTAACTTGGCTTTTCAAAATAAAATTTCAAAATAATTTTATTTTAATGGGACGTGCGTCGTAAACACGAAATGTCGTAACTCGAGACTGTCGTAACCCGAGGACTACCTGTACATATACAGATCGTTAGTCCGGATTTTGGCCGTAAGTCGCGAAAATACATGTAAATGTATGCTAACGCTGCACCGCACACCCATTTATGCTCCAAAATCCTAGTCCCAATGGTGGAACGAGCTAATTTGAGCTTCTCAGCGATAGCTTTCTGCTTTAGTCCCTGATCGGACATTTTAATAATTTCTACCTTTGTCTCCATAGTGATCACTTTGCGTTGCTTCTTACCCGCTGCAGCACTAGCATCCGTAGACTCACTCGCTCTCTTTTGGGCCATTTTAAAAGTAACGCTCGCTAGCTAGCTCTGAACACTCGCTGTAGGTACTGTAATAAACGCACTCTCTTCTCTGGTCGCCAACCTCAACCACGCGGCTAAGCTAGCGTCATCCCGTTAAATACTGTGCCTTTAGAATCTGTATCACTCCGCCTTTGTCTCTGAGTTACAGTACACCTGTACCGTATACATCTGCTGGGGACCCTCCCCCCCTTGCCTCTGCCAAGTTCCAAGTGTGTGCGTAATGACGTAAAGATGCATTTAGGCCGTAACTCGACTTCATTGTTTTCAACGGGGGTCGATTGTAAGTCCGAGTTGACGTAGGACGGGTGAACCGTAACTTGAGGACTACCTGTGTATATATA
>JAVCKU010000059.1:16128074-16140288 GCA_032273985.1 Hypsolebias coamazonicus | reverse complement strand
GCTGGAGCTCTGACACTTCCACAGTGTTCACCGAGCGTTCGCAGCTCGTGCGTCCGACAGCAGACTCCTCTCTTCGGACTTGGCCCATCTGAACGCGGCCTCCTGCTAGCTGGAGAGTCAGACAGCAGACTCCTCTCTTCGGACTCGGTCCATCCGAACGTGGCTTCCTGCTAGCTGGAGCTCTGACACTTCCAGAGTGTTCACCGAGTGTTCGCAGCTCGTGCGTCCGACCGCAGCTGTAGTATTCCTCCGCCGTAACAAACAGAGCTGCTAAGGCTGCAGCTCACGCCTTTCACCCGACAACAACTTGCCCCAACTTACCGCTCCCTGCCCAGCCCTTTCCCACAACAAGATGGACGCCAGAGAGCGGGAGTCACCAGGGTCCTAAAGGAAAAAGTGTTATCACCCCACACACAAAAGAAACGCATGGATTCCTGCGCGTGTAACTCAAAATAAGGCTATTCAAAGTCAATCGGAGGTGCGTCGTAACTACGAAACGTTGTAACTTGAGACCGTCGTAACCCGAGGACTACCTGTAAAAATAAACACTTAAATACATATATCTTTCCAACATAGTGGTTTTTCACCTATCTTGGGGGTGTCTGGAACATGCTGTACTTTTCGGACTATAAGTCGCATCTTTTTGCATAAATTAGCAAGTCCTGTAACTTAAAGTCCAAAGCAAATAATTTATGTTCTTTTCCCCATATTCATAACCCTGATCTGATGATTTCATTCATTCTGACGTGGAAAATATTGAACACTCCCATTTTCAGCCGCTAGAGAGCCCTCGACTAATATGGCAAGCCAAGTCTCTCATTAATAGGTAAAAGTGGTTATTAATGAGAAACTTGGCTTGCCATAAAAAGCCACCTTCGTCTCGCTCTGGAACTCCTGGGCGGCGCGGCGAAATGAAGCCGATTTGATCATTCAAGTGAATTTATTAAGGATAAGTTCATCTGAGACACACCTTTGCTATAATTTCAAGCAAACAAATAATTGTTTTTTAATGTTAATCTTGTTAAACTCTTGTTAAAGTCCTCCCGTGCACGCTCCTGCGGCCGCCATTTGGCAGCCAAATGATTTTAGGCACAACACCCCCCTGTGTTTCCGGGTGGTCAGCGATGACGCATAACAAATTTGACGGGTCAGCGGTGAGGCCTAAAAGGTGCGACTTATAAGGCGAAGCGATGTATTTATGTTTTTTCCACTTTATTAGACATAATTGGACTGATGCGACTTTTAAGGTGGAAAGTACCCCCGTAATAATCAAGGGACCACTGTACCATTCAATTCCATGTAAATAACTGGATAATGCAGAATTTGCAGCAATGTAAAGGTTTATAAAAGAGCGTTCACTCGAGCCACTATGAAACTTTTGACAGTAGAGCTGTCTTAAGCCGTTAGCTCTTCAGAATTAAACCACATTTCTTCAAACTGACATCGTTTAAGGAACTATTTCTTCAGAACTGTTACACAGAACATCTCTTTAAAAGATCTGAACTATCTCTTGAAATGGCAGTAGCATCACACTTTTTGATACACAGGAAACAAGTCTTCCTCCAAACTTTTATCACTGATCAGGCTGAGACAAGATGGTACGCACAGAGAAGAGCTTCCGGTGCTTCGTACCGTTGCTGAAAATGTAAATTAGGCGTGCGAGCAAATGACTGCACAGCTTGATCTGGCAGGTTTACATAATACTGGAACCTTTTCAGACTTCCCATGGCCAGGCAGTAGCAGCTCTGGCTTGGCCTACATCCTGTTTCTGAAGCTATTTAGTGATGGCTGTGAATGGTTCTGGTAGAAAACAGCATGGGATGGTGGAGAATGGAACAGTGAACAGCCCACGCACCAGCTTTCCGCAGCCCCCGCACAAAGGCATACAAATACGTTCACATGTAAAGAACCGTAACTGTGTTGGCAGCGAGGTCGACCGCGGTGCACTGCCACTAAAAACAATCAGGTGGAAAACCGTAGACGACAAACTCAAGATCTGGAATACATTTGACTGAATCAGCTTAAAGCACAAAAGGCCAACACAGACATGCTCACTTGACTCTTTCCATCTTGCTCTCGCCTACACAATGACATGCTCTCACACATGTGTGTACGTGCCAAAGCAGAACTCTCAGATGGACTACTACCAGAGAAGCAGTTACATAACAATGGCCTGTTACAAACAGCAAACTTTTAATGTCACTGTTCAGACACCGAAAATATTATTTTTATTTTAAGACATAAATATTACACTTAGATAATAAATTGTCTTGAATGTAACAGCTTGTTCATGCCTAAGTTACTATTTAAGGATCCTTGCTACAATGCTAGATTGTTTCATTCACCTACCAGCCACTGCTCTAAACATTAAGACAAACTTGCAGTAAGTGATGCTCTTCACAACACATGCTCATTTAGTTATTTACTCATGCAGGGCTAATTAATAAAGGAGAACAAAATGTTTAAACGCAGAGAATACAGCCTTACTGCGAGGTAATCCCATGCTGTATGGTTTAGGACCACTTCCCGGTTCATGTTTTGCCTGATAACTGTGCAGCTCAAAATACTATAAATGAATTAAATAAAGGCTTCAGGTACAGAAACATGTGCTGCAGCTAATTCTGCTGGCCTAGCATCTTTATAGTCTTTAAGTTTCACTGGTTCAATGGATAAATGTGGAAGGAGATACATGTAATATGTTCTGGTAGAAGAGTTGATCCCACTTGTGATTAAAAAAATTCCAATTTATAATGTAAAAAAAAAAAAAAAAAACTATGATGGCAAAAATAGACACTTTGATACTTTAGGTTTGTTTTGTCTTTTGTTGTCGTTTTGTTTTTTACTTCCAGAGAGGGGGGGTGTGCCGTAAGCCTGAAGCCATCAATTATAGCTCAATAGCAATGACTATCATTTAGATCATATGTGTCAAACTCAAGGCCCGTGGGACAAATGTGGCCATCCTTACCATCTTATCTGACCCCCAAGATGTTATTTTAAATGTAAAATACTTTTATCACTTAATTTTTTTCAGTAATCTTTGATTATGATGTCAAAAATTCATTCAACAGAAAACATCAAATGAGACAAATCAAACTCTTGTTGAGGAACCTGCAGCCAAGAAAAGATGTTGGGTATCTCCTGTAACTTGACTTAAAGTAGATTCTGAAACCGACCCTTAGTTTGAAAAAGGTTTTAATTTTGGCCCCCTTTTATAAGTGGGGTTTCACACCCCTGATTTAGATTAATCGTGTATAAAATGATTATATTTAAAAGCATTTGACTAACCACTATACATCTATTTTGTAGACATTTTGAGCCTGTCTCAACAATCAGTCAAGCAGCGAGATACAACCAAGGCACTGAGCTGGAAAACACACCAAAGATCGCAACCGCACACATTTCTAAAGTCAAATTGAATAACAATGAAAACAACTGGAATACCCAGAGAATCGATACAAACCAGCATTTGTATTTTGTATGCACACAAAATATCTCATAAATCAGTGGGCATATATTAATAATGCTCAGAAAATTATCACTGGTTGCACATTAACAACTGATTAAGTTTTAGAGTTAGTCCAATTCAAATGGCCACCACAGCTAATGGACCCTATTAAGCACAACAATTGCTATAACTCAGTGATTTTTACATTTAGTGCGCTGCAATTTGTTGCGATAGTGGCTGAGTGTCATATCCAACACAAACTTTTAACTGCCTCGCACAAGAGCTACGTTCAAAACTTTAAAAAGGCTTAAAGATTGTTCTTACAACAAAAAAATAAAAGTAAAAATTTGAATGGATCTTGAGTGACTGAAGCAAACAAGATTTGTGATGGTTTCGAACCGTCACCCTGTCAAGAAGTGCATTACGCAACTACAGCTTGCAAGAGAACAAGATGTGTCTGTTAATCGGGTCCATCTCACCTCATCCCCTGCCAAGCAGTGAAGCCCCTGTCCCTCATGGCCCCACATGGCTGGCAGAATGCTACCATTTACAAGCAGAGCTTGGTGGTGGGGTAACTGAGAACATATGTACCGTCTGCCACGTACACGTGCCACACGTATCTTAATCCTACTCACTTTGACTCATGTCCTTCCCTCAAATCATACTCTCAATGGTATTTGTCTTTTCCATAAAAATCCATCTTACTTACATTTTCCCTCGGCTACACAACGTTTGTACTCCTTTCCCTTGTTTAACCCCATCCCCCCAGCTTCATATGTCCTAACAACAGGGTCAGTGTGGCCCACTGGCATCTCCTTGCTTCTCCACTGGACACCAGCCAATCTGTTTGGGTGCGAGGACCAAAAAGGGGCCGAAGGGACTTTCCACTCCTCCAGCACCACAACGAACTTGAAGACCCAGGTGAGCTTTACATTCTATTACTGCATCAGTCAGCTCATATCTCCAGCACATCTCATCTTTCCCTTAAATACCTGTCCAAAGGCACAACAATGAAGATTTTGTCAGGGCATCACACTGTATTTGGAAGCTCTCTGAAGTGGATTTACCCCTTTTTTTAACTCTTCCCCCTACACACACTCCACTTAGCCACATCAAACAAAACCCTAAACAATAGTGTTCTTGTGTTGGTAAGTGTTGCCCAGGAGGTAAATACAAGATTTTTTTGTCATCTCCCTCCACCAGCTCTGTGAGGGTTTTATGGTCACCTTATGCAACTCGCAGTGTAAACAATAGGTCCTTTATTGAAGTTATGATTTCTTAATGAGACAGAAGAGTCAAACCTCTGACTTTAGGTCATGGGGGACACATCTGTTTTCTCTTGATTGAACTAAACGCATTCTGTGAGTGTGTCTGAACTTTATTCAGCCTTAAGACAAGTTGCCACTCTAATGACTGATTCATCTCACATGAGTGTCACATGACCTTACTGGCTTTCATGTGAAGTGTTGATGACCCATTGAGTTTCTCATCTAGACAGAAACACAATTTTCAGACCTTTTGAAGCGATATTCTTTGGAAAGGGTGATTAATAGCTAACCCACTGTAGACAGCTCTGTACACAGAAAACTGCTGGGTTATTTTGAACTGGGTTAAAGATGTTGGATCACTGGCTGGGTTGTCTTGACCAAATACTGGGTCATACTTATTGATACTTTAGTTGTGTCAAAAATTAACAGTCATTCTAGCTGATACCAATAGTATAGCTAGCACCAACCCAAGTTGTAATTATATACAGTGCCTTGCGAAAGTATCCGGCCCCCTTGAACTTTTCAACCTTTTGCCACATTTCAGGCTTCAAACATACTGGCTAACAAAAAAGACGTTTTGATCGCATGCATGAAGGGGTGAGTTAGACGGACAATGATAATGCTCCGATGTATATTTTAAGTAATGTATGTTTTAGAAAAATAAATTCTTAAATCTCCTCCACTGTTCTATGTTAGCTTTTCTTGTTTGATGTAAATGGCCACCCTCTCGCAAACAATCTAACCAAAATATAAAAGTTTCAACCCACAAGAACGTCTTTACCCTTGAGGTGTGGGTGCACAGCTGAGTTTTGCCCTGAAATACTGGCTCTCCTGTGTTTTAATAATTTTTTATCCAATTTTTAGGTTGAAAACTCAGTATGCAGGGTCAAACTGACCTTTGCAAAGTTAAAACTACCCAAGAGTGCTTCAGTGCTAATTTGAACCAGTGTTGGGGTACACATTTTTCATGTTTTCGTGTTACTGGATGAAAACCCAGAATATAAACAGAGGCGCGAGAGTCAATCAGTAAAAGGTAAGTGTTAATTTACAAAAAGTGAGGTGGAAGTTGGAATATCGGGAGAAGTTGTAGTTTCTGATGGTTGCAGGTTGGAGAGGGATATGACCAGATGACTTCAGGAAGGCAGAGCAGACCAAGGTGACCAGGTAAGAGATGTAAAGTGAAAGGGAGTGGCAGGAGAGACTTGAAGGATGAATGGTAAGGAGTAAAGATTAACCTTAATGTTGTGACTGAAGATGGCAGATCCAGTAGATGAGTAAAGGAGGGCACGAGGAGCTTGCTGAGGAGAATCACGAGTTGGTTCCAGAAAGAGGTCTTACAGAGGAATAGAAGCAAACGACGGACAATGATCCAGGATTGTCTCCATAGTCCAGGTGGCCTTAAATACCAAGGTTCCTCATTAATGGAACTGGAAAGAGCTGATGAAGATGTGCTCTGCTCTGCCACTCAGAGGCTAACGGAGGTGTCCCCACAAAATTGGACTGTTTTAACCCAGCAGTATTTGGTGTGTACTGTCCATACGAGAATGCAATTTGTACCTTAACAAAAACTTTGTTTTCCAGTGACATCACTGTTCTTCAGTTAATTTAATCCTGAGTGGATAGGTAAAGAACCCAACTCAAAACACAGGGCAGACAGGATAGGGGTTGAGAAGACACAAAACATAGTGTAGATGTGAACTGAGAGAACAATAACCAAATACTGGAAGGATACTCAGGAGATGAAACACAGGTGCAGTCAATCACTTCTGCTGCTTACCAGGAAACTAAACCCAGGATGGGAACAACATGAATTGAAACCAGGGTTTCGGTTAAAGTACTTACCTGCTCACATCCTTCCCTTCTTTTTCTTTGTTTGAAAACATCATCAGGGAAAATTTCTAAGTACATAGGAAGGGAGGAACAACGACGGAACACCAATTCAACTACACTTATTCCGAGCACGAAAATTACAATTGTATTTAAAAATGTTCACCAAAAAGCACCTTAAGTGTTTGAACAAACATATTCTTATCACATCGTCATTCAAGCGTGATTACATAAATCGAACTAACGAAATCAGACATGAGAATACCGATTATATGAGTTAAGAATAAAAACGCTAAGAAAAAGGCTCAAATTTCAACCACGTTTTTATACTTCTTACTTATGCTGTTCACACGACCTTATTATTTAAACAAACACTGAACCTGTTGTTGCTTTAACCGATGTTACCACAAAGAAAAAGGGAATGGAGTGGAATTAAAGTAGTAGAAACGCATATTTTTTTAAGGATTTCATCAACTCTTTTCATGGCTGCCACTTAAGAATCTTTTGGGTCTTTACCATACTTTCCGCTGTACACGTCACACTGCCACATAAGTTGCATCAGTCCAAATATGTCTAACAGAGTGGAAAAAACATAAATACTGTACATAGCTTCACCTTATAAGTCGCATCTACCGTATTATGCGTCACTGCTGCACTTCAAATGCACTTTGACGGTCAAATCAGCTGCATTTCAAAAGCCGATGCGCAGCTGCGGGAGCACGAAGAGAGACAAATCGCTGTGCCTTTCTTTGAAAATTAACACAATAACCACCTAAACGCAATTATTAGTTTGCTCGAAATTATAGCAAAGGTGTGTCTCAGTCTAACTTTTCCTTAATAAATGCACTTTAATGGTCAAATCAGCTGCATTTTGCCTGGGCAGCACAGCAAAATGAAGCTGATTTGATGTTTGCTCCAGGAGCACCAGAGCAAGACGAAGGTGGCTTGGTATGGCAAGCCACATGTCTCATTAATAGCCACTTTTACCTATTATTGAGACAGTAGGCTTGCCATATTACTCAAGCGCTCTCTAGCGGCTGAAAATGATAGTGTTCAATATTTTCCATGTCCGAATGAATGAAATCATCAAATCTCAGCCAAAAATTGGATTATAAATATGGGAAAAACATATATTAGTCACTTCGCTGTATAAGTCACAAGGCATGCTGATTTATCCAAACAGGTGTGACTTATACAACAAAAAGTTTGGTAATCAGTCATCAGCCTTCGACTTTTTGCTTAAGCTCTACTAAACAAAATTTAGAAACTAACTCAGGAGTACAAAAACTTGTTTGAGCACAGACCATAAACTGAAATAACAGTGACAAAAGGAAACGGGGAACATATCACCTCTCCCAAAAATGCAAAAATCATAAATTCTGATTGGTTTTGTAAGTCTGGAGATGGGAAATTACTTCCTGCTGCTAATAAGGCCACAATGTAGAACAATGAAAGGATAAATTGATATCCTAATGTCAGAATGGAGTGAAATAGAGACAGAAAGTAGCATCTGGGTGGGTCATGGGGCACCATGGTACAGGGCTGCCAACCTGGAGGCAAGGTGCTTTGGACCATACATGTCATCAGTGCAACCATGTTCACAAGCAGTGCAACTAAATAATTATAATTTACACTGAGTAAAAGTTAAGAAAAAAAAAACATTTTTAGTGTGAGAAATGTGAGCAGACAATCAAAGAAATTATATCTTCCTTTTATGCAGAAGATAGAAGAACATAAGCTGAAGCAAAAGCTGTCAGGACAACTAAATAATGGTAGAATCTAACTTTTGTTATTTAAACAGAACAAAAGAATCCCCATGACTTTAAGAAAGGTTATCAGTGGTAATGACACTAGTGTACTTAAATTAAACACATGGATGTCAATTGAAGTTTGTAGTGTTCAGTCTTACAGCTCAATGTAATTTTCCTAAAATGACCAGTGCGTTTTTATCCAGACAATACTTCTTTACTCAAATCATATTTAACAGGTTCCTTCATATTTTGTGCGTTGACGGAAAAATATGTGCTCCTTCTTTTGCATTCTTTCACTGGTATTATTTCAGATGACAATGCTTCTATGTTACAAGAATGAATCCTGCATTTCCCTGATGAAGCAGCAGGATGTTGCTGATGCTCATGGGTTCTTTCAGCCATCAGGCCCCAGCTAATAACAAAGGACTCAGTCGCCTGCTTCGACCGATTAACCAAACAAATGCCACCATTGGCACAAAACATGTCTGTAAATGCACGTGGGCATTCCTAACATGCTTGGCTGTTTATGTGGCAGAGGGTTCAGAGGGGTTCATCCATTTGTGTGCGTTGCTGAGGGCAAACGTACTGCCAGTGAATGTCCTGAGTGAACTCTGATGAAAACACTTTTTTCTTGTCGTGGCACCTGCTGTACCCTTCATCAACATGGAGGGTCCTGTGATTGGTTGGCAACATGGATCACAGAGACGAAAGCACCCCTTCATTCTAAGTAAAACCTATTTTGACGTTCAATACAACACAGAGTCAACAAATTACAAACTAATGATCTGTCCGGCATGAAAATGCCAGGGAAACGATGAATCTTTACTCATTGATGTTTACCGCTCGACTACAGACTAATGTGCTGATGTCATCAAACGCTTTAGTCCACAGTCTAACAAACATGTTCATAAATTAGACAGTCCAATCATAAACT
The DNA here is from genome assembly GCA_032273985.1 of Hypsolebias coamazonicus. NCBI lineage: Eukaryota > Metazoa > Chordata > Actinopteri > Cyprinodontiformes > Rivulidae > Hypsolebias > Hypsolebias coamazonicus. Next base: position 16,131,063 of record JAVCKU010000059.1, on the reverse strand, counting down.
ATTGGGGGAAAAATTGTACCCAGGTAAAATTTCTCTATTTGGAGTTTGCAACAGCGCCATCTACAACACAAGGGATAGCTGTCATCCATCAGCATCAAGAAAAGAAAGGAAGAAAAGGAAGTACGTTAGGACAGCACTACAACCTTCCCTTTCCAAAGGACTAGGGGTATCTGTATCCAGACTGAACTACGAAGAGTGAAATGAGCTGTTGAGTGTTCCCTTGGTCCTTAACTAGACATCAAAATGAGTAAACGAGTAACAACAACCGTTTCAAGGAACATATTCATTATCGATAGGCACCTGTTCCATCGATGTAAACAGTTGCAACTTCTGGAACAAATATCTATCTTGCAAGAGATAACTGGCGCATGGCATTAAAAACAAAAACATGTACGCTTTTAAGACTGACGTGTTTTCTAGGAAAATTGAGGCTGCGTTTACGAGATTTGGAAACGACAAAAGGATTGTTTAAGGAAAAGCGTTTTTGTGTGGACAAGGCCTAATCTTTACATAAAACCTATTATTCTGACCAAATAAAATGCATACAAAAAATAAATCACGTCAAAATATAATGAATAAATTAATATTTTATAATTAGCAAGAATCAGTGATTTATTAGTGTATGTGTCAGTTCAAGAATCTTTATTATCCCCAAGGGACAATTGTTTTACGGTCAGTAGTCACACAAAACACCCGTACTAGACAAGACACTGAGACATTAAAATAATACATGAAAGCATCATTGTTCATTGAGAAGCCTGATCACTACAGGGATCAATGAGTTTTTCACTCTGTTCATTCTACATCTGGGCAGCAGAAACCTGCGTCCAGAAGGAAGCAACCTGAACTCACCATGGGGTGGATGAACAGGATCTGCCAGAATCAGCCTGGCCTTGTTCACTGACCTCACCTTGTGTAGGTCAGTGAGGTTCTGCAGGGCTGCGTCAGCAGTTCTGCTGCGCATCCTGACAATCCCCGAGAGCTTGTTCTTGTTTTTTCATGTCAAAAGTCCAAACCAACAGATGAAGGTGAAAGTTAAAAGAGACTCAATAAAACATGAATAAAACTTTCTCATAAAAGTAGAATCGACATTAAAACCACAGAAGCTTCCGATAAAAATACATTCTCTGGTGGGCCTTTTTACAAAGTGAGTTCACACGGGGGTCAAAGGTCAGTTTATCATCAAGAACAGTTCCCAGATATTTATATTGCTGCATCACTTCAACAGCTTCACCGTTAATGATCATAGCAGCAGAAACTGAAGAGTCTTTTCTAAATCAATGTCCATCTCCTTTGTCTTAGAAACATTTAACTTTAAAAAGTAAGACGGTGCTTTGCCCAAGTAACGTGTGACGCTCTGAATGATTTCAACTTAACCTGAATTTATCTCTGCAGGTGGAGAGGAACTTCCTGTCACCCTACATTTCTCCCAGAGAGACACCTTTCCGCCACATCCTGATGGGCTCAGGCTCCCACACTCTCAGAGCGCTCACCAACCATCTCGATGCTCTGAAGGCCGACAACCCCGAAGCCGACGGAAACCTGTTCCTCAACCAGCTGGCCCTGACCACATGGACCATTCAGGGCTGTGCCAACTCACTAGCAGGAGACATCTGGGCTTTGGATAATGAAATCTAAAAAGGCTTCTTCCCCCTCCCCTCCTCCCCTCTTCATGGTGCCACCGTCCCATCACAGCTGCTAGTGGGAAAACCAGACCACATGCAAAACCAACAAATTAAACCCAGTATAATCCAAATAGTACCCAGATCCCACAGCTACGTTAAATAATGTTCCTTTAACGACATCTGAAGGAACAAAAACTCAGAACACGAGGCACTTGATTGTAACAACCTTGAATTCTTTGGTGCCTTCAAAAAGTTATTGGATCGTTCTGCTACCATTTCATTGAGCTCAGTGTTAAGATTGTCTTCAGAATATTAGGTCATGGTGAAGGTCTTCTTCAGCTCCCATCAACCAAACACAGCAGGACATTATTCTCTTTGTTCTCATGATTCTTCAAACAGCACTGCAGCGAACCCCGACAATCAAATGTAAGCAGCTAGTGCACGTCTGAAGCTCACAAGTGCGTCCCGGTGATGGAGCTGTTGTAGCACACGGAGGTCAGATGTAGCACGTGTGCAACGTCCTGTTTGACCTGCAGGAACCAAAGCGTACCTCATCATATTGGAGCTAATCTGTTTCAGGATCCAAAAACAAGGTTCTTGAACGTGTGGCCCTGAAACAAACAATGTTTATTTATTTGTATTAATTTATCAGTGGCAGTGTTCACTATAAATAGATCTTTAATTTTTTACTTTGTATGATTATCGGGAGCAGTGCCTTCCATAATTGTGACAGTTATACTGTCGAAATGACAAAAGCAGCATCTGCTTGAAGAAGTGTACACGTGGACCAACGGCCTGTACCGGACCGGGTCCCGGCTCTGTGCTCTGAGCAGAACCCTGTGTGGTCCCACCAGCCCTCGGACACGTGCACTCTTCTCATTCTCTCAGCATTATCGGGAGCAGCGTTTCCCATAATGCGGAACAAAAGAAGGTAGTTTTTGTCTACCGGAGTGTGTGTGTGTGTGTATCGGAGGCAGTGCCCTCCATATTTCACTGTAGGTGGTTTTCTTATCGGGAACAGTGTTTCCCATAATGTGTACATGCAGCCAACCTCAGCCTCCATCTTCTGAGATGTTTTAACCCAGCTCTCGTCTGATCAGAGAGACGTGTTTAAAGAACATCAGAACTTTGTGGACCTCTGTGGTCCAGTAGTCCCATAAACTGTCCCATCTCTGGATTGTCTTTATTGTTTCTGCTTCAGGCTGTTGGAAAACGTTCTGAAGCCGTTCTGTTGCTGATTTGTCTGAATTCTTTGTGCCTTTTTTTGTTTTGACTTCATTTTAAAGCTAAGTTTTTAACACTTTTAGAGTTTGAAAAGATAAAAATGTGACTTGTTTTTATGTTTTAGAGGCCCCCCCCCCCCC
>JAVCKU010000059.1:16089332-16103264 GCA_032273985.1 Hypsolebias coamazonicus | reverse complement strand
CTCATTTGGGATTTGGGGCTACAATTGAGGTCTTATTTGGGCTTTTGAGATGTTAATCAGCAGCTCCCAGTTGTAGAAAACCACCTTGTTGTCATGGTTAAGCATCATAAGAAATGTCCAAATGTAAAAAAGGTTTCAGTAAAAATCCTTCCAGCTGTACAGCATCTGATACCAGAGGAAGTAATTATACTAAAAAAAAGTGATTTACATCCAGAAAAAATTGTAATTAAAGTTTTCCAGAACAAAATCTCAGAATGAATGTAAGAGAGCTACTCCAACATGCAGCCACCCTGAGCAGCGTAATTCTGTAACTAATTAATTAACTAATTAATTCTGCAAATAATTGTTTTTAAGTTTGAATCTTGTTAAATTCTTGTTAAAGTCCTCCCGTGTGCGCTGCCGAATCCGGCCGCCATTTGGCAGCCAATCAGTTTTTGGCACAACACCGGCCCACGTTTGGGGATAGTCACCGGTGACACGTCACAAATGCGACATGTCAACAGTGATGCATATTAGATGCGACCTATACGGCAAAGTGACTTATTTGTGTTTTTATCCACTTTATTAGACAGATTTGGATTGATGCGACTTATACTGTGGTGCAATGTTTACGGTGGCAAGTACGGTAGCTGAATGACTGCACATCGCCCGCCGCCTTTACTGCCAGAGGTTTCGTCTAAAACCGTCCTCAAATAAGAAGTTAAACAGTTGTAGCTGTTTTGGTTATACCTTGTAAATGACATTATGCACGATCATGTGCATGTTACCCCTCAGAGTACACGTTGAGGATGACTCGCAGCTACTACCACAACAAATTTTAGCCAGTTTGTAAAAGTGACAGAGTTGTAGCAGTTTTTTGTGTTGGCTGATGTCAGTTAGTTGTAGCAGCCATCTTGATGCGAGGTGACTTTGAAAAATAAGGAGTTTTAGGATCCTTGTTGTTCATGAGATATTTTGCGAACAGACAATCAAGGTTGACGCCTACATTTAATGCAAATGTTTTAAGCAAAAATGTCGCCTAATGTGTAGAGCTCTGAGTATGTGTTGGGGATGATGCTCAGCCACTACCATGACATTTGAAAATTTTAACTTTATTTACAAACAAGATCTTTTCAATTCCTTAAATAGCAACATTCACTGAAGTCTACTTGTTCTGCTTTTCTTCTTTTGGCTACCGTCTAGATCATTGTAGCTTCTATAGCAACAGTTTTGCTAATTGTAGCTGTTGCTGAGAAAACTCCCCAGATGGAAGCGAAACATCATGAAATGTTGATTCCTTTCATGTCTGTGCCATCGAAGACATGAGTAAACAATCCTGGGCTGGTTGGATGTCCTGACACAACCTGGGCTCGAACCTGCAATGTCAGGATTACAAAGATTGTGGCACCGACCACTGAAATCCTTCATTCAACCTTTATTTAGACAAGCGAATCCCATTGAGCCTCGAGGACTCATTTACAAGAGAGACCTGATATCAGTCCCGGGCACTTGGACACATTCCACAGAAATGAAGAACTGAGTTCCTCGAAGGAGTTTTAACATCTCAACATTTCTTCAGAAAGATCTGATGACATGGCGTCCTGGAAACGCAGCATTAAGGCTCCTTCATCAATTTCCATAAAGACCTTTTGTGTGTCTGAATGCTGCCCTTAGAAGAACCAATCCTGAACATCTCTTCCTTTGGAAACCTAATTATTACAAAATGAAAGCAAATATCCCTCTACAAGGAGGTCATGAGTAAACTAAGTAGAATTAATTAATTGTTTTAAACATATCTTTTCTGTATTTACTGTAATTCATTTTAGGCTGTGCCATGTGTCATCATGTTACATGGCACACTTTTGCTACAGTTTATGGTCATTCGTTTTGAAAGGCGCTGCTTTTCTAACATTTATGGTAATTCATTTTAAATGGCAGTTCACAACAATTCATTTTAAGAGGTGCGTCTTTTTAGCGTTTACAGTAGAACTGTTTAACTTGGCAAAGTGTTTCTATAATTTAAAAGATTTTAGGTGGTGCAGCTTTTCTAGAATTTATGGTAATTACCACGTTTGGGCCTTTGGGTTCTCTCTTCCAGCCCTCACAGAGGTTCAGGTCTGAAAAGACAGCATGATAAGTAATAAAACTCTCATGACTGTCACCAAAATGTGAATATTTTAGACTATTGTTAAAAAAAAAAAAACTTTAATACCTGGATGACTGAGCATGAACTTTGTTGTTAAGCTGACCTGGTTCAGCTTTATCTGAAGAGCACTGTACTGTCTTCTTGAAAGACAAAAACAAATCTTGCATCTTGGACACAAATTATTCAAATATTCCCTCCTGGGCGTGACAAAAAAGGCAGCAACTAACCAGTAAGGACTGGTTGTCTAGCTCTTGGGATTTAAACTAAACAAACTGATAAGTGCAGTTGTGAAATCCACGTTCTTCCAACTAAGACTCATTGCCGAGGTGAAGTCATAGCTCCCTTTCAGTGATCTTAAAAATATGATTTGTGCTTTTGTTACCTCTCGTTTGGACTGTTGTAATGCATAGTGTGTTCTGTCCATCCATCTTTTACCACTTAACTGTAATCGGGTCGCGGAGGCAACAGGTCCAGGTGAGAAAACCAGACATCCCTCTCCCCCAGCGACACTTTTCACCTCGTTCTGGGGAACCCTGAGCCATTCCCAAGCCAGAGATACACAATCCCTCCAGCGACTTCTGGGTCTTCCCCAGGACCTCCTACCAGTGGGACATGTCTGGAAACATCTAAAGGGAGGCGTCCAGGAGATGTTCGAACCACCGCAACTGATTCATTTTGATGAGGAGGGGCAGCGGCTCTACTTCGAGCTCCTCGATGATGGAGCTCCTCACCCATAAGATAAGCCCGTCCACCCTGCGAAGGAAGCCCATTTCGGCCGCTTGTATCCGGGACCTCGTTCCTTCAGTCATGATCCAAACCTCATGACCAAAGGTGAGGGTTGGAACGTAGACAGACCAGTACATCGAGCTCTTTGCCTTTCAGCACAGCTCCCCCTTCACTGCGACAGACCAAAGCAATGCCGTCATTACTGAGGATTAGATCTCCAGTCTGTGGATACACCACTCATGAACAAGATTCCCAGATTGGTGAACTCCTCCACCAAGTGTTGCAGCACTCGAGACCTGTCTTGGTCTTGAGACCTGTCTCAAGACCACGTTTTGATGGTCTTGGTCTCATCTCGGACTCTACCGCATTTGGTCTCGGTCTCGTCTCGGACACTGAGGACTCAGGATTTTATTTCAAGATCAGTCAATACCACAACTGTGGAAATATTACTAAATTGCCAGAATATTGTCCAGTTTATTTGCTAACATCTTTGCTTTTATTGGATGCAAAACGTACTGATTCAAATCGAAGCGATAACGTGACTCATTGCTAAATACATGTTTTTGTTACCACTGTCACACCCACCCCCTTTCCACTAGCACGTGGTTCTGTACCAACAGAACGTAATGTCGCAACCAGGAGTGAAAGTAAACCGGCATGGATAATCTGTGAAAAGATTGAGCTCCAAGACTTGAGGTCTTGATCTCGACTTGGGTCTCGGACCCCAAAACACTTGGTCTTGTCTCGGTCTCGGTACACTCTGGTCTTGGTCTTGACTTGGTCTCAGGTTACATGGTCTTGACTGCAACACTACCTCCACCTGAGGCAAACTCTGCTTTGTATGTTGGTTTAGATAAATCATCTTTGCATCGTACAACCATCCAGAACACAGCAGCTCGTCTTTTAGAACACCTAACCCCCGTCCTACTGGCTTCCTGTCCACTTCCAGAATGATTTTAAGATTTTACTATGTTTTTTATAAGTTTTAAAAGGACTGCCCTTGACATAGTTATGTGATCTTTTTAACGTCTAGAAGTAGACCAACCAGTCTCTTAGATGTGCCCAGATCCAAACTGAAGTCCAGAGATGATCGGGTTTATGCAGTTGCTGCTCCAAAACGGTGGAACAGTTTACCTGGTCATTTAAAGGCCGCTGAGACTTTGGAATCTTTGCTCAAGACTCAACTTTTTCCCCTGGCGTCTGACCCAGGCAGATTCTGAGAGCAGACTTTTCTTCTTCTTGTGTGTTGTGTTCTTGTTTCCATTTTAATTTGACTAAATTGTAAAGCACTTTGCTCAACTTTTGTTGTTTTGATGTGTTTGTAACTAAACAGCCATTGGGATCAGACTTCAGCTGACAACGGTGTACCATCCTGATTTATTTGTAATGAAGACAAGTTGGCGGCCATGTGCATGTCAAAAAACCCAGAGACCCAAAGGCAATTGAGGATTACCAAGGATGAATATAGCAACGCAGATGTTAACGCACCGAGGCTGACACCATTGATCATTTATAGCTGTGTTGTATCACAGGGAGGTGCACGAGTGTTTGGGAGAAATGGAGTGTGAATGGGATTAAAGAGGCGTCTCAAGCGATAGAAAACCTGGCATTGTTTGGGGTCTACATTTTGATTAACGACTCGAGTTTAAAGTTTGACGTTCCGCTGAGTTTGCGTGATCAAATTTTCAAGGTAACGCAGAACTGAAACAGACAAAACAGCTGTTTTTAGTAAGATTTTAATGTGTCGTCAGGGGAGGAACACCAGAGGGCTAATTTCAGCTGCTTAACCCATTGTTTATATCCAAATGTATAAAGTGGTCCCTCATTTATTGTGAGGGATCCATACCCTGAAGACCTGCGATAAGTGAAAAACTGCAAAGTAGGAATAGTAGTACAAGTACTGAGTAGTAGTTTATTTTAGTATTTACATAGATATATAAAGGCATTTTAAACCCTTCCCACACTCTTGCAATATTCTAAACAATGTTTCTAAACTCCAAACGCTCTAAAAGAGCACAGAATGTCATGATTTCAGCTCCTTGCCTCAGCTGCTCTCAGCCACCTGCAAGCGCTCTTGGCCACGCCCACTTTGCTCTGAATGGAGATCATCAGCTGCAGCAGGAAGTTTATCCTGCAGCGTGGGCTGCACCAAAGCTGCATCAGGTGCTAAATAATTTAATTCATTTTAAATAAAAATCCCATGCCGATCTCGTATTTTGAAAAACCGTGATAGAGCGAGTCCACGATAAACAGTGAAGTAGCGAGGGACTACTGTATATTCCAAGTGGGGAGAAAAAAAAGTATTTGTTTTATGCAAATATCAAGAATTAGACATTTATGACCATCTGTCTTATTGAGTCCTCAACATTCCCACTGAATCTGAAGGAATTGGCAAAATTGCGCGCAAAGGCTTCTCAAGATGGCCGACGCGACTAAGGTCTTCGAATATTAATTAGAAATGAACAAAGTGTAGGTCTGATGTGGCGCTCATCTCTCTTGTTCTTCACGTGTGGAGGTAAAAACGGCGGCGCCGACTCGCCAGAGGGAGCAGCATCAAGAAATCTCGTGTTGCTCTCAGCCTTCCTGACCACTTGGCGTTTTGTAAAGCAGGAGGCTGACACTGCAAAAGCAATTACAGTAGTTATATTATTATTCCTTTCCTGCTGTTACAGCATCCCTCCTCCCCTCCCAGACACATGTGGCTCAGGTTGTCATGCAGCTACTGGCTCGTGTGCTCGTCTTCAGTCGCCACATGTTGCAGAGCTGCTCTTAAACAACATGCAGGATTTATTATCATTTACAGTATTATCCTCAGTGGGTGCTTGAGGTACATGTTGAGAATAACGTAGCTACTACCATGACAGCTAATTTGATGGAAAAGTTACAGGTTTGTTTGGGCTCAGAATGATCAAGACAGCAGACGTGTATCTGTACATAAAAACAGGTGTTTAATTGAAACTTTGTATCAAAAAATAGCAATATCCATCCATCATGGCCGCGTCACAGCTGAAACGTCTCCGAGAAGAGGCTGTGACGACTAGAAAAACTCTTCCACCTGTTGATTTTCCCCAAATGACCCTCGACAGAACACGAACCAGACTTAGGACTGCGACACGTCATCTTCCACCATCACAACGCTCTCTTCTAAAGTAAATAACATTCAAAATGCTCCATGTTGTCCAAATTTAAGTAAACCTTTTATTCTGCGTTACAACTGCTTCAGTGCATCCTCCACATCTCAGAAAGAAGTTGAAATGTAAAAAAAAACAAGTTATAGGAATGCAAACCAAAAGGCCAAGTGGGGGGGGGTTACAATTTTGTAGGGGGAAATTTGTTTTTTAACCAAAAAAAAAAAAAAGACAATAAATAAAAAATAAATAGCCACAGAGTGTGGAATGTCTACATGTTTATGAATAAATTAAATGCAAACGGGGGAAAAAACATATACACAAAAAAGAGAATGAAATAAAAACACGCTGTACAATATTTGTAGAAAAAAAAAAAAAAAAAAAACTATATTGCATTGATTGTGCATCTACACCCCAAACCCCGAGGGAGGCCAGAGGTGGGGGGGCCATGTCAAGCAGTGAAAATGGTGGGAGGCAAAAAAAGAAAATAAAAAGGGGGATGAGAGAAAAAGGTGGGGGAGGTGAGTGTAGACATTCAGAAAAGACAGGATTGTGTTTCTAAACACCTGTTCAGGCTATAGAGTGAATAAGCAGCGTCAGAGATAAACACAGAGTGTTTCAAGTATTTCTTAAGAGCCCCCACCTCCTTCTCTCTTGGGAAAAACAATAATAATAATATGACGCCCACCTTCCATCACAACACAAACGTTAGCCCCCACACCACAGGCAACCCCCCCCCCACCCCCCCCCAAAAGTTATTGACAAAAAGCCCACCAGAAAAAAGCAGCTTTCCAAATAAAGGCACTCCAAAATCAAAATATTTAAATAAAAACTTTTCTTTGAGCTCTATGAGAGCAGCCATGTCTGAGTCGGGGGGCCTTGCCAGCGGTTGCATACCAGCCTAGTAACAGAAAAATGTATAAAGGGAGGGGGGAGGGGAATAAATAGTGCTGGTAAGACCGCCCAAACAGCAAAAAAAAATAAAATAAAAGTTCCCCATTTGGAAACAAGATAATCAAATGAAATGAAAATAGGGGGTTGGAGGAAAAAACAAAAAACAAAAAAACAAACAGTAATAAATTAGAAATTCCTACAAAAGAGGAAAATTACTCTTTTTTTGTTTGTTTGTTTGTTTGTTTGAACCGATTGGGCCAGGCTTCTGCTGGCCTTCAGTCCGGATCGGCCTGAACCCCATCTTTCCTCAGAAAGTCTGTTCAGTCTGTGGAAGCTCAGAGGCTCTCCTTGCTCGAGCTCGTGCTTGACGAAGAGTCTGTGTCGATGGTTCTGAGACGGATGTCCCCCGCCGCAGGCTCCTCCGGTGAACTGGGCGACTCTGTTGTGATCCGCATCCAGGAGTGGTCGCAGATCTGTTCTAGGGTGGGCCGGTCAGAGGGCCGCAGGGCCAGACACCATTTGATCAGCTGCTGGCACTCTGAATGAGAGAAAACAGGAAAACTCTGAAAAATCCATTCATTGTTGTCATTTTCCATGTTTGTGAGAAGTGGATTGATTTGTGGGGTTTGGGTTGTACCCGCTGCTAAAGCTAGAGGGCAACAGAGTGCTCTGAACACTCACCAGCTGAGATCCTCCTCCTGAAATACACAGTCCCTCTGAGGATCTCCTCATCCTGCTCAAAGGGGATGTCTCCGCAAACCATGTCGTACAGCAGCACGCCTAGTGACCACACAGTCGCCGAGCGGCCGTGGTATCTGTGGAACCGGATCCACTCCGGTGGGCTGTAGACTCTCGTACCTGTGAAAATAAAAAATAAAAAGAGGTTAGTGATGAGCTGTCTGCAAAAAAAAAAAAAAAAGGCTGAGTCACAGTAGAAATGCGTTCCATCTTCACCCCACCCCTTTAGAAGGAGGAACTCAAGATATCAAGCCCTAAAAGAAAGGGTGTCACATGAGGCATCGACTCTGGTTTCACAACAAACAGATGTTAGGTGGCTCTGACCCGATGCAGTGACTCATGACATGACCGGAAACACGAACGCACAGATCAAACTCACGAGATGACAATGAGTCACTTATTAAAAAAAACAACAAAACCGGATGTAATAAATCTGAGTCATGTCTGCTTGCGACCCTTTACGATTTTCTTGTTTTATAACCCGTGTGAGGCTCTTGGAGGAAAACCCTCGACCAAAACAGATCGCTGCGTCACAGCCTCGAGAACGCCTCCATGTCTGAATATAGCACAGCGGAGCATCAAGGGCAAACAGCCCACACGGTTACATGTTCAGAAAATATACATTCCTGCGTGGAGACATCTCATATCAGCTCATGTAATTGGAGGGTCAGAGGGGAGGGAGGCAACTGCTTACCATCAAAATCAGTGTAGACCGTGTCCTTGAGAATCGCCCCTGAGCCAAAATCAATAAGCTTGAGCTCCCCAGTGCGCAGATCCACGAGCAGGTTTTCATCCTTGATGTCTCTGTGCACCACACCGCAGCTGTAGCAGTGCCGCACCGCCTCCAAAACCTGGAGGAAAAAGCCCCGGGCCGTGTCCTCATCCAGGGCCCCCTTCTCCGTGATGAAGTCGAACAGGTCCTTGACGAGCTCCGGCCTCTCCATGACTAGGAGCCAGCCGTCAGCGCGCTCATAATAGTCCAGCAATTTGATAACTCCGCAAAAAGACGAGCTGACCTTCTTCAGCAGCAGGATCTCCAGAGGCACCATAGCTCCATTCTGCAACAAAACATGGGCTATTTAGTTGATTATATTACACATTTAGCCACTATATTACACATTTAGTCACTATATTACACATTTAGTCATTAATATGCAATATTTGATATTTAGTTTCCATAAATCTTGCATCTAACCCCCACCCAGCCACAGAGGGGGGTGGGGAGGGGGACCAAAACAAACCATACACATCGGGTACTTACAATTGTGCCCCACTCTGTCACCCGCTCTTTTGCAACATGCTTCACAGCAACCTGAAATGACCCAAACAAGGAGGGAGAAATACTGTCAGAGACGAGATATAACCCCCCGAGTGCGGCGGAGGGATCTCAACACAGAGCGGTGCGTCGTCCTTACCGGCGCGCCATCAGAGATCCGGCTGCCGGCGTACACTGTCCCGAATCCCCCGCTGCCCAGCACCGAGCCCACCTGGTAGACCTTTTCGAAGGGCTCCTTCTCTGCTTTAACTGCGAGTAAAACAAACAAGCATGATGTTTAGCCGACAAAAACCAAAGAGACGCCACTCGCCGGTCAGTTTGAACCGTTAGTAGCCGACTAATTAGCGGGGAAACGGTCAGTAACGGTCACCTACCCGGCTGGCGCTGCATCTTCACGGGGAGGTGGTCCATGCTCGCGGGGTTGCAAATGTGCGAAAAAGAACCAAACTTTGACAGCAACATATTAAGAGCTGGAAAAGCCGGTATGTGTAAAAAAAAAAAAAAAAATTTCACGAACCAAGTCCAACCGCTGGGAGACTTTCAAAGATAAAATAAGCAGCAGAATGGGTAAAGACGGGGGTGCGTTCAGGCGCAGCTGAGTAATGGCGGTGCGATGGAACACGGTGTATCCACAGCTCCGCCGCACCGCGCCCGTCTAAGTCCCTCTGTCACGACCGCGGAGTCGCGCACAGATTCCCGAAAACCGGCATCAAATCTGACTCCTGGGTGCCGACGTGAGTATTCCCGACAAACAAAATCCTCCTCCGTAAGGGAAAACAAGACAAAAAAAAAATTCGCACAGCGACCGTTCGGTGTGTTTAAAGGGGCCGCAGCGACGTGTTGTTATCCCGAAGAGTAGCCGCTGTCTGTGCTTCTTTGGCGCGGTCTTCCCAAGCCAATATTTTGACGCGTCACCTGGATGATGAGTATCCCTCCGCCATCAATACAAACCGACACTTTTATCTAAGCAAAGCGTAAAACGCGGTTTTCTAACAAAACAGATTACCCACACACGTTCAGCGCTAATTCGGTGTTCATCCTCTGTGATCATTTTTCAAATTTTAACCGAAAACGTCTTCGAATGTAACGTTTTTATGGCGCACTACTTTCTGATAGTACGAGACGCGCAAGAATCCGTTGTTTAGAAGGATTCGCGCTGCGTTGGTCGTCTCGGAGGAGACAGCCAATTAGATGTCGTCTATAAATACCGTGTTTTGTGTCTGGACCAATCAGGAGAAAGTTTTCATAATAAAGCAGGCGTTTTGAGCGCACGTGGCGGCAATCGTCGCCCCGCCTCTAGTTTTTTGCAGCACACAGACCAGGAGAAACAACAGAGTAGTAGTTATGTCAGAACTACTACAAGTACTGACATAAAGTACGCACCTTACTACTATTACTACTACTTTAAAATAAGCAATGAGTTTAGTAGTTAATACATTAGGCTATTTTGTATTTGCATTCATAAAAGGTGACTATGACAGCCTATTTTTTTTATATAATACATATTTTTTGAGAAAAATTTGGTTTTAATAAAACCAAACAGATTTAAGACAGTCCTTGAAGGACCTTTTTGGTCAAACCTTAAAAATACTATAATGCACATATCTCACAAGTTGAGCTCAGAGTAAGTGTAGTGAATGACTCTCAGCTACTACTACCACAGAACATTTGAGCTTATACCAGTAAAATAGACAGGGTTGCAAACATTTTTGTGTTGACTAATGCGACCAATTTAAATTTGCTGTATATCCAGTGTGGTAATTTGTGATCGTCTGATTAAAATCCATCAAGTGGTTTATGAGTTATTTTGCTAACAGACAATGACCAACAGTGTACGTTAAAGTTTTTAGCAAAGCTCAGAGTTTGTGTTGTGAAAACTAAGCTACAGCCACTCCAAAATTCAGTATAATATTTGTAAAATTGTCCACAACCACCATTACAAAATAAAGTCTTAGAAAGTAAACAAATGTATTATCTATTACTGATCAGTATTCAGAGATGATAATAGATGTTTGGCCTTTGTCCCACAATTTAATGATGACACTTTAAACACACGGGGAACATTCTGAGGATAATACAAGAGAATGCTTCGTCATGTGTTGACATCAGTATAAACACTGTAGTAATGTGTGCAGTAACAACAACAACACTAACAGTACACGGAAGCATAATAAGACAGCTGGAGGAGCCAGCTGTTCCATTTCAGCAAGTCAACTTTCCAGTTTTCATGTTAAACATTTAACGTGACCTTGCCTTCCAGTGAACTTTCCATGTTTTATCTTGTGCTGCGTCCAATACCCTCTGTGTAGAAGTGTGTGTGTGTGTGTGTGTGTGTGGTTGCTAACCAAACAGAAGCATCAAAGTTCCAGAGAATATTATCTCTCCAAAGGGCTGGGAAGTTATGTAAATGAACACCCACACCCACACACATACAAACATGCACAAGCTACTACATTAGCAGTTTTGGGCTAAACTGCAGCACAACATATGATCAACTAGTTTAAAATCATTGCTCTTTGTCTTCTTATGCTATGTTTAGCTACTGTTCTGACACTTTTAGCTTGTTGCTACCAATCTGACATTTCACTTTTAGCTATCATTGTGATCTTTCTTCCTCCCATTCTTTTTTTTTTGTGTGTTTGTGTGTGTGTGTGTGTGTGTGTGTGTGTGTGTGTGTTGATTTTAGCTTACCGTTATGTTTTATCAACCTTAGTAACAGTTTAGCTAATGCCCTGCTGATTTTAGCCACTATTTTGTTGTTTTAGTTTTTATATTGTTTTGTTGCTTTAGCTTGTGCTTATTTTAGCTTTTATTCTGCTCTTTTAAGCCCCTGTTCTGCTTGTTTCAACTTTAACAACCCAGTTTTAGCCATCCAATTCTCAGTATTCACATTGCGTTTTGTTAGAAAACGCAGTTTCTCTAGTTTCTCCTATAAATGCAAACACACTGTGGTAGGTGATGGCATATGTGTATGTAATGTATTTGCATTTTATGAATGTATTACTATCTGCATGCCATGTGTGGGAATATATGGAGGAACCTCCAGGGTTGGTTTGCTTTATCTTATGAGATATTTACATAAAGAGCTTAAAAGTTTAATTGAGTCAAAGAAAATGGACTCATCCCTGCACAAATGTTAGCAACAATGCACCGATACGTTTACGCATCGATTCCAAAGAGGAATGTTTGTAAGACTGATTTAAATGTATTTTGATCTGTAGCTTCCCCTCCAAGCTGATTTAAAGTTTCTGTGCGTATTTGCATATAACACCTGTCAGTCTTTCATGTTTTCCCATGGTTCAAACAGGTTAACACAAGTGAACTGGAAATGGCAAATTGCCGGAGGTTATATGAGCTTATTTGAGTATTCATGTGTAGTAGTTCTTCATAAAGTGTCATTTCACATTAAGTCACAGAGCTGGGGGGATTTCAGGACAAATCTTTGAAATATAGATGTAATTTTCCACTGTAAGCGTGTGCAACACGCAAGCCAAAATAAGACTGTAAGCTGTTCCATCTGTGCTCGTACTACACAAAAAGTAATAGTTAAAAGTGCAACATGAAGTATTATTCTAAATGTGAATAACAAAAACAATCAAGGACACTTCCATCTATTATATTTACCCACCACTTTATTGCCGGGTTGTGGTGGTGGGGGGTCACTGGTGTCCATATCCAGCAGTCACTGTGCGAGAGGCGGGGGACACCCTGGACAGGTCTCCAGAGACACAAAAAGACAAACAACCATTCACACTCTCAGTCACTCCTAGGAACAATTAACATATTTTTCGGCCTTTAAGTTGTGTTTCTTTACATAATTTTCATGCCCTACGACTTATACACTGAAGTGACATTTATGGATTTTCCCCATATTTATAAACCAATTTTTGGCTGAGATATGAACGTTTTAAATAATTCTGACTGAAAATTTTGAACACTACCATTTTCAGATGCTAGATGGCACTCGAGTAGTATGGCATGCAGTTGTATCATGTAATAGGTAAAAGTGGCTATTATTGATACAATCGGCTTGCCATATACTCCCATCTTCGTCCAGCTTGCTTAAAGCAACCATCAAATCAGTTTCATTTTGCTGTGCCGCCCAGGCAAAATGCAGCTACTGGTAATTTGACCACTGAAGTGCATTTATTAAGTAAAAGTCCATCTGAGACACACCTTTGTTGTAATGTCGAGCAAACAAATGATTGTTTTAGGTACTTATCTTGTTAAATTTCGAATAAATGCACAATATTCCTCCTTCCTGATTTCCTCCCTCAGAGCGTGCTCCTGAAGCACCGAGGCAGCAAATACTTGTGAAAATATAGCTGATTTGAATGTCAAAGTGCATTTATTAAGGAAAAGTTAAACTGAGACACACCTTATAATTGTTTTTAAGTGGTTATCTTGTTTTCGCGTATCGGCTTTTGAAAATGCAACTGATTTGACTGTCCAAATGCATTTATTATTATTGCACTGCTCAAGGTGGCTGCGTGTTGGAGTAGCTCTCTTACATTCATTCTGAGATTTTGCTTTAAAAAAACTTTAATTACAAATTTTTCTGGATGCAAATCATTTTTGGGGGGATAATTACTTCCTCTGGTATCAGATGCTGTGCTGCTGGAAGGAGTTTTACTGAAAACTTTTTCACATTTGGACATTTTTTATGATGCATAACCATAACAACAAGGCAATTTTCTACAACTGGGAGCTGCTGATTAACATCTCAGGCGCTCAAATAAGACTTCAACTACAACCCCAAATCCCAAATGAGTTGAAAAGGAGGTGCCGTGGATGCATTACCGTCTACCTGGAGGCTGTACTCGAGTGACTGACTGCCGAGATCTTGGAGGTAGCGGGGAACACAGCTTGTGACAGCGGGAGGACCGAGATCATCCCCTGGCACCTGCAGTTAAGTCTGCAGCAACGAGGGGCCCGGTAGGCTGCTGCAAGAAATGGCCATTGCTCGGGGAGAAGTTCTGCGAGGCATTCAGGCAGTCCTGCTGCCCAAGAAGACGAGAGGTCTGCTGCGTCCGTGTGGACGGATC
>JAVCKU010000059.1:16015608-16030207 GCA_032273985.1 Hypsolebias coamazonicus | reverse complement strand
GAGGACAGAGTGAGGTGGAGGAGGATGACTCGCTGTGGTGACCCCTGAAAAGGGAAAAGCTGAAAGAAGAAGAAGAAGTCAAAGTAAGTGTTTTCAAAATATTAAAAAATAAAAAAATAATGTGAGAACGGTGCATTGTAACACTTTAAAACGTCATTTATAACATTTGACTTTCAGTTATTATTGATTCAGCAACGTTGAAACTCTGGATCCTCATTGCGAAGTTTGTCCCTGCGAGCTCGAGTCAGATATCTGCTTTTTCTATTGACAGACATCCGTGTATTATTATACAGAATGTTGAGGCGAAGGACAAATTTTGAGGGATGGAAAGTATTTAGCTTCCACTTGTGGTCCAAGTGGTATTAAAGAATCAAAGAAAGCTTTGGTTGTAAGTCAAGAAACATGCTGAAAGCAAAAGATTTATCAAAATTTGACCCAAAGAAGTTTTGAAGACAATTTAATTTTTCACAAGCCTTTTTTTGTACTTAAATGGACAAAAAGTATGACCAGAACACAAAAGTTATTTGGTGCAGATGCACATACTCTGGAAGCCCATTAATACGAGACCCTTATACGTCATTGATTTAACCACTATGTTCTTCTACCAGATTAGAAGAACCACATAACCAAATAAATACACAGTAGCAGAAAATCTACTCAGTTTGAACATACTGAAGTGTTTCTTCCAAAAACCATCACCTTGTTACTCTGATGTCCCCTTCTTACACTCAGTCTGTTTGTTTCAACATCTCTCCTCTCAGCTGACCTCTTTCCTAAGTTCTTCTGTCAAGAAGGTGCCAAATACCAGTCGGTGCCAACAGCCGCAGTCACGGCTAAACATACACCTGCGTAAGAGCAAAGCCTAATTTATCCTGCCGGTTTTACAAATCTACTCGAGTGTGTGTGTGTGTGTGCTGCTGCACAAACCCCCCTAACTGATTTCTGACTCTTTTCACACCTTTATGCAAGAGTCTATTTTGTCCTCCTTACTATCACACCACTCTCTGTTGTCAGGAAGAACAACCCTCGTCTTTTTTTTCTGCAGCCCAGATGTTAGACAGTGGCATGCCAGCTATGCAGAGCAGCTTAACATTACAACGCTGCAGGCATGATAGAAAAGAAAGGTGTGCAGAGGAGAGAAAAATACAGGTGAGGGGAAATGCAAGACAGGATAAAAGGAAGGAGGTGGGGGGAGGATGAGAGAGGAGCTGCGATATAGGGTCACTGAGTCCGTTGAGTCCTTAAAAAGCCTTCGAGGGAGTGGAGGGAGACGCAGGAATGGGAGGAGAGGATGAGTAGTGCAGCAGGGCTGGGAAAGAGGTTAGTGAACCAGTTGAAAGTGGATAACAGTCTCCCTGCTTCGCCACAGTTTCACATTTTGAGAGCTCAGTGAATGAAAATAGGAGATTAGCCGAGATATGGCACAGGACAGATGGCGATGATTTAATCTTGCGTGTGTCTGTGCAAATCCGGCACATATGATGGCTTTAGTGGCAGCAGACGTGCATAAGGTGGGCTGTTTCTGTTCAAACATACGACCGGGCTCGTGAGCCAATTAGGAAATCCGTAATAAGGTTCAGTTGAGAGCAGACGCAGAGCGAGGCGGTCAAAGAGGCAAGAATCAAAGCTGAATTAATGCTCCAGCCCTGAATGCATGCGCTTGCAGTGTCACCCTGCCTCTCTTTCTACCACTTTGTTGGTTTTTCAGAACAATTCGTCCTCACAGGAAAATGTCACACTACCCTGTCAGCTCTGACTGCCCCCCCCCCAACTGTCCTCTCTGTTTGTCTGTTTCTCCACGTCTTTTTCTTCTCTCTTCTCATTTGCGGCATGCAGAGCTTCTTCCCTCCCCACTTTTCATATCCTATCATGTCCTCCATCCCTCTCCTCCTCCTTCCTCCTCACACCCTCCCCCTCTGTTTCAAGGCTGAAACACACAAGTACAGCAAGTGTCATGAAACAGCACAGAGCTGAATGTACTGCAGAGAGAAACCCCCAAAGGATGAAGTACAAACTGTTTTACATGGAAATCCAGATGGTACAAAATAAGTTTTGAACAAGAAAGCCACCCAGCGTCATATTATTTTGGTAATTAAGCGTAATGTGCATTAATAGTTCAATTTCTATGTAGCTAATTTTACGCATAATTTTAATTATAATTTTGGTACTTGTGAAGAAATGAGGCGGCAACATTCAAAGATCACATCACTCTTAAATGAGCTGACGACTGAAGGAAAATACAATAAAGGTTCACATAATTCTTTAAAAGTTAAGTTTCTTAAATCCATCACAGCTTTTCTTTTTAAGTACAGCGCAAAACTCTTTAGACACTCCTACTTTTTGTCTTTTGTGTGGTTTCATAAAGGTTTTTTTAACATTTTTCTCTAAACATTGGCTGTTCTTTCACTCTTGTTCAGTCTAATCCTTGTAATGTAACATGGTCAAGTCAGGTTCTCTGGACAGATTCTTGTTTGGTGGAACGTTTAGCCTTTTATCCAAAAAGATTTCTTCAGTCCGAGATCTTGTAACAAGCTCCTTTTACTAGTGGATCAACCATTTAACCTGACTTAACCTTGTTACATTTTTCTACCTGGATTACTGAGCATGCATCAGAACTAATCCTTATAAGTTTTGTTACATACTCTATCCATTAAAAACATTTTTTATGTAAGTGGAGGACAAATAAATTTTTGAAGACTCAAAAAAGTATCTACAATTACTGATCAGAATCTTAAGGGAAATTTAAAAAAAAAAAGCCAGCATAGACCTACAAAACCTTTTAGATGGGACTAAAATGTAAATATACTTCAACTGCTTTTTTCCAGATGTCAACTTCTGTTGATTTATGTCTTACCTTACTGCTGTATGTTCACATATCTATTTTTAAATGCATTTAGCTTTAAATAGTTGATTGATGGGGATGCTTACAGTTCTAACCGTGCAAACTCTTGACTCCAAAAATACGCCACAGCAGCGCTCATGAACTGGCTCCAGTTTTGAACTACAGTAGGAGGCGGAGACGCTTCGTCCATTTCTTCATGTCGATGGATTCTCAACGATTTGTTTTTATTGTTGTTACTGTTTATAGTTTTCTATAAGTAAACTATGCTAGCACAAGATCACAGTTTAATGACAAAAGGATGTGGTTGAAGCAAGAAAGATGCAAAAAAAACCCTGATAAAAATAGCCCCAGCGTTTTGTTTTTCCAGGTGCAACATTATAGTGGACAGTGTGCAAAAAAGGCTGCAATGTAATCCTTTATCTGAAGTTTTGTATCCCAGGTCTGCGCATTAGAATAAAATGGAGCTCACTTTCTTGACATGCTATCTGAATTGCATTTTTATAGAGACGGCCCCTATGGAATAAAGCCTCTGCTTTAGGAATCTCGTAGGTTCAGCCAGAAGCATAAAGATATAAAAACAGAGACGTATAGTGACAGAGGCCGACAGCTGCACCAGACATCAAAGCAGAACCTTGGTCAGATTCACATAGTCCATAAATCTTACTGCTAACAACACATACAGTATTGGGTTACGCCTCCAAAAGAAGCAGGCCCTCATACATCATCGGCTTCATGAACGCTGACTATATCTAAAACAAACTACGGTTGAATTCTTGCCTTATGATACAATACAGGCAAGTTTTTGAAAAAATAAAAAAATACATGATATTTCACAAAATGTCCATCTTTTCTTTACCTCCCCTTACTCCAATACATCCTCAGCTTGCCTCGTGTGCCTGTCTCTGTCCTACTTTCTCAATATCAATTTCATACAAAACGCAGCAGACACAGATGTCCACCCAACTGGGTTGGTTTGATAAAAATTGAAATTGGTTTGTTATTTTTTCGAAGGCTGAATGATATTTCTCCATCATTCTTGCCTCTTTCAATGATTCATTTTCAAACGGTGATCCCCCCCCACTCCCTTCAAAGCTTTGGCTCTTCTCCACTTGACCACCTGTGGCCCTGCTTCGACTCCTGTCAAATCCCCCTTGAAACGCACATGTACACACCCTCTCCTCTGTCAGCTCACCCATTCCTGCCATTGCACTTGTGTCTTATGACCATGCTGAGCGTCATGAGGCTTACCCAATCCACCAAACACACACACACACACATAAATGTCATGCTCACACCAAGCACGTGAATATCAAAGCCATGCACAGAAGCCCACTGGCACACACACTAGATTTCCACGCCATTCATGGAAGTGCCACTGCTTCAGAACACAGTCCAGTTATAGGGGTGACGCTGAGCCTTACAGCTTTTAACGTCATTATGGAAACAGAATGACTTCATTAGAACGTGCGAGGTAATAGGAACCAAACTGTGCAGTGAATCCGTTTGAGCAAAGAGGTCAAACTTTTGGATGAGCAAAAAATTGTAAGAAAATAGACACATTTTTCATTGCTGTCTCATCAGATCATGAAAATTTGCGACCAAGCAACCAGAGCGACTGTTTTGAGCAGCCACTTCATTGGAATCATGGACAATTTTTGTGCACATCCATTCAGCCGTCACCTTTATCCACTTCTTCCTTTCTGGGCCATGGAGGTCACTGGTGCCCATATCTAGCAGTCACTATGCGAGAGGCGGGGACACCCTGAACAGGACTCCAGTCCATCACAGGGACACAGAGACAAACAGTTTAAACAGTTTAAAGTTGCCAGACAGGCTAACTTGCATGTTTTTGGTCTGTGGGAGAAACTTGCTCAAGCAACCTTCTTGCAGAGAGGCAACAGCTCTACCAACTGAGTCACTTCTGAGTAAAGTTTGAGTTGCCCACTAGACTTCAGTAGCTGCAGCCCAGTGTTTCCCTAACCATTGTAAAAGCAGTGCGCCCCGCCCAATCAAAAGAACAGAGCGCCCTTCCTATCAAACCAACCCCCCCATTGAAAATTGCCGGCACTCACGTAGCGCTAAGTATACATGCTAGCTAAAAAGTTCTGTTTCAGTGTTTTCCCTACTTTACGTGCCTTGGCAGGCGCTCATACCTTCCGTGAATTTTGTTGATGGAGCGGGGTGAGGGGTTGAGACGGAGACAGGTCTGTGGTGCACACTGTTTGTACTGACAGTTTTAGAGCAAGGCTGGGGGTGGATGAAGACAGCACAGCATGAGGGAAATTGGGCACGCTAACTCTGTACCATTTTAACTAGCGCAACTGTATTGTGCGTTGCTAGCTTAGCGCTACGTCAGTGCCAGCAGTGCACTTGGTTTTGTTGACAGGGCGGGGTGCCCTGTTTTGATGGTAGGAGAAACATTGCGTTTACCTCACGCTTATCTGTTTCCACCCCCCACCCCCATCTGAAAACTGTCAGTACAAACAGTGTGCAATACAGATGTGTCTTGGTGACACCCCCCACCCCCGGACCAAAAAAAAAATTCACAGGAGAGGTAAGTAACGTAGAGGAAATGCTGGACTACCTTTAGCTTTTTGCACATTTACATATTTGAAACATGTTGTGTATGAATGCTCAACAGAAAAATCCTAACCCTAAATTTAGCACAGATAAAAAGCCTCAATAGGTCACAAGGCAAAAGTACTGACATTCGTTCAAAGCTGCTTTATTCAATCAATTGAGATAACTCATTCCCTTACACAAACATGTTCGTATTACTTCCAGGTCACATGCTTTCCCCAAAAACAAACAACAGCAGCATTCTTTGATAATCATCCGGTAAAATGCAGACTATGACAGGAATGCAATCGAGCGTGGGCATGGACTAGCCCAACTTTGTCATGTGAATGTTCTTACAGCGCACAAGCTTGCACACAAATCTTTAAAAGCATGCACACTCCCACATGCACTTGGATAATAAAGAGAATGGGATTACCCGTTGTTAAGTACAGAAGGCAGCACCCAGTGAAGAAAAAGTACACCTAAGCATCTTAAAAATGTAAATATAGCAGGTATTTGAATCACACACAGGTAAGTAAAAACAGCTGAGCTTATAAATGTCAATCGAGGTGATTAAGGCAGAGAAAAGTTATTTTCATACCATAAATGTTTGAAAAAATAGGTGTTTAAAATAACAGTTTTTCTCTGCTTTCATTCAGTGCAAAGTTATGGTACATGGTTACTGCCTCCATACATGAACTTTAATATTTTTAATGTTAAAAAAAAGAAAGCAAAAGATAAATAAAGCAATCATTTATGAGAAAGACGTGAAAAAATATAAAGCATGTCACTCACTGGGCTGAGACTCTTCTTGGTGACTTTACTTGGAGATACAAATTAGTACCAAAACATGACAAATTTCACGTAGAATCAGAGTGAGTTGGTACTAAGACATATATGTGACTGCAACATTAGTACAGTGTTCTAGAAACGCACAAGCTCAAGGCCCACTGACTCATGAACAAACTCTTGTGAATGTTTCGAGACATTTTAGAAACTTCCTCACAAATAACCTTCGCTATTTGTCACCAGTCATCGTAGCCCAGAGAGATGTAGGTTTCAAACTTCTGGTAGAGACGCCAACAAGGAAAGTAGTCACAGAGCTGAAACAGAATGTGTGTAAGAGTTGGTACTGTGGTGTGTTGTACTATGTATAATGCACACAATCATTTTGTATACAATCATTTAGCATCAATGCTCATGGACCTTGGTTGTATTTGAAGCAGTATATGTTTCATTGACCACATCAAAGAACTATTAATGCTCATTTCACCTGGCGCTATTGTTTTGAAAAGAATTATAGGATGAGGATACGTTTTTGTGTGAAATACTACATGTCAACACCACTGAGGTGTACACCACACTTGCTTTGATGAAGTGATGGTGTGATACCCTGATGCATGCTCAATAATCCAGGTAGAAAAATCTAAAAAAGCTAGTCTGTCCAGAGGACCAGACTTAGCTTTTGATGATGGTGTGATACTTTGTGAAGTTCTCACGTCATTGTCAAAGATCTGTGCATAAGTGGTTCTTATGTGAATGGGCAATGAAAACTTAGAGGGGATTATCTTTGTAACATTGTCAAGAAATCAGAGTTAAAAACAAGCTAAAGGGGGGTACGTGTCTTGGAAATGGGAAGAAAGTTTAGGAGACGATTTGTGGAGTTCAAGAACAAAAATAAGCAAAAATTAAAAGCAAACTGTTAAATCTGAAGAAAAAAAAAGCCACCTATATAAAAGCAAATTAAAAATGCATAGAATAAAGTTTTTGATATTTGATAAAGGGAAACAAATACACCCATATGACTGTGACAAATATTCACCGGTAAAACCATTATTTATATCTTAACATAACAGGATGAGCGAGAACGAGTTAAGAACTCACATGAGCATCTGAGGACACATCTGAGCTCAGAGGTCACATTAGGTTTGAAACTGCTCGAACACAACACTGTCAATGAGGAGCGACACCTGAGATTAAAAAAAAATACAGATTGTACATCTGAAAAACTACAAAGAATGTGTTTGTGTGCTGCACGTGAGCATAGCAACCACAACATTTGCTCTTTCTATGACTCAGCATTTCTGCTGCGCTCTGAAGCTTTTGAGCAGAGTATATGAGCATGAGCACAAACGTGTTATCTTTAGCCACCTTACTTCAACCGCTGACCTTTCTTAAAGGTCTCCCTATCCAATTGTCATGCAGACATGCTGACTGACCCACTGCAGAGTGGTGTAAATAGGCAGTGTAAAACTTGGCTTCTTGTTTATGAGGTTTATCAATCATTACGGTAAAGTGATTAATTTAAAGTAGTTTATGAAATTATTACTCCCCTGAAATCTGTAGTTTTGGAGTACTTTGCTCACAAGAAAAATGATGAAAGTTTAAAACAGCTTTGATCGAGTGTATCAATGCCAAAATAAAACAAATGTTTTATTCTGAACAGGTTAAACTCAAAACACTTGAATACCCGAGTCTATTTATCATATTCAGGAATCATTATTAGTCATATTATGCCAAAAAGAAATGCAGTTTTGTGTATGAAGATAAATATGCTGCAAAAGAGCAACTATTTAAAAAAGTGCACTTACATCAGCTGTTTTAACTAGCAGAAATGTTTCATACAAATATTAACTTTTATTAACAAATATGTAAAATTTGATTTACATAAGCAAGTGACACTTCTGAGGAGACAGAAGTAAAATGAAAAACTTGACACTGATCCAGATATGTCTACAAAAAGCTGAACCAAGAACAAATCCCTGAGGAACCCCACAATCATGAAACACTTAACTTAACACTAAACAGATAAATAGATTGTCAGTAAAGAAATATCCAGGTGACTATATTTCAACTGCTTATGTTCTTAAACAGTAATAAAGCATTTCCTTAAACTTCATAAACTAATAAATAACATCCTTAATCATAAAGTCAGCTGAGGTGCTACAATACTGCAGTTTCAGTTGCATTCGCTGTTCCTCATCAAATGTATACACAACATAGCGTATACATACAGTACATGAATATAAAATACAATCTATACTGTTTATTGCATTGTAAATGAGGGTAGTCATGGACTCTAATAATTGCATCATTGAATTGAAGTAGTTTAAATTTCACGAAAAGTTCAAAGTTGAGCTGAATTCCCTGCCTTAAATTGATTTTCATGACTGCTACGTCCCTGTCCAAGAAATTAACTCTGCTCGATAAAATTTCCAACAAGATAAAACATACTGCCCTCAATCTGTCACAGAATTACCAGGAATTCTGCAAAAACATTCAAATTTGAAGCTGCAATCCTTTTCACAATTTACTTTTTAAATACTTTTCTCAACTTGAATATTTTTGAATTTTCTCATTTGAATTTCAAAGAACACTTGTGTGTGAGCCTTGATGCTGAAACTGGATCCAAAGCAAGTATGCTGCTTTTTAATTATTATTATTATTTCATAAAGCTTGATAGGAAACGTTTCCAGTCCACAGAACGTGTGGCCTTGCATTTGTGTTGCAGCCTTGAGGCAGGATTGCAGGGATCAAGGCTCAGAGGTGCACCATGGAAAAGGGCAGCAATCCCCTTCATGACCGTTGTGCCTCAGATGGCAAAACAATCCCAAACTTCAGCAGCAGATGAATACATCAGAGCTTTGGTGGTCATTTGCTTGCTGTAAACTCCAAATGAGCACAACTGCTTTCTCTTGGAAGAAAATGAAACAGACCAGTAAACTGAGCTCATTGCCTATTTTCATTTTCTTGCCTTTTTTTTTCTGTGAATTTAAAATCTGCTGGGAGGGTGGCAGCTTGCCAAATACTGTACGCTAAAGAAAAAAAGTGAAAGTCAGAATTACAATTTCAAGCTTTCAGTGAGAAGAATCCTTTGCCTTTTTAATGTTTGTATGTTGACTCAAACCGTTTTTAGCTGTGCATCTGGAGGGACAGTGAGCAGTTTGTTGATCGCGTAATTACCAAAGCGCATGCAGGCATACAGGAGCAGTGGCTGCGATGATAATGTTTGTTTTGCAACACGATAATGGTAATTTACTATGTTATGGCTAAGTCTAGAAAAAGCCTTATTCAACAGGCTGAGATGACTCAGAGCAAATTCATATTTACAGTTACAGCTTGGAGTGTTTGATGCATCAGGAGAAGAAAGGGTTGCAGTCTAGTTATTGACTCAAACTCGCTCAAAGGCAGTTAAAGAAAGTAAAGAAGAAGTCATCTTCATTTCTGTGAATGCTTTGTTATCGTCTGTCGCTGGCAGACGAAGGCAGGCAGTAATGTTTTTGCAAGTTTGTCTGTTAAAAATATTTATATAAAAACTGGACAAATTTTACTGAAACTTGCAGAAAGTAAATATTGGATGTACATTTATAACTGCAGTCCACCTGATTCAAGATGGCTGCCACAGCCAAATGATAGCTCACACAAAACTGGCTTGAACTGAGGCAGCTTTAGAGATAAAAAGAAAATTTTTGATGTGGTTGTAGTTGAGGATCCTCTGAGCCTGAAGTGTCACATTATCCATGGGATTGTAACAAACATGATGATTTCAAGGTCTGACCAAAACGGCTACACCGCCGTCACTTATTCAATTCAATTAAATTATTCAAATTATATAGCAGCACCAAGTCACAACAAAAGTTGTCTCAGGGCACTGCACAAAAACATTCAAATACTGTACATTAAAAAAAAGCCAATTAGTAAAATATATATCTGAGGAAGCCAGCAGACACGTTGGATTTTTACTTTGTCACAGTCTCCCATCCTGAGCAAGCACAAAGTTAACAGTGGAAAGGAAAAACTCCCTTTTAACAGGAACCTCCATGCAGAACCAGGCTCAGGCCAAACGGCCATCTGCTTCCATCGGCTGGGATTTGAGAGGACAGGAAGAAGCAACTAACACAGAATGATAAGTCCAGGTGAACTTTCTATAGGAGGAAAGGCAAAAAACACATGTGAAGGATATAAATAATTACAAATACAAACAGGTGGAGTAGAAAAAGTAAAGACAGCGTGAGGAAATGTGGTCAGTTTGTCCTCCAGCAGTTTAAGCCTAAAGCAGAACAACTAAGGGAAAGCTGAGGGAACTCAAGCTAACCCTAACTATAGGATTTTATCAAAAAAGGGAAAACGTAAGCTTAATCTTAAAACTGGATAATGTGTCGGCCTCATGGACAGAAATTAGAAATTGGCTCCACAAGAGAGGGGGAGCCTGATAACTGAAAGATATTCCTCCTATTCTGCTTTTGGAAACTCTAGGAACCACAAGTAAGCCTGCAGTCTGAGAGTGAAGTTCTCTATTAGGAAAATTTGGAATAATAAGATCTGTAATACAAGATGGAGCTAGGTTGTTGAGAACTTTGTAGGTTAGACTTAAGAATTTGTATTAAATTCTGAATCTGACAGAGAGCCAACGGAGAGCAGCTAAAGCATCAACATGAAAATATATTCAGGCTTTTTCACAAAGACTGTAGCTTTTTTGGGCTGTTTCCAAAGTTGTGACAAAAACAGCTTGAAAATGTCACAAAAACTATGTATTTAAAACTAGTTTGCAATATTTTAAAGCATTTGCTACAGAACACAGGTATTTATTTATGTCTATCATATTTTGCTGGATGTACAATAAAAAAACATGGTGGATTTTGAACTTTAAACACTGAGTCAAAAATTGTGTATGTGACGTCCCACTGACAAAAATACCTGCATTTTGTTTATTTATGCAACATTTCCACTGTCAAAAAAAAAGAAGCCTAAACTATAATTGATGTACAACTGGCTGGGTCACAGAGAAAAAGCAAAAAGCAGTGGTTTCTGCTACTTTCTTGGAAGTATCAGTTAATGCGTTGACGTGAGAAGCAGGCATTCTTCTTGTCACGCATATGCAAACACCACACCTGAAAACATTCTTAAATGGGTCAGAGCAGAGGGACACAAAAACACAACAAACAGCCAATCTAGTTAAGTATACATTTCAGAACAATTACACTTTGGTTGAAAAGTCAAAAAAGCTACAAAAAAGCTATGGTAATGGTTTTACTACTGTGATGTAGCTACAACAATTAAAGCTACTAATACTGCAATCACAGAAGTGAAGTAATTGTAGTATAAACTCTTATGGCTTGTTTTACCACCTAATTGTGTTCTGTTCTGTACGTGTTCAAAGGAAAAAAAAAAGGATAAAACACCATGTTTCTTAATGAGTCTTTTTTTTTCCTAGCTTTCACTGAAGTGTGGTAAAAGCTGTTTTAAAGCTAAAACATTTCCATAGAAATGTTGCAAATCTACAAAGAAAACACATTCTTTTTTAATCCATTGCTCCCATTTATTACCCATCCCCTCCTTAAAAGTGTATCTTCTTTGCCGTTGTGTCTCATCTTTTATCATTAGAGGAACTGGACGTGAAAACAGAGAGAAACCGACCCGGGTCCCTGCTGGTCTCAGCAGGCTACAGCCTCATCAAGCCCGCTCCTTCCCCACTGTGACGAGGATAGCCAGCCATTACGTTTGGAAGTGGTTTGGCGTGTTGTAAATTTTTAACAACGCTTCACTTGGCCCTTGGGAATTGTGCACAAGCATTCTTATGCACAGTTAAGCACATTTACATATTTATAACTAGGGGAGGGACAGCTAAAGTCCTATCAGAGATCTTCGAGATGCATTCTTGTTTATTGGTGTAGATTCCCAATCATGACGACCCAAAGTGATGGAGTAGAAGGCAAATGGTCGCCCTTTTTAGTCTATTAAATATGTGCTGCGTCTCGTCTTAAAAGGCGCCTTCAGATGTGATTATGGATTAGGAGTTTCAGGCTTGTTTTGACGGGACAATTGGACTACAAAGGTCATAAGTCACATGAATCACTGTCCCACACGTCCATCCTATGAGTCGATTGTCCCTTGTAAGATGTTTACCAGCAATTTATTGTGTTTTAGTCACAAGATGTGAACGATTATGAAACCACATGTTAAAGGAAGATAAAGTTGTATTAAGTGTTGAATAGGCAATATTTGAGGACATGAACTACTTTACATGGGCCCCACTCAGACCTGGCATATGCATGAGTTTTGGCTCATCTGACCATGTATGGACAGCTTGAGAGATTATACCTGACAGTATTAAAGACCAAAAATGGCTAGAATGCAGTCATCTTTACAGATACTGAACTAAATTTTGGTGTGGTAATAGCTGGGAGTCATTCTCATACTCCCATATTCTATAGTCATTCAAGTGTCGGAGAGTAGTTACTGAACAGTATTCACGAACAAGTCTCCAAAATGTTCCAAAACCTTTTTGAGATTATTTTTCCTTGCATGAGTCACAGAGGCTAAAGCCCCAACTGTCTAGATCTAACCATGCAAATTATACATAATTAATATTTTAAAGACTGACGTATTAGTAAATCAACTCATGGGTACAACTGCCAAGGTGGGTACAAAGCAGGGTGCGGAAAGCTCAGTGTGGGTGAAGGTGTGCAATAAAATAAAGTGCAAGGCCTAGAATACAGTTTTGTACAACGTGCGCATAGGACTAGGCCAAGATTGGCAAAAATTGGCCACACAGCTTACTGATCACTTGGTTACACTTTGAATTAATTGAGACTGCATCAGCAACATTTACCTTTTTGAGTACCAACTGGTCATTTCTTCATTACTGAACGATTGTTTTGTAACATGTTAAGACACTTTAGGTCACTAGGTTGTCCCTCAATATGGCTTAAGATTTATTTGTGTTCAGACTGTTCAAATATGGACAAATGTACCCTAAAACCCATCAAAATGTGGTCTGAATTATCTGATATTAATGTGTATTTAATCCGTCTGGGGCAGCTCACGTATAAGTTTTATAATTTTTGTTTGCTCGTAATTCACGATTATTGCCAGGTCAGAACGCCACCAAAGATGGCTTCCTTGACTCTTCTCTCAAACCATTTGGCTTCTGTGTTCAAAAAGTGGAAGTTAATGACCTCAGAGGAGTGTTTATTATCCTTAGCAGCTGAATCATGACCCGAGGAACTTGCTTTTCTTTGTTGTATTATGCAAAGATGTTTTACATTTTGTTGTGTTTATTCCCTTTGATAAAATGTAAACACCATAAAAAAGTGGTTCTTTTCTATATATCTCACTTAGAACATAATAATTGATATAAAGCCAAGATAAAAATCAGAATGGCTTGTTTGATATTTAATTGTGATTGTGATAAATGTCCTCTTAGAATGTCAGTGGCTTTCATTTACTTTAAATTTTATTCAAAAGTAAGCTGTTACTTCTTGGCATTTTCATAATGATTTCCCTTTATTTATATTGTTTGGCTATTGTTGTTATAATTTTAAATATTCATCCGTTTCATAATAGTTTTGGGCAAAGCTCTAGAGAGCTGTATGTGACCCCATAACTTGAAAACCCCTGTTCTGTCTCGCTGCGAGGCATAAACAAGCATAATAACAGCTTTTGTTCAAGCGTTCACGTGCACCGAGCACCATCAGCAGCAGTGATTTAATACAGTGGTAAACTTTGTTTTTGGCTGCTGTATGTGTTTATTGTCAGCGGTGGAACCTTGAACGTATCTTTTTACAAGAGTCATGAAGTTATCCAACCCTTTGAGAGACGGCTACTCTGTGTAATTGTGCGTTTGTCTCTTTATGGGGTGGGGGTGGGGACATTTTACAGGCTCCTTATGAATGTGAAGTAGTGACGTAAAGATCATTTCAAGCTTCTGTTGGTATTTGGGAAACAGCGGCAATGCGATGCGCAACTTGAAGGACACAAACATGTACACGCACACACACAAATGCACAGCATGGTCTCTGGAATACGTCCATGAATATTAATCTCTCTCCTCAGATAGCTCACTTGTTACCTAGAAAGCATGTGTTTGTGTGTATCATTGCTCAGAGATCAGGTACAGCAGTGCCAAACTACAAGCCACAGCTCCCTGTGGGCTTTCCTTGACAGACCTTCCATTTTTGTCTTGGTGCGTGCGTGCGTGCATGCGTGTGCGTGTGCATGAAAGCCTTATTTTCAAGCCATCAATATCTCCTGCATTTCATATCTAAATTTCATCAGTTTTTTGCAGCTGACACACCTAATGCGGGGCCATAAGAGTTAGCACTTCTAAAGAATACAGGGAGTCCCCGGTATCCGGCCGAGTTCCGTTACACCGGAGCAGCCGGATACCGATTCGGCCGGTTACCGGAACCGGCTCCC
>JAVCKU010000059.1:15980601-15992090 GCA_032273985.1 Hypsolebias coamazonicus | reverse complement strand
TCTGGAAAAAAAAAAAAAAAAAAAGAATTTTCCAAAACTGCTGGTGTTTTGGACTGTTTTACTGAAAAAATAAACAAGTAAATAAATAAATTATGCATATATTTATTTACTTTAAAAAAATCTAAATTTCTCATTTTCCAAAGGATCTGAGACTATTGAAAATTTATTCACATTCTACTTTTTTTTGTTTTGTTTTATTTATACATTCTTGCTAAAAGTAGACATGCACTTTGTGACACATTTGTTCTTTTGGTTCTCACTGATGCTGGAGGTTGACACAGAAAGCCCGGGGACCTCGTTTACATACCTTTTGTGTCAGTGGTTCCTCATTGCAATTCTTCTTCTTAACTTTTGTGACGTA
Source organism: Hypsolebias coamazonicus (assembly GCA_032273985.1). Classification (NCBI taxonomy): domain Eukaryota; kingdom Metazoa; phylum Chordata; class Actinopteri; order Cyprinodontiformes; family Rivulidae; genus Hypsolebias; species Hypsolebias coamazonicus. Next base: position 15,991,729 of record JAVCKU010000059.1, on the reverse strand, counting down.
AATTTGTTTTAGGCAAACTAAGGTTTGAGAAATTTTGAATATTCCCAAATAGCCCAACGAAAGAATAAGAATACAGGCAGTCCTCGAGTTACGAATGGGTTCCGTTCCTATGGCCTTTTCGTAACCCGATTTTGCCGTAAGTCGGAGCGCTACCCACGTGGCGGCCGTAAAACGTCGTTTTAAACATGTTTTTTTTTAATGTAACACGACAACAGCGTACTTAGAACGCCGTTTTGCTGTGTTTCCAAGCAGTTAGCTAACACAGTACCCTAAAAAAAAAATTGAAGAAAAAAACCCCCATAAAATGCTGCATAAAAAAGTCAACGTGAGGTGTGATGACGTCACTGGGGGCGGCGCCTTAAGTCCGAAATGCCGTAAGTCGATGGCGCCGTATGTCGGGGACTGCCTGTATATTCATTCAATCTTTATTTATATGATGTTAAGAAAAAGTACAATTGTGTTTTCTAATGAAGCAGCATGAAGACCAACATCATTCTGAAGGAAGAGACGGTTTGAACAACTTTTTTGTACTTTACTTTTTGTACCGGAGGGTGTGTTCTAATAATAGGGGCATCACTCTCCTCAGGCTCCCTGGTAAGGTCTATTCAGGGGTAATGGAGAAGCGAGATTGATGGCCGGTCAATCCTCAGATCCAGAAGAAACAATGCAGGTTCCGGACTGGCCATGGAACAGTGGACCAGCTCTTTACCCTCACTAAGGTCCTTGTGAGGCTATTGGAGTTTGTCCATCCAGTCTACATGTGTTTTGTGGACTTGGAGAAGGCGTTTGACCATGTTACTTGGGGTACACTGTGAGAGGTGCTCCATCATTATGGGATTGGGGGCCTGTTGCTGCAAGCTGTTCGGTTCCTATACAAGCGGTACGTGAGTTTGGTTTGCATTGCCGGCAGTAAGTGGGACCCCTTCAGGATGGGAGTTGGCCTCCACCAGGGTTGTCCATTGTCAATGATTCTGTTCATAACTTTTATAGACAGAATTTCTTGGTGCAGCCAGGGGGCAGAAGGTGTCTGGTTTGCTGACCTCAGGGTTTCATATCTGCACTTTGCAGACAATGTGGTCCTGTTGGCGTCATTGTGCTGTGAGATCTTCAGTTCTCACTGGAGTGGTTCGCAGTTGTGTGTGAAGTGGCTGAGATGAGAATCAGCACTTCCATATCTGAGGCCGTGGTCCTCAGTCAGAAAAGGGTGACTTGTTCGCTTAGGGTCAAGGGTGAGGTTCTGCCTGAAGTAGAAGAGTTCGAGTATCATGGGTTTTTGTTCACAAGCGAGGTAAGACTGGAGCATGAGATTGACAGATGGATTGGTGCACTGTCTGCAGTATTACGGACTCTGTGCCAGTCCACTGTGGTGAAGAAGGAGCTGAGCTGTAAGGTGAAACTCTCTGTATACCTGAAGGTCTACACTCCTACCCTCACATATGACCATGAACTCTGGGTAGCGACTGAAAGAACGAGATTGCGTATAGAGGTGGTTAAATGAGTTTCCTCTGGAGGGTAACTGGACTCTTCCTTAGAGATAGGGTAAGAAGTTCAGTTATCCAGGAGAGACTCGGAGTTGAACCACTGCTCCTCCACATTGAAAGGGGCCAGTTGAGGTGGTTCAGGCATCTGGCAAGGATGTTCCCAGGGCACCTCCCTAAGGGGGTGCTTTGGACATGTTCGACTGGGAGGAGACCCCAGGGAAGACCCAGATCACTCTGGAGAAAGACTATGTCTCTTGGTTTGCCTGAGAATGCCTTGGGATCCTCCCAAAAGAGCTGGAAGAGGTGGCTGTGGAAAGAGATGCCTGGGCCTCCCTGCTCAAGCTGCTGCCCCCGTGACTCGACTTCGGAACAAGAGGAAGATAAAAAAATTAGATGGATGGGCAAAAGTCAGTGGCAGCAACGACAAACTTTAATCCATATTTATTAAACTTGGTTGTCCACTGGACAACCTTGAGGAGATTTGGTTGTCCAAGATGAAAACAGATTGTCTTGGACAAACAGAAACAGTTTATTTCGACCCCTGAGAAAGTAATCATTGAATGTACATCTACAACTGATAAACTTTTAGAAACAGCCCAAGTTAAGATGGTTTTCATAGCTAATCAAATTTAGTAAACACAAAAATGACTATAGCTAAGTCAATATTACATGATTTGAGCTAACATTTGGTGTTGTAGTCATCTACAACAGATTCTGTGAGCACAAACAGATGGCATCAAACCTTTAAGTAATATGCATTGCTTGAAGGAGTGCTGCTGCTTTTGTTATTATTATTAATAAATGCAGAATTTATGCATTTATATTCACAATTGATGTAATTAAAATTAACATCATAACCAAGATGTCTCTATTAAATGAAACAGTGATACAGGGTGTGTACGTCAATGGTATAGCAAAAGCTGTCAACTTGTGTGAGCAGAATTTAAAAAAATGTAAAAGTACTATTTGAAATCAGCAGAACTTGCAAACCTGTGATTCTGTATTAAAGCGACAGAAAGCTGCTCTTTTTTACCTCTTTTATTTTTCCTGAGATGTGGTTACTCATGCAAAGCATCAGCAGTCATCCAAAGCCATTCATAAAGGCTCCTGCGTTACTTACTGCATCTTACTGCTTCCTGAGACGGTAAAGTCTTGAGCCTCGGTATGGCTTTCATTTTGAAACCATTTTCAATCTGGAGGTAAAGTCTTACAGTTCAAACTGCAAGTCAAAATTTAAATGAACTTTAAAACAAATTCTACATTGTGTTGTAGTTCCTGCTCAGTCTCTGATGCTGGTTAATTCAAGCTTTTTGTCTGTTTCTGTGACTAAAGTGATAAAACAAGGTTCATTATGCTTGTTTATGTTCGTTTTGAGAATATGCACAAGAGTGAACACATGCTTGGATAATATTTACATTTGCATCACAGCACACATATTGTAACATGTTTTGTTTAGATTCTGGATGCTACATATGCATTAGCAAGAATAATTTGTGGGGTTATAAGGATCAATAGTGCATTAGGCCCCATCACAAGCTGCTTTCCCAAGAGACGGTCTGGTTGGGATGGACATGGGGCTGATAGAGCTCTCCTACAGGCATGTCTCCCAACACAGAAGGGAGAAAGAAGCTGTCAGACAGGTGGAAAAAGAAAGAGTCAAAGATTTATTGACAAGGAAAGACAAAAAGAAGAAATGGAGGCAAAGCGAAAAATCAAATACATTCTAATGAAAGGAGAAACAATGAGAGAGTGCTTATGCACTCATGTATAGGACAGAGAGCAGAGGAAATAAAAACAGATCAATAACAAAAGATGAAGAAGATGGAACGGCTGTAAGGCGGGTAGTTTCTGAAGAACAAAATGAGACACTTGAGGGAGATCCTAACTGAAGATTTTTCATACAGGCGTGAAACGTTGCAGCCAAACAAAGGAGCGATGTTTTGATTCAGTGTGAAGGTGCCGTTTGGCTGCACACAACACATAACGTTAGGAAAAACACAGACGTCACTCACATTAACAGTTGACAGCGAGTAAAAAGAACCACAAGAAGTCCTAATGATCTCAAATTAATCCATAGTTTAGACAAACCAGGAAACTCACTGACCTGCACAAGGTGAGGTCATGAAAAAGGACAGACTGAATCTGGCAGATCCTGATCACCCATGCCAAGGTGAGTTCAGGTGTCTTCCATCTGGAAGGACGAACAGATTGAAAAACATTTACCAGTATCTCTGAAGCGATCAGTCTTCTCAACAAACAGTGGTGATTTTTTTTAACTGTTATTTCGTGTCAATGTCTTGTCAAGTATGAATGTTTTATATGTCTACTGAATGTGAAACAAATTGCCCTTCAGGGGAAAAAAAAAGATTCATGAACTTGAACTAAAGCGTTGAGTTCCATACTAAAAAGAATAAAGTGAAGCTTTAAAAATAACAACTATTTAACAATTAACAATATTTTAGGGAAAAAACTAACAAAAACTCAGCGTGGCCAATTGTTGCATATTACTTAATTTACAAATGTATTTTACGGTCGTGTGACAAGCACTTTCATTAATCATCTCATAAAACACCCAGTCTCTTAAAGTGCCCTGTGGCATGCACATCATACAAATACAAAAAGTAAAATAAATCATCTTAATATTTAATAAATTTGGCATAATACACATGATTTTACTCAACTTGCCACATAACAGCATTTATTTAATTATTTATTTATTTACTTTAGACGGGAAAAAAACCCAAAAGGATTTCAAGTTGAGCTGAAGTATGTATGACTGCATTATTATTACAGAAGATCACAAATTTATGCCCAAGCTGAGCACCTCTGTGTGGTATTCTCAAAGGTAAGTGGAAGATCCTAAAATGTCCCCTTCATTGCCAACTGGAAACCAGTTTTGACGTCAGAAATGTAGAGGCATACAATTATAAAATTGTCATTTTTGCCACAAAACTGTTTTATTTACAGGGAATCTGCCCACAAGCTAGAATACTGTGTACAGTGTACATAACTTTATGGAGTGATATAAACAAGCATGCATCTACTGTTCAGTATGCATAACAGCTGGTTTCAGGGACGAAGATGTGGAGGTGTGTCAGGAACTGTGCTGCCAGAGGGGATGATGGGAAGCTTTTTAATGCTGCTTCCCGTTTGGTGCAAAAAGTGTCACCATCTGTGACTGGATCTCTAATGAGCTTGGAATCATGTGGCTTTCTCCATACGTCCCCATGTGTGTTTATATGTTTGTGCCAGGCAGCCATTCACTTCATACAAGTTCAGCCTGTTGCCTGCATGTCTAAGTTTTAAACAAAGATAACCCACTCCAGAGAGCATGATAACAAGAGCTGCTTGGAACAGACTCAATGTTTATGCTCGCTCTCTCGTTCCAAAATGGCAGCATGTCTTTGGTGTCTTATTTGTCCTGATTAAAAGGCTGTTTTAACTAAATTTTCAATGGATTTTGATGGATTTTAAACTTTTTCTCTAAAAGATTTTGCATGTCTTGTACGTTTTCATCAAGTTTTTGGATGCCTTTTATTGAACTGACCAAGACACTCTGTCCTAAAGACTTGGGCCTTAATTCTTGTAACCTGTTTATTCACTGCAGTGTGACTTGCCCTCGGCATATATTTGTAGCTGTAATCACAATATAAAAGCAAAAGCTAATACAAAAGTATTTTGTATTAGATAAATACATGCTCTGTAAAATATTCGGCTGGTCTTCATCATGCCAAATGTCAATTTCTACATCTACTATAACTAAACCAAAATTGTTGATTGTTTTATTGTTACTGTTATTTGGTAATGTTCAACCTAACCTTGGCCCAGAGTTGCAATGTGTCCAGGCACCATCTGATTTTAAATCCTAATCAGGTCTAAACGTTCTTCATCTTAATGTGCACAGTTGGTACCTAAGATGGGCACGGTCAGGATTTCACATAAATCAATGGATGCAGATGTTATAATACTTTCTGAAACTTGGCTGACGAAATCTACTGCTGATAAAGATTTTAATAGGGTTTAATACAATGTGCATCGGGCAGACAGGCCAAAGAAAGGTAGTGATGTTGCCATTTACATCAAATCAAAGTTTTATGCCTGAGGAGTTTTAAATAAAACTATAAAGGGGAGGGAAAACTTATGGTCCAAGACCGAGGCAAGGAAAACAGATTCTACAACTGATTGGTTTCTTTTTAGATGATTAAGAAACAAATGTGCATATTAAATTTAAAAAAGCCAAATCAGAGTATTATTTGCATGTCACCACTGAAAATCTAAATACTGGTAATTCACAGAAATTCTGGAAAGTCATTAATTCTCTATCAGTGAGTAAACACTCTCAGGGTCTCCCTAACTTTGTTTTAAATTAGTCTGGCCCTGTCCATGGTATAACAGAAATGTTGGATTGTTTTAACAAGCATTTTATATTCTCTGCCTCTTTGTTTGACTCTAAGGGACATGTTTGTGTGAATCCTTGCACTGATCGTCCAGTGCATACTGGTCAACCTTTCAATTTTGCTACAATCACTGCTCCTGAAATGCAAAAGGCCCTTCAATCTACAGACGACAAAAAATCATCAGGACCTGATTTTATTTTATTCTACTGTATTTTCTGAAATTGGCAGCTGATTTTGTAGCAGAGCTGCTTGCAAATAATTTTAACTTCACTTTGGAAAATAATAAAATACCCTTAATTTGGAAATCAGCCTATGTTTTCTCTTTGTTAAAGGGGGGGTATCCAGCGATTTTAAATAACTACAGACCAATATCTAACCTATCAGTGCTGCCAAAGATCATCAAAGGCCTTGTGAGTAAACAAATAAAGGAGTTTTCATGTTCTGATGATATTTTAATGACTCATCGGGTTATAGATAAAAGCATAGTGTCACCACAGCTGCAATAAGGGTGATAAACTATTTATTGGTTATGCTTTATAAGAAACAATGTTGTGCAATACTTTTTATCAATTTGTTAAAAGCATTTGACACCTTTGATCATGGCATTTTAAAACTTAGGCTTCTTCAGTCAGGATGCTCTAAGAAAGTGGTGGCATAGTTCTCAAACTATCTCAATAATAGAACTCGGTGCAAAAATGTGATGGTTTGTGTTCAGAACTCACCACAGTATGTAGGGGGTGCCACAAGGTTCTGTTCTGGGTACCCTCTTAATTATAATTTACATCAGTGATTTGGTTCTAAATGTGTAAGATGCTGGTTTGCACTTCTATGCTAATGATACAGTTATTTACTGCTGTGGATCAGCTCTTGTTCAGGCTGCTGAATCACTGCAAAAACCTTTGATGTCATCCAACTTTCATTACTGCAGCTGCAAGTTGTGTTAAATACAGACAAGACTAAGTGTACGTTGTTTTCCAATGCCAGGAAGAAACCACTTTTGATTTCTTTTGTGACCACACTCAAAGGAATTGAAGCAGAGTGGGTGCATGTTTATAAATATCTAGGAATTATGATTGATGACTCCCTTACTTTCAAGCCACATGTGGAGAAACTTGTGAAGAGGCTGAGCATTAAAGTGGGTTTTTTACTTTCAGAATAAGTGACTCACTGAGACTTACCTGTATAAATAAAGTTGAATGAAAGTTGTGTTTATCTTTTAATGTGGAAAAAGTGGCTAGTTGCTGCTACTTTAAGTGTTGGATTATGGAGATCTTTTACATATGAATATGTCTGCTCAGTGATTGACACTGTTTATCATGTCTCTGAGTTTCATTACAAACTGTAAGGCATTGACATCACTGTGAGTTATACTCCAGGGTAGAATGGCCTGCTCTGACCACCAGAAGGTTCAGACTATAGATTCATATACAAAGCAATATGTGGATGTCTTCCCTCTTATATTTGTACTCTGATTGTACATAGAGGTACTGGTTTTTCCTCCATTTGCTTGCAGGACTATTTGATGCTTGATATTCTGTTTGCATGAGGTGGATTAGGTAAAAAAACCTTTGTCGATTCTGCACCTGCTACATGGAATAGTAAGTAAGTAAGTACATTTCTTTTGGCAGCTCCCTTCTTCAGGGGTCACCACAGTGAGCAAACCCGCATGAAAGCTTTGGCAATTGTTTTACGTCAAACGTCCTTTCTGACACGACCTGGGCTCGATCCAGCAACCTCACGATTACAAAACCGCGGCACTGACCACAAAGCTACCACAGCCTCAACTGCTACATGGAATACACTGCAGAAAGACTTGAAACTGACAGTTAATTTTGTTGGGAGCATTTCACTCAAAATCGAAAGGACTTGAGACTAACTTTACAATTTCTACCTGTTATTCTTAATTTTGTTTCTATATTGTTTTTAATGTTTCTCAATTTGATGTTTTAATTTGTTGTCTTGGCAGGGATGTGGTAACTAATTTATATTTGCTGCTGCCTATCTTGGCCAGATCCCCCTTGTTTTTAATCTCAATAGGATTTTTGTGGTTAAATAAAGGTTGAATAAAAAGATGTTGCCCAATGTGTGAATGCTCTGTATAAGAATTACTCAAGCTACTTTCACATAAAATTAAAGCTTAATAACTGTAAAGTTGACAAAGCTACACCCATTTTTATGTTGATTTCATGGGTTAATTAAATGTAGATATTCATCCAATTAATACTTTCTAAGAGTTTCATTAAAGTCATCCAGTGGTTCATGAAAATGTTACGAACAGAAGGACAAACGCATACACACACACAGGTGATTACATTATCATTCAATGTTAACGATGGAGGCAACATTTTTACATATAACAGACTTTGACAGTCTTTGTCATGCAAGCCTCTCCAGCCTGAAACCTGGGTAATATTTTTACAGAACCTGTGGTGCATCATGTTGTGTGGTCACTAATGCTCTGTGATACAGAGAGAATTGAAATCAGATCCATCGTCCCAATGTTTATGGTTACAAAAATCCCAGCTTATTGTACAGCACGTGTTTATTGGCCTAATATTAAATTATATAGTGGGCTTGTATTGGCCCACAAGGCCTATAAAAGTCCCTCCATGCTGACTCTGCTGCACAAACTGCTGGTGTGTTGTAGATTTTTATTGAAATGTAAATATTGCATCATGCTGCAGTGTTGAAATGAAGATAAAATGCACAGTAAATATGTTATTGCATGTTCTCATAATTGTATACACGCTACTTCATACCGACTCCCAAATCTTTTAAGCTTTCCCTTCAAAGCCAATGTGAAGATATTAACAGCAACATTCATGATGAATTTGGTAGTAACTGACATTTTCCCATTTTTAGCAGAATAAATCCGCCATTGCTTCACAAAGTCCTCAGGAAAATGTTTGAATGGCAGAAGGATAAATAATGCTGATAAATTGCAATTATAACGAAATACAAAGTGATATTAGTAAAAACAAGAAAATAGGATTAAAAAATAATGATCTGATCATGTAATGCTTAGAAAAGAACAGAAGTAGGATCCAAAATATCTATATTTTGAACTTTTGAGCTGGTAATGGACATATAAATATGTAAAATAAATACATAAAAAGCTAATATCTGTGATTTACACATTTTCTCCTCTTTAAATTTCCACAAAGGACATATTGTAAAAATCTTCATTTGTTTTCTTGACATTATTAGCTCAGCCTTGCATTTTTGGATTAATTACCGTAGTAATAATTAGTACAAGGCAGGTTATAATCCTCACTAGAGGCTCCTCTTAGTAACATCAAAACTAGTGTAATAATAGTGCATCAAATGCTGCTCTTCTTTTTCTTTTTTATTATGTGCAGACTGCAACAAGACGGAAGAAAGTGAAAAAGAAAAGGGCTAAATTTCACAAAGTTTTGTTTCAAGAGAGCAATAAAATAACCAAAAATGTAAAGTTCACTGAAGAAAAAACATTTCATACATGTTTTAGCGTATAGTAGGAGTTTTAGCACCCTTTGTGCGCTGTGATCCTGTCTGAATAAAAACAACAAATCAAAGCCTAGCTTTGGACAGAAAATTTATTTATTTATTTCTCTTTTATAGAAGGACCATTTCTTGTAGAAAGAGCTTTCAAGTAAAAAAAATGTCGATATTGAGCACAAACTTTCTTGCTTTCAAGTAAAGGTTCCATAACGTCACCCTCGTTGTTTTTAAGCCTGTTTTGATGATATTCTGATGCGTGCTCAATAATCCAGGCAGAAAAATCTAACAGTTAAATTTTTTTTTTTTAATCCATCCAGAGGCCCTGACTTAACGTTGTTAGACTTTTTTTGATTAATTAATTTAGGCCCATGCTCTGTTTCATGACTGCTCTTTTGATGCAGCTCAAAACGGAATCAAACCATGATGCTACCACCACCATTTTCAATGCGGTTTTTCTTTCTCAAAACTCAATTGTTCGATTTAAAAATAACATAAAAATTCTGTTTCCGTCACAAGTTTTTCACGTGACATCATTAGTGGAGACACTGTAATTTTTCAACTGATTGTGAAGAAATGCTCCAAAATAAAAAGGCTTTATTCCCTTCTTCTAGCAGTTAGTAGCTGAATCAGATGTGCCACAACAGAAGAACAAGAAAAATACAAAAATAGGGCTGGAGATCACAATCAGTTGTTCAGCTTTAATGTGCAAACAGAAGCAGAAATGTTTCAGCACTGGTAGCATCTTCATCTGAATGTCACCCTCAATACCCCCAAACACCAAGGTCTAATCCTGTCATAAATAAGATGTGATGGACAAATTGTCAGATGTTGAGTAGGTTGTTTCCATGGTCTTCTGTGCACTATTGTTCTCTTCTTTTTTTTTTTTTTTGCAGTAGACAAATTTTAAATGCTTCCTCTCTAATGAGTAGAAATGCTTTAAATTGGTTGTCACTTCGCACAGATTAACAGGAACAACAGGAATATGAAGGCGTTCAGCTTGACTTCTTCTATCGACCTTTCAAGTTACAGAGGGGTGGAGAGGCGTGTTACGGCGTGTGTGTGTGTGTGAAGCATCAAGCGAGCACAACCCTACAGGTTGCATCAGCGTTGCTTCTTAGGTTCACAGCACAAGTTTCCATGGTGCGCGCTAAAGGAAGATCTGTTTACATCAGCACTTACTCGTCTTGCCTCAACATGCCGTACAGACAGGGCGATGCAAACACCACGCAACCAACAACCCAACGCTAAGCGCAGAGAAAAGTAACATGTCGATAGACTGCAATCAAACGTAAGATGATGAAATCACCTGTTAAACTACACGCATTACCAGTTTAATGCAAATGCAATCAAATGAATGTGGAAAATGACTCATTTTATGTACGTGTTTACACAAGCTCATTATAAAAGGAAAAAGGGGGATGCAAAATTTAAAGAAGTTTGGCAACAACGCCTGTTTTTTTCTACAGGGATAAGGTTGTAAGAACAGTTACAAATAAGTTATCATAAAAGATTAATGTAAATCTACATTTATGCAAAAAATACAAGACTAAACCTCATAGAACTGACAAAAGCAGCAAGAATGCACTTGTTTGTTAAACATATTTATTTTATAAGACAGAGACACTATTTAAACATTACATCAGACTGTTTTAACATTTAAACACATTCCTTTAAAATTATAATCCTGCATTTTACTGCAGAGATTTAAAAGTTTGAATATTTCTGAGCACCTAATCTCAGACTAATGGAAATGCTGACCTCTTCTAAAGC
>JAVCKU010000059.1:15927477-15940462 GCA_032273985.1 Hypsolebias coamazonicus | reverse complement strand
GCACCCTTTATAAACCAGTCTCTCACACAAGGTGAGTGCCAGATAGTTGAAAGCAGTCCTCTGTGAGTAAATATCCCACGCCCGTCTTTCCTTCTGTCCCGGTGTTACACCAAATTCTGTGACCTATCATATTCTGTGACCACAGGGGGCAACAGTGCATTCAATTGCTGTTGTTCAAACTAACGCTAGATCCCACTGAGGGGCAAGGGGGCGTGTCACCGGTCTGTGTCGGCGCACACCTTTTAAAAAGCGCTTCATCAGAGGGTGATTTAAACACCGTCCTGTCCCCAAACCCCTCATGGCACGAGGAAATGGCTGCAGCGTAAACCTTAATGGTGCTGAAGGCTAAATTCCTGTCCATCAGCAGCTGCATAAAAGACAGTACCCAGCCAATTTGACATGACGTAGTATCAACATCTTTTTCAATGCACCAGCACTGAAAAGCTGCCCACTTGGACACATAAAGTGGCGTCAGAGACGCAGCTCGTGCGTCTTGAATAGTCTGGACAACAGCTGGAGAGAGGCCCAGGCACGCTAATCGGTTCCGTTCAGCATCCAAGCTCAAAGGGGCTGGCCTATCTCCGGAAAGCTTATGATTGCTCCTCCTGCTTGGAGGAGCGTGTCCCTCCTCCACAGGAGCTGTAGTAGCTGGTCCGCCACCAGCCACTGCAGGTCCGGGAACCATGGTGCGTTTTTGCGCTCTGGAGTTATGAGGATGACTGATAGTTTCTCTCTCTGTACTCACTCCAGGACGCGTGGAATAAGAGGGACTGGAGGGAACGCGTATAACAGTTTCTTTGGCCACGAGCTGTGCGCAAAAGCTTCCACTCCCGGGTGGGGTTTTCTCTTGGGCTCAGTGAGAACCACAGTGGGCACTGAGCATTCTCTCTTGACGCAAACAGATCCACCGCCGCGCGGCCAAATCAGGTCTAGATCTGAGTGATCACAGCAGGATGGAGGGCCCAGTCTCCATGACGTGGACCGCCCCTCGACATGATGTTCGTCCCCTTGTTCAGAACACCGGGAATGTACACCGCTCTCAGTGAAAGCAGGTGCCGATGAGCCCAAAGCAGAAGCTGCCTCGCTACGTGCAGCAATTGGGCTGAACAAACACCGCCTGGGCAATTTATGTATGATACTGCCCCCTTGTTGTCGGTGTGTATCAACACATGCTGATTTTGAAGCAAAGGGGCAAAATGCTGCACAACTTTGAACACTGTTAGTAGTTCCAGCACGTTGATATGAAGGCGAGTGTGATTTGGCCAACTCGCACCGACAGTCTGAGACAGACACGTGCCCCCCCAGCCCGTCAGAGAGGCATCCGTGAACACCGGGACGTGTGACGTAGGTCTGATCATGGGGAATCCCTACGCCAGCGTGGTGGGGTTTCCCCAGTGACGTAAGTCGGTTCCCACGGAGGGGGGAAACAAAATCATCCACCTCTTCTGACGTACCGGATCTATGCGTAGACGGGCAAACCAATGCTGGAGTGATCTCATATGAAGTAAACCGAGATTCATGACAGCATGAACAGACGCCATCATGCCGAGGAGACGCATGACGGACGCTGCCATCACCACCCTTCCGGGTCTGACGTGGTTCAGCCGAGCTGTCAGGTCGAGGGCTCTCTGCTGTGACAGGCGAGCCTTCATCGTGCACGAATTCAGCTTCACTACCAGATAAACGATAGCCTGAGAGGGTAGGGCTGAGCTCTTTTCCCAATTCACTGAAAACCCCAGAGTTAGCAGATGTTCTGCTAAAGCTCTGGTCTGAGTCGCAGCTTCCTCTCTGGACTTGAACAAGAGCAGCAAATTGTCCAGATAAGAGGATTCTCATCCCAGCCATGCGTAACGGTCGGATGGCGGTCTGCACGCTCCTCGAGAACGTCCTGGGTGCGAGGGAATAGCCAAAAGGGAGCCTGTTGTACTCGAATTGGGCCCCTTGGAAGGAAAAATGCAGGAATTTTCTGTGTTTTGGGAGAATTGAAATGTGCCAATAAGCGTCTCGCAGGTCGAGGGATGTGAACCAATCATTCTGATGGATGTTCCTCAACAGCTGTTTTATTGTCAGCATGTGAAACTACCTCTCCACAATCGATTTGTTGAATGTGGACAAATCAAGAATTGGCAGCAACCACCCTTTTTTCTTTGGCACAAGAAAATAAAGGGAGTAAAAACCTGTGTTTTCCTCCCCGTCTGGAACTCTGGAGACCACCCCTTTCGTCAGCAGCCCCTGGAATTCTGACAAGAGGGAGGAACTTTGTTCTGGGCATGACAGCACCGTCTCCAGAATCTCTCTGAATGGAGATGGTTTTGCTGCGAATTGTAGCACGTAACCTTTGTGTATGAGCGCGTTCATCCATTTGTCCAGTGAACACATTTTCTGCCATTGTGCATGTCACTCGGAGAGCGGGCGTGCATGTTCGTGATGCGCCATACGCGTCATGGACGCCAACCACTCCAGGGCCCCTTCCTCCATCACACGAGTGACCCACGCGAGGCCCGTCTTGAAAGGGCTGCATGGCCGCCTCAGCGCTGCGTTCCGCCTGTGGGTCCACGGCTAAGGTAAACACACGCTTGGGCGAGGCGGTTTTTGCAGCACGTGGCATGCTGTGTTTAAGCGGCGGCTCGCGTTCACTCTGCGTGGCACGTCGCTTCATGCTGTGTTCAAAGCTGCAGCGAGCGTGCGGTAGCTGCGGATGGGCGGTGTCACTTCCGTATGTGAAGCGCTGAGTCAACAGAGGCTGTAATGAGAGGTGATTATCCCCGCTGGGCAGCATGGGAGCTGAACCAGCGGGATGTAACTCTGTCTGAGGCAGAGAGCAGGGGTTTTTACCCAGCTTAAACTGTGCAGCACGAGGTTTATCAGACATGAAGCAGGAGTGCTTTGTGACGTTGCCAAAGCTATGGCGTCTTGTAAACAACTGTTTATCAAAGACCAGCTTGTTATTTGTGGGAAGTGTGTGTGTCAGAGCTGCTGAGGGATCATTCGGTCCAACAGACAGGCTCAAAATGGGTGAGGATCTGCTCTTTGAATGATGTGGGTGTTTTATTTCAAAACAATTATCAGCATCACACACACTTCCCACAACAAATAATTTCTTGTGCTGTCGTCTGCGCGGCGAGCCCTGTTGCTGCTGGACGCTCCAGGGCTGCGTCTGTGGGCTGCCTCTCAGAAAACGCTGGGCAGCACCTGGATGACGAGGCGGATGCCGCTGCTCACTGATGGGAGGGGCCGGAGGTGAAGCTGAACAGGTGGCCGCTGCTGCAGTCGTGGAGCGCCGGTGTTGCTGCCTCTGGTAGCCTTGACCTCTCAACTTGTCGGAGCGACGGTGGGGCGGATGTGACGTCATGAGGTTGCGAACAGTCTCGGACACCTCATTCTTCGCTTTAGATCTGTCGAGCAGAGCTGTGAGGCTTGTCCCAAAAAGCGCCTCAGGCGTTATCGGACCTTTGAGCAGATCTTTTTGAAGTCTGTCAGGCAACGATGGGGCATGTTGGAGGCACGTTGTGCGCTGGATCATGGTCATCTAGGCAGCATTTCATGACAGGCAGACTGTGGATGCAGCACAGACGTTGAGGATCACGTCTGCAGCTTTGCACAGTGAGCTCTTTGCTTCTTCAGGCAGTTCCGTCTCCTCCAGCCTCTTGGAAATGTGGAAGGCGAGGAGGGCAATGTTACTGCTGGCCGCAGCAGCCTGGACAGAGCACTGATGAGCTCTGTTGGAGAGCTGCATGATGGTCTGGTCATGCCTTCCAGGTGGAACCGGCTTCTGGTCCATCCTGGCGGCTTTCACCCCGACCACCTCCATGAGGCTCTGCTCCAGGGGGGCACTGACGGGAAGCCCCATTCAGTGAACCCCTCCACCTTCGTGATTGGAGCGAACGCTGAAGCTGGGGCTTTCACTTTGGCGGGTGCTGCTGCAGCCTCATTCCAGTATGACATCACAGCTGGAAAACAAGGCCAGATTGGGTCAAGGCGCCGGGCCGACATGGAGCCGAACCTTCCTGCCAGATCATCCGATCTCAGCGGGGGAGGAGGCGGGACGGGCAGGCCCTTCGTGTCTGTCGCTTCCTGGATGATGGCGGGCAGTTCTTGGAGAAGGGCGCCCAATGCTGGGAGCGTGGTGGCTGCTGATCTTGGGGGAAGGAGGGGCGCAGAACATACGCTCTGACACTCCTCCTCCATCACCACACTCTCGAGGAGGGATGGCGCAGCGCTTCTGGTGCTGCCTGCATCCCCGCGGTCGGGTGAACCACTCGGCTCAACCCCCGCATTTAACAGGGAAATGGCTTCATCCAGCGGCGTCTCGTCCTGCACCTGCCACTCGTCGCTCTGGATGAGGGCGACCTCGCAAGCTGGACAAGGTCTGGCCATTCTTCTTCTTCTTTGAGTAGGTCTTCAGTCAATGGCTGAATGAAAAAGGGGATACGATTGTCCCGTGTCAGTTGAATATATAGAAACGGGGCGGGCCCACATGGTAGGTGGGCGTGGACTAAAGGTTTTCAGTGGGCGCGCTGGTGTGCGATGGATTATCCAATAAGCGAAGCTGTCTAAAGGGCATAGCTCATATGAAATAGAACAGCAATATATATACAGTATTTTCTGGCCTATAAGTCACAGTTTTTTTCCTAATATGCATGCCCTGCGACTTATAGGGCGAAGCGACATATTTATGGATTTTTTCCCTCATATTTTTAGACCAATTTTTGGCTGCGATATGACCGTTTCCATTCATTCTGACTGAAAAAATGGAGCAGTACCACTTTCGGCCGCTAGGGGCGCTAAATGGCCCTCTAGGCTTTTGACGACTACTTGTTTACCTGTATGTGTATGGATATATTAGAGCAAAAAAAGTCCTGCTGGATGGACAGTGTGTGCGTGCACATCATGCTGCAATTTAAAGATAAATTAAGGCATTTAACTCCATTCCTGCCATCTTCCTGGGAGGCTTGACAAAAGTGCTTCAGCCTCTGGACATTTCTGTGAACCAGAGCTTTAAAGCAGCTCTGCGCCGCCTTTGGGAGGAGTGGATGGTGGACGGAGAGCAACAGCTTCACGGCTACAGAACGGATGCTCCACACAATGTTCCAGCAGGACCTCGGATGGATGGATAAAGCGTGGACCTCAGTCACTAAAGAATCCATCCAGTCGGGGTTCAGGAAGGCCAGGATGTTTGCTGGACGTGGAGGAAGAGGAGGCAGTGCTCTGAGCGCTGCATCAACTACTGGTACCTCAGGAGTTGGCAGAACTCTTCGCCAGCGACACAGAGGATGAAGAATTCAACAGGTTTGAATTTAAAAAAAAAAAAACAAGATAAATAGGTGTTTTTGTCATCATTATGGGCGGGTGAGCATGTAGTAATTTTAAAGCCGCTTTATTTCATCTGCTTCATTTTGCCATGTTTTAACCGTCAAAGTGCCTTTATTAAGGAAAGTTCAGCTGAGACACACCTTTACTATAATGGCAGCAAACAAATATATATTTTTCTAGGTGTTTATCTTGTTAAATTTTAAAGAAATGCAGCGTTTCCGCTCGCTGCGTGTCCACGCTTCACAGAACTGAGGAAGCGACACTACCGTATTTTTTTTAATTCAGCTGATTTGACCATTATGTGCATTTATTGAGGAAACGTTCAGCTCAGAAACACCTTTGCTATAATTTTCAGCAAACAAATACGTAATTGTTTTTAAGTGTTAATCTCGTTAAAGTCCTTCCGTGCACGCTCCTGTGGCCATTTGGCAGTCAATCCATTTTTGGCAAAAACACCAGCCCACATTGGGTTGTCAGCGGTGACACGTAACATACGTGACGCATCAGCAGTGACGCATAATAGATGCAACTTATACGGCAGTGCAACATGTTTATGGATTTTTCCACTTTATTGGACATAATTGGACTGATACGACTTATATGGCGGTGCGACATGTATGACGGAAAATACTGTATATACAGGAGTGACTTTATTTCCTTTGCATTGTCCAGTCAGGGTACAGTTACCTGAGGCTGTGTATTTAAGCTGCAGCACACACTGTAACAATATAACTTCCATTATGATTGTTTTACACATGAGAAATGGTGTTTCACTACAGAGGTGCTGTTTCGCTGTATAATCTATCACCACTATTACACAAGCTGCCTCTAATGTGGCACATTAAGTGCCTTAAATCAAAATGTAATCATCGACAGTCAGAGTCACTTTGAAGGGGAGTTATTTGAGGCTGACAGTTAAGGAAACAAAATGTCAACAAAAACCCAGGGTCAAACAGTAAAATAAGCTGTACTCATAATTAAAGGAGGATTCTTCCTGTTAAAAGGGAGTTTTTCCTTTCCACTGCTGCCTTTGTGGTGGCTGAGGATGACTGTGACTCAGTGAAGACTCAACACAATCTGTTGACTTCCCTAGATGGAGAACTTTATTAATTGGCCTTTTTTAATGCATCTGAATGTTTCTGTTCAGTGCCCTGAGACAACTTCTGTTGTGACTTGGCACTATATAAATAAACTGAATTGAATTCATATTGAATTCAATTCACTTGAATTGAATTTCAGTTTTTGTTAGTTGAATCAATGCAAAATAAAAACGAGAACAGTTTGACAGATCATATTGTTTTAGTAATGGGATTCCCAAAAAGAACCGGCTGAGAACTTGACATACAGGAGACAAATGGTGCATCTCTCAGGACCTGTTTCAGGTCGTTGAAACTTCTCTTATCGCTTGACCCAATGGTTTTCAAATACGATCATGATCATGAAAGTCCAAAAAGAAACTAAAAGCATTTGATCAAGCCTGTTTTAAAAGCTTACAAGGAAGCTTGACTGCTTGCAGAAAGCATAAAGATAGTTGGAGTGGTTTAAAACCTTTGCACACTTCTGTACATGTATTCTTTAAAATATCTTTTTTCCAGCTCTTAAAGATAAGCAACAGCACCAAATCTTAGCTTTAGGGCTTTAAAGATGATCCGTTAAACAAATATGTTTCAGTCTTGATTTGAAAGTAGTTTTTTTAATTAATATTTTGCTAATTTAGATTATCTCAAGTTGATTCATGACAGAATCTCCCAAATGTATACATTTGAAATACAAATTGTAAAACAAGAAATGGCAAAAGAACAGGAAGAAGTAAAAAAAAATTAAGAGCTGTACAATTCTAACCTTGATCGCCATACTTTGAAAAGTTTACGTCTTTCTTTTTGGCTTTCCACATTTGAAGGTTGCATAACGTGGTTGTAATTATCAGAAACGGTGGGATTAATTCATCAGTTTTGACGTGTGGTGACATGTTGAAGTGGGTATGTGTGTTTGGATACTTTGAATTTTGTGCCATTCAAAGAATCTGATGGGTTCTTTGAAGGCTTTGCTTATTTTCTGTCCATCATTTGCTAAATTCCTCCTTCACAAAATATTTTTCCCACCATCATCACCTTTATAAAAAAAATTGAGACGACCACAGTACTATGAAAACCAGAAATAAGAGACTACTCTATAGTTGTTGTTTTTTACTTATTAATTTTTTCAGCAGAAAAAAAGCACCAAATGGTTCAAAGAATTCTAGAGAGTCCAACATAACAAGATGTTTTCTGGGAACTCCTACTGAACATAATTACCAAGAATCAATCAAAAATAACTTTATGTTTAAGGTCCAAACATGTTTTTCTTCATGTGTGATCAGACCCAGAGGCCTTAAAAGACACTAAATCAAGTCAATAAAATGTCTTTTGATGTAATAACACATTTTCTATCCTATCTGCAGTAAAGGAAATAAATCTGTTTATTCATTTTTACAATGACAGTTCCAATGACAGGAGTGTTTTCAGGGTGGAGGTAAAATTTATTGGTTTCCTTGAATGAAAGTTACAATCCTTACACAAAGTCTAATTCTTGTGTATGTTTTGAAAGCACCGAGAATTTGTGAAGCCTATCTCCTCTTTTGTTCTTAATATCAAAACACAATACCGGTACTAAAAATATTAAGGCTACTGAAAATGACTATTTACTTGATTTCAAAAATGTTATCCTGCTGAGGAACATGGTTAATTTAAATAGTACAAACGGGCACAATGGGGAATTTTACCTTTCCCCCCCTTGCTTTATTTTCTTTTGTACATCCCTCTCAGCCAAATCCTGTCTTTTGCCAGCTTGTTTCTTTTCACAGGCTGTCTGCTTGAAGGCAAACTCGTACATGAATAGGGCTGGCTCGTTAGGTAAAGGTTGCGTTAAGAAATAAATTAGTCTTAATTATAAAAAGAAAAGCAGGTCATCCTTTTTGTAAGTGAACATGAATGATTTTATTTTTAATAACATGATGCTCAACAATAGAATCATGCTTGCTTGGAAGAAGACTGGAATTCTGTAAAATATATTAAAGTAAAAGAAAAACAGGTGGATCTGGCTTTGATATACAGGAAAAAAAGGCCAAAGAATAAAAGCCTTTAGTCCAAAAGATGCTCAATAGAAAATAATGCATTCCTGTGTAACATGGTACATTATTCATACTATCCAATACCACAAAGTTCAACTGTACAATCTTACATAAAAAAAAAATTTTTTTTAATTACCAGATGGAAAAACACTGACTAAAAGAGGAATCATCTCCTTTTGGTACGTTCTTCATTACTTTGTATCTGATAACACTCCTCAGAAATGCACAAAAAATGTTCCGCAATGACTAAATTAATTTTTCTAATTGTTTGAATAAACTCTGTAGCAGCAAGACTGCAATCTCACACAACTGCTTTCTCTGATATGCAAGTCTGCTGGTGAAGATTCTCAGTCATCTAGGCTGTGAACAATCAAAAAAAAAAAAGGTTAAAAAAACATTTTTTTATGTATTTGTTTTTATTCTGGTTCATATTTCCCACTTTGCCTTTTTTTGTGAGTATATTTTGTGAGTATATTATCGCTAAAATAATGTTATGATGCTATCTAAACTAAAGTTGGATCAGACAACTTTATATTAATGTAGCTTTTTCATATGTTCTGCGGACAAAGTTGTTTTTATTAAACAAATAAGCACATATTGGAAAAGAACATATTTAAACACCATAGATCAGCTATAAAAATGAAGGCTGGTGCTCATGTAAATATCAAATAGCAGTATTCATAGATCGTGGGTCCTTTAGCACAGCCTGGTTTGATGTACTTTAAAGACCATGCTAATATTGTGTTTCTTAAGTCTAAGTCATTTTAGTTAAGACCTTGATCCAGCCATACGAGCCCACACTAATCCAAACACTGTAGTAGGCACACTATAGCGTGACTGAGCATTTATTACACCAGACAGCCCCTGTGGAGCGTGCATATCTACGTGTGTGTTGTACAATCATGCACTTGTTAAATATGCAGATAAAGCAGTGTCATATATCAAGCGGTTTTCTTACGTGCTTTGTCTGTTTCACGTGTGTCAATTCTGTGCACACGCAACTTCCACCTATGTGTTTGCACGTGCAAAGGCTTTTTTCTATCGTGCGTGGCTCAAGCCTATTATAGCAGATGACTCCTGTGGTGTTGCTGGCAGGCAGTGAGATATGAGCGTCCATCTCTTCCTCCTGCCGAGCAAACTAGACGCAGTCTGTCACTTAGTGGCAGCGGATGATCCTCCACTACACGGGTCTGCCACAGTCTTGAGGAGATTGCAATACATCAGCTGCTAGAGCTTACATTAACTGCATGACAGTTTGGAGTTGTGTTTAGATTAGCTTTTTACATTGCAGAGATACAAGTGTACATCCATCCATCCAATTTTGTTGCCCACTTTGTCCTGTTTATGATCACAGGGCTGCTGCTTAACTGAGCAGTTGAAGGCAAGAGACGGGGTACACCCTGGACAGGCTGCCAGCCTACTACAGCAACATGTCAAACAAGGAGCTATGCTCACACAGGATCAATCTGAAATCACCAACTAATGTAGCATGCATATTTCTGGACGGTGGGAGGAAACCCACTCATGCGTTAGGGATAACATGCGAACGTCACACAGGAAGGCAAGAATTAAATGAGACATTTCTCTGAGGCAACAAGTCAAACCACCAGACCTCTTTGTAAACAGTCATGCCCTGGGTCAAGTTATTAATAGTTTTGTAAAAATCATGAAAAGTATCCTGACATAACTAATGGTTGAATTAAGTAGCATAAATGAAAATCAGGAAAAAAGTCAGGAAACCATTACCAAGAAGAAACAGTTAGCTTTAGTTTGCAGGCTATAAAGGCCAAAAATTCACAACTTTTCTAATTAAAAGGAGTATATTTTGTATAAAAATAAATATTCCTACTGACAACCTGTCCAGTGTACCTTACCTCTCACCCAATGACTACAGGAGATGGGCACCAACTCACTGCAGCAATGCATGGAAAAGCAGGAACAAAACAGATGAATATATTGCTGCAAACATTGAACTATCTATCTACCGGTAGTTGTCTTTTTGTCAATCCAAAAAAGTAAATAAAAAAAAAGTGGATTTCTGTTCTGCGGCTGGCTTTGTGCATTTTCTAGCTATGCCAAATGTCTAACAGAATCAAAGTCTGCCATTGTATTTTTTTGACGAAGTTGCACATGAACAAAGCACTATTGATGCACAAATCAAGTTTTTAAATATATGCAACCACTTAACTTGTTACAAGAGCCCATCTGCACTGCTCAACGAGTGAACAAATGTGTTAAAGAACCACCCTCACCAAGTCTGACACTTAATCTTTGTGGAAGATCTTTACAAATATCCTACCTAAAAAAAAGAAAGAAAAAAAAAGGTAACTATAAAAGTTGAGTCCATTGTAAGAAGTAATGCAACTGCTTTGCGCAGGAACCGGAGGCTCAGGGACAACGTAACAGAGCAGTGGTTGGCCTCACAGCAGTTCGATTCTTGACCATAACTTTTCATGTGACGTTCTCCCTCTGTACATTAGAGGAGCTTATGATTGTCTCTGGATTTTGTGATGGAACTGTCAGACCCTTCATTGATTACCAGGCCTCAGGCAAGATTCACAAGCAACCCTGAACATAACACAGCCTGGATGGATGAACGGATGGATATTTATGGTCCGTGTTTGATCCTTTTGATAGTGTCAGTGATTTAAAGCTTGCTTGACAACTTTATATCCTACCAATAACCCCTTAGAGCACATCCACGCCTGCCTGGAATTAGCAGTGATAAAAGGATGTTAAGATTTTTAGCAGTCAGCTTGGCTCTGAAAGGTCTCGAAGGTTATTGCTACTTCTCATGTGCAAAAAAAATCCTAAATACGTTAAATTTAACCATCAAACCATCCTTTGAATTGAGTTCAGCTCTTTGTATGCTGCTTCTCCAGAGCTTGCCAAGACTTCAAGGTTGCCTTTACCAGCACAACACTTAACCATACCATGGCAGTCCTGTTTTGTGGAAGAGTGGCAGTTACAAGTTGCAGTCATGATTTTACAAGGCAAAAAGCGAAGATGTTAATAAGTATTTACAGCAGGGCACAGCTGCTGTCAGGGTAAAAGATCGATCAAACTACCTGTGCATCTCTTCACCCATTCTTTCATTCATCAGTCCAATAATCTATTCACCACTTCCTGTCTTTTGCCATCTTCCCCCTCCTTTTCTGTGGCCTTTCTGAGGCCCTCTATGAGGATGAAGCGTGTCAGCATTTAGTGGCATTTATGACCCATTTCCACTCTACTAATAGGATCTTATTACACCTCGGTCAAGGGTCAGTTTGTGTGTTTGTCTATGTGTGTGTTCAGAATGGGATGGTCGTGTATACACACACCGGACGGTAGTGAATCTGATCAATTATCTGCGAGGCTAGAGAGTTTATGTACATGAGGGCTCCTCCATGTGATTATTCTGCCGATGTATATATGTGTGTGACATGGTAAGGTGGAAGCATTTTATGAATGTATTGACTGTGAAGTGTAAACACACTGAAGTTACTGCATTATGCATGGAAGAGTTATTGATGACCAAATACATGAAAGCATGATTGTAAAGCATTCTTATGTGCATACAAGTGTGGGTCTATCCACTGACTATTTATACGGTTGACGTTGCAGATATCTGTATATTTAGTTTTTTAAAAGTGACAGCTGCGATAGAGAATACTAAAAACAAACATACCCCCACCCCCCGCTAAGCATTTATCCATCAATCAGGCACTCTCAGAGGGGAGTGTCTGTGTTACATTTATTTGTGTTTCTGACAAACCTATCAGAATGTTTTAATTTAAAGGTACAGTAAGAAGATTATATGTCATATTAATTACCAGGATTGATAGATGGTGTCTTGATTAACTCATTTTTTAATGCAAATCTCATCTGGCAAAAATATATATTATATATATATTTTTTTTTGCACTACTGTACTGTCATTATTGAATCACAATGATGTGTTGTGTTTCAGAACAAATTGTACAAGAAAGAATATCAGAAAGGAATAATAAAACATAGGGATGCACAATATTATTGGCATGGTATCGGTATCAGCTGATAGCGTTAAAGTTAAATATTGGACATCGGTCATTCCATCAAAATAACTCACCAATATAAAAGGCACTGTTTTTGTATGACAACCCAGTGACAAGGATGCCTGCAGCGCCAGCACAATGTGATGATGTCACACGCACCTACATGATTTGATCACGGCGGAGAGGAAAAAGTCAAAATGTAGGTGGTGTAGAAGATTTCTTTCCATTGAGGATGTCGGATTCTGAAGATTTTTGGACAACGTTGAGCCTCGCTACATTGACCCCAGTCGGAGATATTTTTCCGACATAGTCTTACCCGAGTTACAAGCCGTCATTTCCAACGTCATTGAGAAGCTAATAGCCAATAGCACTTGGTTAAGTTTTACCACAGACATTTGGACGTGTTAGCCTCGTTAGCATGATTAGTCTTACAGCACAATGGATAGACAAAAACTCTGAACTTACAAAGGCTGTCCTTCATGCACAAGAGTGCAGAGGATCCCACACTGCAGCTAGGAACCTGGAACAAGCCTCCACACGTGAAACA
>JAVCKU010000059.1:15911153-15923041 GCA_032273985.1 Hypsolebias coamazonicus | reverse complement strand
CATCCAGGTCCCTGAAGCTGGATTTTCCACTTTGAAAGTTAATTTTTTACAGGCCTCAATCACATAATTCAATATGGCTGCCGCACACATCAAAACAGATGATTATTAAATCACTCACACATATGGAGTATTAAAATACTTTTAAAAACTTCAAATACTGACAAATATATTCTTATTTTCTTGTATTACTAATAGCAGCTAGTGTGGTCACTGAGCACGTTAATTAGCTAAATTTAATTAATTTTCTGACGTGGGACTGGATCATAAGTTCAGATCTGCGTTATAATTTTTGATCAATCGTGTAAAGAGCCGCACATTATCCAGTCATAACGGGGGAGGGGGGTCACTGAAAACGTTTGTATCATAAAAAATGAGTACTGTATTTTGATTTTTTATTTACAGCTGAAGATTATTTTTCTCCCATTAATAATTTGTCCTTGTGAATATTAGGCCTTTAAGCTTTATATTGCTTTTATAAAACTTCATCATTTGTTCCACGGATGGTTTTGATCCGACTGATCAGGAGCTTACTACTTTTTGTGACTCCACTTGGGCTCTTTACTCTGTTAGGACTAAATGCAGCGAATCACCATCAAAGCCCGGGTTGTGTGGCAGCACTTCTGCTCATCTAAAGCAAAATGAGAAGCACTAAAATCCTAATCTCCTCGGGAATTTTTATGGAACTGCTTATCAAAACGCCAACATTCAAATATCTAAAACAGAAATCAGATTTAACATTTTCTCCTTCCCTGACTTTAAAACCTTAAATATGCTCTTCATGTCACAACATCTATGAATCATTTAGATTATTTTTGAGTCAAATAACTTAGCAAGTGATGCCAAAATTGTAGATTTATATGCAGCCAGAATAAAAATTGGCAACTTAAAAACAAGGTGTGGCTGATCAGCTCCAAATCACAGCTATCAGCAGCATTTAATCTTTCCAGCATGTTTCATTTGAACAGTGACACTTGTGCATATTGTCCAAAAATGGACTAGCTTTATTGGCCTTAAATACCACTGTTGCATCAGAAGAAATCAGCCACTGCTAATAAGATTAGGAGCACACTGATCCAAACCTGGGAGGCCTGGATTGGCTTTGGCTTATCCCCATCTAAGACAAAGGCTACAGATGGCTTTTATTTTAGAGAAAGGTAATTCAGATCAGACACTGTATTTGTTGCACACAGGGTCATGCTTTGTTCAGTTCTTCTAGTTATCCAAAGAGCTTGCCGAAGCAAATTAAAGAGCCTCGTTTAAGTAAACACTAAAAGCGTCACAGGCCACATCTGACAAGAAACAACTACTGCTTGGCACTTCTCGTGACTGCGACGTCATCATTTATCACCGTAAACATTGTAGCTTTAATCCCAGAAATCATGATGGGAATAATAAAATAGCAATGTACCAAGGAACACTCCTTTGTCTTGAACATTAGGAATATTCCATAAATATAGCTACAACGTTCAGCGAGTTGTTTTTGTAATCTATTGGGCTGATTTCTAAGTCATTCAGCCTATTTTATGAGACAAAGTATTTTTGTTTTATTTTTAACAGACATTAAATGTGGCTGTTTGGGAGCCAAATGCACAACATGAAGCAGAACAATTAAATTTGAGTTGCATTTACTTGTTGAAACTGAAATCTGTAGGTTATGCGTACAGCTTCACCCGCTGCAGTACTTGGTTAGGTGTTTAATCTTACTGAAGATTAGATTTTGCACAGACCATATTCACATGCACAGAGTTTTATTGGCTTAATTTTATTATTTTAAAGAACTCCGATTAATGTGAAACTTTGGTTGCCATAGTCTGTCTGCCTTGGGGTCACCAAGGAGTTGATCAGAGAAGAGGAGTGAAGCTGGGATTTCATCTTAAATAATCATTCTGACAGCAAGAAGGAGAAAATATATAAAATTAAAAATTTAATAAATTATGGGTGAAAATATAAACATTTTGGGTGCTTTTGAACCAAAGATCTGATGGGGATGGCTGAGGGAAACATGCACAGGAAAAAAACAACTATTACCTTAATTTTTTTTTTATATGTATATATTTTAATCTTGTACACAGACAACGTCTGAACAAATCAAATTTTCTTCATTTTACTTTAAAAATGAGCGGTTAAATTTTTTTTTAATGGGTGACCTTGAATATGCAAGTTTCTGTGACTTCTAATCTAGCAATATGATAGATACCTTAAAGACCTGTTGTATATAATCTGAAATGTATATTCTGTCTTCTAGTGGATTATTAATCTGCTGCAGGAAGTGGAACAGCTTTTCTTTTCAAAATCTCTGCTGTCATGAGATTGTCCACACATTTATTTCTGGAAAATCTTGGCTAATTTTGGAGAAGTTACAGTAAAAATAACTCAGATATTGTTACTTGTATTTTTTAATAAATATTCTCTGTGTAAAAACAATGCATAATTACTTAAAATTTATTTAGTTAAAGCATGCTAGAAGTGTGTGCATCAAATCTGATACTGCAGATATTTAAGGTGCTTTAGTCCTGAAGTGTCATGTGATTTTTTTTATTTTTTTGCCTGCCACAACATTATTTTGATGGTGGAAAAAAACTAATTATTTACTGAAATGCCACTTGAAAATGCATTTTGGGTATTTCCGTAAAAGCAATTATTTTGAAATCATAATGTCTGTGCTGTACTGACCCACTATTTATGTGTGTATTTTTATGTAGATGTCAAAGAGAATTGAAGAAGGAGAGAGAAAAGGGAAGTACATTAAAAATGTCAACATGATCATAGATGGCAATTCAAGTAACAGAGCAGTTAGAAGAAGAGGAGGAGGAGGAGGAATGGACTCCTTGGGTCATGCATGACAATGGAAATTCAGACAGCAGTGATGAGGAAGACTTTGGGGATGAATTAGCCCAAACAAGCATGGAGGGTGAGGTCTCCACAACAACTTTGGACACAATCAGAAGAATACAGATGGAGAAAATTCATCTGTCGATTTCATTGCAGGTGTTTGTCATGATGCGTTTTCCTGTACTCACCTTTGTAGTCTTTTCATGGTTTTGGTGTTCATGTCAGTCTGCAGAGGAAGGCACAAAGAGCAATTACTTCAAACAGTTTGTTACTGGTGATGACGCAAGGAAAGACTGAAAGCTCAGGCAGTGGTTACAAAAACTGCATTCCTCCTGAAGAGCTTGATGAAATTATGGTACCAAGCAAAGGAAAGTCTTATCCACATGCCTGAAAAATCTCACAAATGAGGTTTCAAAATGTGTGGACGTACTGGACAAAATGGTTTTCTTTGTGACTTTGGTGTTTGTCAAGGTGCAGAAAATCCAAGTCTGAAGTTGGTGTTACAGAAGAAATTGCACTGAAAATGACATCAACACTTCCAGCAGGAAGGAATCACAAAGTCTTTGCAGACATCAGTTGCTTTACATCAATTCCCCTTGTAGAACACCTAAAAGTGAGAGGCATTCACTACACCAGCACAATAAGTATGAACATATGAAAGACTGCACCATGTGGGATGAAAATGAATGGAAGAAAAGTAGACGAGGGTCGGTGGACTTCAGAGTGAACTAGAGAGACGGTATGACCACAAAGCAGTGAACCTCATTTCCTCTTTTGTTGGCATTGAACCTGTGGGAAATGTGAAATACTGGGATCGCAAATCCAAAACTCATAAAATGATTTTATGACCAGCCATTGTTGAAACGTATAACAAGTATGTGGGAGGTGTTGATCTTCTTGATATGCTGTCTCAGCGTTTCCCCTAGATAACTTGCCATGGCGGGGAGCTCATCTTGTCCCGACGGGAGGGACGACACACACACGCGTCCTGAGCTGTGCGCTGTTTGTACAAACAGTTTTCGAGTGAGGGAGGAATGTCAGTCTATGGATTCAAGTAGCCTTTAGCTTTTTATCTAGTGCACCTATATTGCACGCCGCTAGTTTAACGCAACATCAATGCCAATGGGTGGGAGGGGGGGTGCGCGCAGTTCAGGCGTTCAGTTCTGTTGACGGGGTGGGGTGCCCCGCTTGTATAATAATAGGGGAAACACTGCTGTCTGCACTTTTCAAGTTCAGCTTCTGATCTCGAAGACGATACAAGTATATCCGGTGTCACACTGTTACTGTAGCAGTCATCAACGCTTGAACCTCTATAGAAGAAGCTACAACCCAAAATGAAACCCTGTGAAGGTTTCAAGCGTTGATTGGCACTTCTCTCACAAGAACAGGAAAGCTAAAAATCAAATGTGGCAGACCACCATCCTCTCCAGAAGCCACTCTAACACCACCCCGTAAAAGGCCAAGCTGCAATGTGTCTCTTGATATGAGGAAGGATGGCAGTGATCATTTTCCAACATGGGAAACCTGGCAGAGATGCAAGCACTGCACCTGCAATCACTTGTATTGTACTGTGCAGATTGTAATACACACCTGTGCCTGAACAAGGACTGGAGCTGTTTTTGTGCCTATCACGAAGTGAGATAAACAGCTGTAAAAAGGTTTGATATACAACAATGAGGTAAACTGCCTGAAGACTTTCTAAATGTTATGGACAAAATTGCATTTTGTATTTAAAATTAACATTGTGAGCAAAAAGTTGTCAAAACAGCCTGGTGTATCAGATGTGATACAAAACAAATTTCATAAACAGAATTTTATGGCAAAATCAATTTGGTGAATTTTGTTTACAGGCCAAATAAACATCTCAGTTCTGAACAATTGGAATTTTCTGGTTATTTTTGATGGGTCAGGCGACAAAGTCTGAACCTTCATCTGAACTTCATTACCAACATCGATCAGTTTTTCTTAGTTTTGCTTTTAAAATTAACAGATTTTTTTTTTAATTTTTATGAATGACATTTTACTATTGTTTACTGTTGTCTGCTGATTTGTGCTTTGGTTTTCTTTAAGTATTAATGGATTGTAATAGATGCAAAATTGTTAATATAAAATCAGCAACAATGTAAAAGTCTATAAAGTAATACTTGCATGAAGTGCAATAACATTTTTGAGATTGGAGTCATTTTAAGACAGCAATAATCCAGGCTGGTCTTGGTCACGCTCACGTTAGCCATAAGCTTGATGTCTAAAAAAGCTAAGTCTGGTCCTCTGGACATTCAAAAACAAAACAAAACAAAAAAGTAGAAATGTTTCGTATTTCATCCGAAAGACTTCCTCAGTCTGAGATGGCCTCCTTTACTCCTCTCTCAGACCATTGTTCCTCTCTATCAAGGATGTGAACATCTTCATCCCTGAAAGAGTGACCGCTGGCCTGGAGATGAGTGTAGACCACAGAGTCCTGGCCTGATGATGTTGATCTTCTGTGCTGGGCCATCCTTTTGGCCAGTGGCTGTGGCCCTCTGTGAATAACAAACAACCATCAGGGTGCTAACGATCCATCGTTAGGCTGAAGGTCCTCCTTGATCATGTGAGCAGCTGGTTTCGGCTGTCAGCAGCAAATTGGTTGATCCAGAAAGGGTGACAGGGTGCTATTTATAAGACTGAGCTGAATCTCAGACTGAGGAAGTTTTTCGGACAAAAGACGCAACATTTCTACTTTTTTGTTTTGTTTTGTTTTTGAATGTCCAGAGGACTAGACTGAGCTTTTTTAGATTTTTCTACCTGGATTATTGAGCATGCATCAGGGCATGTCTTGCACTATGTCCTGGGCGGGAAGCACTGTAAAATATGTTTAAAAAAAAATAAATAAAAAAAGATCTTGTAACATAAACAGCAACATATAATGACATCAAAATACATTTACGCATAGAAGGTGAACAAAGGTGGTGAGTTGTCCATCGACACTCCAGAAAGTTCCAAAGTTCTGATAAGAAAGATGGTACAGTGTCTATCAGTGGTACAATTCTAATAAGGCCACAGATGTCCTGGGAGGAGGGTGGGTTCTAGTTTACGTATCTACCAGGAGCAATTTGAGATAAGTTGGCCTATCCAAAAACAGCCAAAATAAAGTATAAATAAAGTTTAAAGTCATTCAACCTTTATTTAGGCTGGTTAATCCCATTGAGCCTCAAGGACTCATTTACAAGAGAGACCACCTGGGGGAGGCCAAATTAAGATAAACAATTGTTTTGGACAGGCAGACTCTACTGTCATGTCTGCCTTCAGTTCTGCTGGAACACTCATTGACGAATCTGAACAGCCAGATCTGTGGACATTCCAGTCCGTGCTTGTTAGCTTTCTCCAAGGGCGAATCATGCCAGCGAGTCTTAGGAGCTGCAAGTGGCCCACGATTCTCAGAAATCACGTCCAACTTACGCTTCAGCTCGCAAAGCATATTAGTCTGAGAGTTCAAAGTACTCCTTCACATAAGGCTGCCAGCTTTACGATTGCCAAAACTGCTGCAGACGTCTTCCTTATTAGCCGATAACCCAGGTATCACCAATTCTAAAAAGCAGAAACCCTGTTATCATAAATCCAATTATGTATGTGTCTTCTACATCCTCAACAGACAGGCACATCATCTTCCAAACACCCCAGGAATCCATGACATATCCAGCTGCATGTGTCCCTTTAACTTCTTGGAAGCTGAAATAATTCCAAACACTGGCTTTCCTATGCAACAGGAGCTGTTTGTATGTTTGGGTCAGGGATCTCTTTCTGCTGTATGCACATTAGAATCAGTTCAAGCTCCACACCTCCAAACTTCCACACTGTTTTGTGTTGCTCAACAAGACGTTGTTAAAATCCAGATGCATGCTCAATAATCAAGGTGGATGAATCTAACAAGGTAGGGTCAGTACGGTGTTATTAGAGGTTACTAATGATACACAGTCATCAGTTTTTGTCATTTTAAATTTGTTTCATAATTGTTCATGTCTGCATGGCGATGCATTGAAATAACTAGTTGAACCCCTGTCCCTGAATGTAGCGCTAACAACCTTGTAAGAGCAAGTGCATTTGTTGAAATCCTCAGACCAGAGAGGCAAAGTGCAGTCAGACAACATGAACAAGTGGAGTTTATCTCTCAACAAGCACTGGACTCAAGGTGCCCTTCAGTAAAGCTTGCAATCCTCTGTGGCTCCTCGGGGGCTCCAGTGGAGCCGTCAGACGGCTGTGGTGATACTGGGCATCTCCCCAGTGGAACCACGAGGAGCGGCGTGAATATGAATCAATGCGCTGGTGACAAATGAAGCAGCCATCACTGGGTTTCTTCCTGAATACCGAACTGTATACAACGAGGACGTGAGACTCAGGATTAGACTGCAGCATGTGAACAACATGAAGGACGGATCGATTGAACGATGGTGGGTGGATGGATGGATGCATTAATAGGATGAAGGGATTAGAGGGTGTAGGCGATGAAAGGAGGGACTGGTGGGTATGTCGATGAATTGACTGATTGCACACTGATGCTAAATACAGACGTCGCCCACTGTTTGTTTAAAAATCAACACAACAACAGCATTAAGCTGCTGCAGGATTGATATGATTAACCTGGCAACAATTATAAGCTAGATCAATATTCAGTCAGTGTGTATTGATTCTGCACCTCACCTTTCTCTGTAGCGTGGCCAAATTGAAAGTCTTTTCTGGGTTATTTTGTAGGTTCAAGCTGACCCAGATAGCGGTGGATACCTCGGCAGGACCGTATAAGAACTACACCGTGGTGCTGCTGGGTTCAGACAACGGCCGTGTTCTTAAACTCCTGGCCAGCACCGAAGGAGCCAACGCGTCTTTCAGCACCCAGCTCCTGGAGGACATTGATGTCTACAACCCTAACAAGTCAGAACATGTTTTAGTTATTTTTTTAATGCCACATTTCTGTTTGGGCTCTTTATTCTCCTCATAAATGGGATCTTTTACATTAATTATTCTCAAGTTTTTTAATTCTCTTTATTTTTTACTTTGCTATTTTTCCTCCTCCTCCTTGTTCCTTGATCTGTCCTGTGATGTTCCATCGTCTTGTACAGCTGGAGGAGATGCTTCATATGTTGTCTTGAGTGCACAGTTTGAAAAGTGGATCTTCAGAGAGTTTGATTCACATCAGACTGTGACAGGGTATTTATTTATTTATTTTGGTTTGTCTTCCCAGGTGCAACGTGCGGGGCGAGGACAGAAGGGTGCTTGGCCTCGAGTTGGACCGGGACCATCATGCGCTGTTTGTGGCGTTCTCCAGCTGTGTGGTCCGTGTCCCGCTCAGCCGCTGCTCCGAGTACAGCAACTGCAAGAAGTAAGTGACTTTCAGATGAGCCTCATCCATGGCTAGTTATGGTCAGGTGCACTTTGTCTCACTTCTGATTTTATCTATTCAAAAATGAGCTTTTTGTGTGCAGATTTAATACTGTATTTCCACTTTTACAAACATATTTATTTAGTTAGTGAATAATGCAATTTGACAGTGATTACTTGAGAAAAATGTTATGAAACTGGTCCTAATCAATGCATTGCCTACACACCAGTTCAAACGTAACAAAATTCCCATTTGACAATCTGATCCAAACTTATTTAAATTTTTACGTGTGCTTTTCATTAAATATTAAATAATACTTTTCAGTTTTTTTTCTACTCACTCACACAAGAACAGCTGGAATGACAGAACATATCATATGATCACCGCTCAAATTAAATGGTGCGACTTTCTTGTAAGAAACTTGTACCACCCTCTGTTTTTCGTGCTACAGTTTTAAAATAAGATCAACTAATGCTGAAAACTAGGAGTTGTAGCCAGTTGGACAAACCTTGAAAATAAAAATCAGTACCTCATGTGATCTCACATGATCTGTTCATGTTTGGTTATCAAATTGTACTTCTGTGTTTATGAACGTGACAAAGTAATAACTTTTCTGTTGGCTAATGTTAAATGTTAATTAGTTCAATTCAGTTTATTTATAAAGCACCAAGTCACAACAGAAGTCATCTCAGGGCACTGAACAGAAACATTCCTATACATTGTAAAATCCAATTAGTAACTGTATTTATCTAAGGCAGGACAGCCAGCAGGTTGCTCATCTTGAGCAAGCACAAAGGCAACAGTAGAAAGGAAAAACTCCCTTTTAACAGGAAGAAACCTCCAGTAGAACCAGGCTCATGACAAGCGGCCATTTGCTTTAAACAGCTGGGTTTGAGAGGACAGAAAGGAGAGACAAACACAGAATGGCAGGTCCACATGTAATTTCTATTGAACGAAAGACAATGCAACACATGTTAAACATATAAATAATTACAAATACAAACAGGTAGAGGCTACACACATTACACAATAATCTTTTTTTTAATTTTCTCTACTTGGCAATTTTAATTCAGTAGAAATTCTATTTATTTTTCACCTCTTTGTGTATTATAACTGTAACCTCAGTTGTTTGTTCTGTTAGTTCACAATCTAAAGAACATATGTAAACCTCAAGGCCCGCAGACTAAATATGGTCTTTGTTAACATTTTATTTCGGCAGCCAAGAGGATATTGTAAATGTAGCTCTTAAATTAAATAAAATTAAAATTGTGTTTGTAGGATTCCTTGTTATTCAGTAGTAACCACTTTCCCCACAGCTGATTGTCATTCAGTCAACCAGCGCTCCACACTGATGAATTCTCTGCTGGATACTTACACCCCTATTAGACATTCATCCAATGCTGGAACATTAGATACCTTGGGTAACTTAAGTGACAGCCAAAAAATATCTTGTGATTTTTGTACTAACCTTGATTCTTCTTGTGATGTCCAAGTCCTGCTCCTCTGTGTCTCCCAAACCCTCCTGTCTTCTCATGACCTCGCCCTGTTGTCATCCTGTTCCTGCAAATGCCAAATCATCAGCCTGGACCAAACCACCAACCCCCTTCAACCGGTCTCTCTCCAACATTACTCAACTTTCTGGATCACGTCTTCACCTCCATCTAGAATCGTAGGATCTTGTCTCTTCCCCTTCTCCAACACAGCCTACAAACAACTATAAGACAATAAACAACAAACAATTTTCTATCATCTAATACAAAGTATTTTGTGAACAACCTGGACTCACCTTCTCCCCATTTCCCTTGCAGCAACAAATTCTTCAAATCATTTTGTAAATACATGGAAATACACTTACTTTTTTTTTTTTTTTAACTTGGAGTCTGTGTCTTATCAGTCTGCTACGTTGGTGTCATGAAATCAAACATCATGTTAAGATTAAATTAAATGAAAACAAAAGTATCTCTTAGATAGTGTTATTGCATTTGCTGTAAAGGTTTTTATATGACTTTAGTATATTTCATTGCAAACACAGTAGACAAGTTAATAACACTGTACATTAAACATATTCTTCATATAATTAAAAAAATAAGAGATGTTGGCTAAAACAAAAAAAATATACATTTGCTACAAAAATGAATATATTTGTTTGGTAAAATTGTGCATATAGGTTAAATTGTATTTTCTATTTGTATGAATGTTTGATAGTGTGAAAATTATGATGTAATGACAAAAGTATTTCAATATGCATGGGGGTTTGGGCTTGAGAGCCTTGTTCAAGGGCCTGAGGGTGGAGGCAGTGGGTGCCTCACCTTTTTCACCCATATTTTTGATGTTAGTCGGTGGAGGAATTTGAGCCTGTGACCTTCCAGTCACAGGTTCGCTGATTTAACCTCTGTCTCACCACTCCCCCTTTAATACTAGTTATTGTAAAATGGCCTGTTGGTCTTAGCCTCCTTCCGACTGTTAGCTGTTAGCTCATCAGTCCAATCAGAATCAAGCACTGTTCCTTCATTCTGAGGCTGTGCAGTGATATTCACAACAATAAGAAGTTTGTGTTTTATGACTTTTCAGCAGAATCTTGCTTAAAATATATTAGCCACATTCTAATGTTTTATGGTTTATAGCCAGGTAGCACTATGGAGGTTAAGGGTCCAGAAGCACACCGTCAGTAACTGAGGAAGTCTGACTTTCTGCTGTAAATGTCTAACACATCCTGAATATGTAATATGTAAATATACAAATAGATTTTGTTTACATTCCCCCCATGTCTAATTATTCTGATAGGAATGTTTGATAGCAGGTCTCTGAAACATTTAAGTCTCACAGATTGAGACTCACCCACTGGCATTTTATAATGTATGTGAATATTTTTGTACAGTACCCTGAGACAACATTTATTATGAATTGGTGCTACATAAACAAACTGAACTCAAATGGAATATTAACAAATTTTGTGAAGATCAAAATATGAAGCTGTTAAAGACAAAAGCGCTCGAAGTGACAGCTGCTAAAGTCTCGCACCTTTTGCATTGCTGCACTCACACTGAATATTTTTATGCCAAAGGTTTACATCTGGTTTATGTAAAAAATGTTCTGATTTCATAGTAGTTCAGTTTTGTGCATATACAGTCGAAACTGGATTTTTGCATTGTTTTATGAAACAACACAGAATGCATATCTCTAATTTGTCCTCTTGTCCTTCACAGAGCAATTTTCATAACAAAACACACACTTTATGCTGTTCTGTGCAGTTGCGGTCTGGATGAAAAAACAAAAAAATAAAAATTGCATTCAGTTTTTAGGGCTAACCAACAGCTGCCAACAAAAGGATGTTGGAGAACACTTGATGGGTAATTGGGACACTGCTCAGAAAATACACAACACCACACATGAACAGTGTCCAGAGAAGAACAGAATAATTCACCCCTTGTGACTAGAAAAGGGCTAAACGTGAGCTTGGCTGTTGTTTATGGAGCTGCACCCGAGACAGTTGTGCAGGGATGAACAGAACCTCCACACAAAACATGATGTGTGTACTCCAGTCAAAGCAAATCTAATAAATTATGTTTTATTGATATATAATCACGCTTGTTAGTTGCAGCTCATTCTGATCTGAACAAGAAGCTATTTTTTTATTGTTTTATGTAAAGACAAAGCAAACAAATTGCATGCTACTTTATGCACACATAAAATGATAGGAACAAAG
>JAVCKU010000059.1:15886004-15898139 GCA_032273985.1 Hypsolebias coamazonicus | reverse complement strand
ACATGTCCAGAGGAGGGACAGTGGGTATATTGGTAGAAGGATGTTAGAAATGCAGCTGCCAGGAAAAAGACAAAGAGTAAATTATATGGATGCAGTTAGAGAGGACATGGAAGGCAGATGGAGTGAGGACAGAGGATGCAGAGGACAGAGTGAGATGGAGGAGGACTCGCTGTGGAGACCCCTGAAGAGGGAAAAGCCAAAATAAATTAGCAAGAGATTTAAAATTAAGGTATTTTTGGGAAAACTTAAAGAAAACTTTCATTTATCCTAAGCTCTGGAACTAACCAGCCTGAGTATTTTGTCACTGTGCATCTCTTTGTGCAACGTTTGTCCTGAGTATGCTCCTTGTGTCCCTCTGCTGTCTTTGTTTTTGTTCTTTTTAACGGTCCACCAGCGAGTCCAGATGACCCTGTCAGAGTCTTTCACACATGGGGGCACGTATCATCCACAGCTGGCAGATCAGTACGTGTACTAATCTGAATTAGTTGAGCATCACAAGTTGTAATGTCATAAACAGATGCATGAATACACAAATAGTGGCCAAGGTGTGTCTTATGTTTGGTTTTGACATCGCGTAAAACTGATCTTGGTCACCATGAGGCTTTTAAATAGGCACATCAAGTCTGTGGAGGGGGCTGGAGCTGTCAGATGGGTTTGTCGTGTGCCTGGGTCATGACAGGTCAAAGTGCAACAAAGCTGACAAAAGCCAGTGACTCCACGAAAGGTCACAGCCCTGGGGTTTTACCTCGGTCCTCCTTGTGACCTGGCATTTATGGTGGTTTCTAATTAAAACGGGGAATTGCAAAGCTTGAATTTAAATAAAAGGCCTTGCACTTCTTGAAGGAATGCACATCACCCAGCATGGTGGAGTCATCTGTTATGGGGAGAGGGGAGGAAAAGCAAAGACCAGCACCAAAAAACATTGCTCTCCAGTGGGTGGGGGGAAGATTCAGTGAGACATCAATGGTGAGAAAGAGTTTCCAAAAGAAAGAGGACAGATGTGGAGACACGGTGGAGGAGTGGCAGAGAGATGGGAGCCCATGGAAATGGCCTTGCTTGCCAGCTGCGAGGCATGAGATCACTGCCCTGTGCTACTCTGCACCATTATCCTCCTAAACCCTGCACTCCTCCTCTTCTCTGCCTCTTCTTATCCTCCCCGACACACACAGCTACACTGATTTCAATGTTCTGTTTATTGGTGACTCAAGCTTGCCGTGTCTTTCCGGATACACAGTCAACGCTGGAGCTCCGGCACCTCGGGGTCTAATGGACTGATCTCGACTGTTTACAGCTGTGGCCTTTCAAGAATGACTCACAAAAAGAACAAAGAGGTCTCTGTGAGCAGGAGAGCTTTTCCTGTTCTCATCACCAGGACCTGCCGTAGAGCACTTAACTTTTTTGTCTTCTTGAAAGACCTCCTGTCTTTCTCCTCACGTGATAAGCTTGTTGTCATCTTTCCATCCGTGGGAGGGGCTTCACCCTGTCATCTTACACGCTGCTTATTTCTTTTCTCGTCCTTCAGAGTTGAGAAACCAGAGTCATGGCTGAAGTGATGTCCTGTCAAATAGTCATCAAAAGCAAAGGCTTTTTATTGTTTTCCAGTCTCATAAGATGACTCTTTCTCAGTAACGACAAACCGGTGTGAAACATCGCTACATTAGCTAATATTACACTTTTAAATGACACCAGTTGTTTAGTTTGTTGCTGTTTTCTCAACCGAACAATGTCCCTGTTACGATGCAAATCTGCACGTGCTGATCATGGACGTGCTGATGCATTGGCAGCCTCAGCATCGTCTGCAACTCAACAACTTTGTTTTTGTATTAACAGATTTTCAGACCCCTCTAGTGGCTCTTTTTCAACAAAGCAACTAATCCAGTGGCTTTTTCTGCTACTACTGCAGACTTGTGGAGACTAAAGTGAATTAATGTACTGCTACTCGTCTCAACAGGCATGGGATGCTGCTGTGGGCCCCGCTTTAGTCCCAAAACACTCACAGGTCATGCTGCAGTCCCTCAGAGCAGATGTTCACCCCTCCGCCTCACCTCCATTCTGCAAATATGAGTGTGATCCATGGCCGGATGAAAATTAAAAAATGTCCTGGTCTAAAACAAATCACTACAACAAAATAACTCAGAGTGTTTCTTGTGGATTAATATTAATGGTGCTGAACTCTGAAACAGGACAAATAAAAGGTGTTCGTTTCGAGTTCTTAACATATTTAAGGTGTTTTTTTTATCCACTTTTTCTCCACAACATTATTTCTCTCTCATACAGTGAGCATGCACATGGCCATGTATGTGAATTCTGTGATGCAGCTTTCTGGAGAGCCGTTAGCCATTTTGCTCACTGTTGGAGTTAGCATCATCGGCATATACTGTAACTGAGATTCTTGTAAGAACACGGACATTGTTTCATTTTTTTAATGGTGGCAAACTTAAAAAATAATGTCATGTAAAGGTTCAGAGGTTTACATTATCTCATTTGGCTAGCCATTAGCCTAGACTCTTTTCTCCAAAATGACTGTTTCAGCTGATAAGGAACTTAACCAACTGTCACTTTTAGAATGGACAGTCTATCCCTAAAAAATACTTTTTAGATCACTTTCAGGTGGCTGCATCCTAAAATACCAAAGTGTTTCTTTTTAGGGATGTACAAAATTATTGGCATTGTATCGGTATCGACCGATATTAGCAATAAAGTTAAATATCGGCCATCAACCATTCCATTAACTCACCGATATAAAAGACTTCTGTTTTAAGTTAATTTTTAATTTATGAAACTGTCAAGTATAGTGCATATATATATATCTGTATCGGTTATTGGCCAAATAAGTTTTAACATATCGGATATCGTACAAAAATCCAATATTGTGCATCCCCAATTATTAGAGTTCTTTTCACTTCTTTTTCAAGGCCTTATTTGAGCTCATGAACCTTTCACCTTTGCTCCGCTTTCCCCTGTTCTACCCCTTTGTGTCAGATAAAGTATTTTTCCACGCATACCTGAGAGTGGGAGCACCTCTGGCCGCTTTGACATCAACATTTCCACACAGCAGGTTCCCTGAAATGCTTTGTGTTTGTTTGTTTTTAGTGCAAAAGCCTCAACGCGAGCGCTGCGCCGGGCCCTCCTGGGAACAACACCCCATCGGAATGTCTGGAATTTTACACAACAAGGATTAGCTCATCCCTGTCTGTTGTCTCTGCTCTCCATGTTTGTCATCCTTTCATCACTTTAGGCTTAGACAGAGATGAGCAGACAGAGATGGAGACAACATAAAGAGGCCTAACAAAGGGTAATGCTCCATCTCAAGGCCTTACTTACCGTTTTAAATGCTAATGTCTGATGAAAAATGCTTTCTTTTCTGGGGGCGGCCGTCTTTGTTTTTATTAACTTTAAAGGAAACAGCTGCACTTTGCTTTTTATCTGCCCAGCCAGGCTCAGACAGAGTGACATCATTGCTGTAATTCCAGCGTAGTCACACCATTTGGTTGAACAAAGAGCCAAATCCAGAACCAACACCAACTACACACCTCACAACAAGACGCAGTGATTTGTCAAGGATTTATTCATGATTGCAAGGAAATAAATGGGATGTAGTTATAGTGACAAACACATAAAATGCAGGGTATATTATGTATTTTAGCTAACTTACCCATGTTTTGACTGAGTTTCTGTTAAGGTTGGTTCAGCAGTAAAAACTGAAGTTCAACACCAAAACAATCTCATATAATCAGTAATAGGCAGATTTAAAGCATCTCACCTTCAACCACGTGCCAAACACACTTTTATCATCACTTTTCTTCAAACTCTGCTAATTTATTTGTAATTTATTAATAATTAATGTGATTGTAATCAGTTACATGAGTCATGGGAAGAATTAAAATATATATATATAGCTGTGTATCAAGCCTTAGTAGATGTTGCCATCTTGTGGCTGTGGATGTCTAACTACAAGCAGAACGTTACAAAGCTTAAAAAAAATATTGCTCAGTTCTTGAATATTGACTGTGACAGCTTGTTTGGTCTGTTAGTGCTGTAAGTATGTGTTGAGGATGACTTTCAGCTACTAACAAACCAAGTTTTAGGTCAGCTGTTGCTAAATTGGTTGCGTTTCTGTGAATAAGCTGAACAGATGTGGACAAATGCTGTCAGACTCCGCATGAGTCAAATGCCAGAGAGAACAGGTGGTTCTTTAAAGGAACCTTAAAGATTTAAGCTCTGAGCTGTTTTTATAGCTAGGTAAATAATTAAACAAACTGAAGTGTCATCTGCATATACGCCTTTACTTTTGTAAAAATCAGCTTTACCATGACAGCTTTACTTTAATATCCAACCAAACAATTCAGTGTTTGTAGGCTCAAACTTAAATAATATTTCTGTCTTTTCCAACATATTTTAATCCAATAATGTCAACAGTCACTGAAAAATCTTTTTTTTAATGTATGTAAAACCAAAAAGATAAATGAATATTGATGTGATAGTTCTTGTAAAAAACATGCAAGAGGTAATTTTAAAGTGGCAAATGAAGTGTTTAAGTGTCTGAGAGTTGATTGGATGCCGCGACAGATTGGGGGTTTTGTCTGCAGTAATGAGGGCGTTGCTTCGGTTTGTTGTGGGTATGGTCCATCTAAGGTCATGAAATGAGGCTCACGACCCAATTAACAAGATCCTGGATATGAATTTACTCACTGGAAGCAGCTCAGACTTTGTCATCGGAATGGAGCTCCTGGTCTACTGGATCCCACATCCAGGATTATATTTATTCTCCAGCGTGGAAACACCTTTGAAACTCCCCAGGAGGATGTGGACAGAGAGGTCTGGACTTGTCATTTCTACAACCTAACCTTGGATGTACAGGAAAAAAAAAATACACATCAGTAGGTAGAAGTTAAAAAAAAAAGTTAAAAAAAAATAAATTTGAATCTGGTGTTTTTCTAGTTTCATCACAAGAACACAGGGAGAACAATAAAATGCCAGAAATTATTTAGAATATTTTAAAAATCTAATTATACTTTAAATAGAACTGGCAATTTTCCTACAAGTTTCTGTCTTTAACAACAATAAAACATTAATATAACATCAAATTAAAATACATCTGTGTGGAATACAGTACAGTATATCAACAATGTACGTTTGGATTAAAATTAAAGAAAAAAATATTTTAATATTTCATTAACTTTAAACACTTTCCTGTAGGTAAAATAAAAGCCATAAGGTGGCAGTGTTCTGCATCTTTTTGCTGTTAATCTTTGCGCTCAGCCCTTGAATCATTTCTGACCTCAGTGTAACAATTTTCTTTTCATTTTTAATTGCTTTAATAAAATTTTTTAAATAAGTACAACTTCTTCCTTCATTTTATGAAATATTTTACAAATTTTGTCTTTTTTCTACTGTAAGAAGCCAGAAGTTTCATGTTTTCTACCAGTATACCTAAAACGCTGATCAAGATCAGTGTTGTCATATCTTTACAGTTTATCAAAGATAATCAAATCAAAACAAAAAACATCAGCCAAGCTTATTTCTCCATAACAGAAAGAAAGAATTCAAAAAGGTCTGTACATGTTTTTATCTGTAATCTACTGTAGGTGCAATACCATAATGTAATGGTTTATTTTGTTCTGCTGTTTTAGAATGAATTCAGTTAAACTTTTTTCCCATGAAAGCTGCAAAATCTGTTTTGTCAGCTGTTTACTGTTTCAGTTGTATTCTACACATGCAGATGGTTTGATATCCTTACCAACACCATATGTGCATGAAGATGACGTGCTTTTCATTTAGAGTGAAAACATGAATAAAAGAGGCTCCGAGCTTTATAGGTTAACCTTGGTTTGAGACTGTAAGAAACACCAAATGATGCAAAAATAAATAAATAAATAAATAAAAATAAAAAAAGATTTTTCTGAAATAAATTAGAATTTGGTAAACTTCTGGAAACTCTTTAATTAGTTTAGGATAAGCTTTTTTTGTGTGTTTGACTTCATATTTTTGCACATATTCTGCAGAATTACACTTAAAATACAGTAGTCCCTCGCTTCTTCGCGGTTCGTTTTTCGTGGACTCGCTTTATTGCGTTTTTTCAAAGAAAGATTGGACATGACATACAATTGGCTGATTGATGGATGAGCCGCATGATCGGCATGGAATTTGTATTTGAAATAAATTGTTTTAAATTACGGTAGCCTATTTAGCACCTGCTGCAGCTGTGTGCAGCCCACAGCTGCAGGAGAAGCTTCCTTCTGCAGCGTGTCACATCTCCATGGAGAAGTGGGCGTGGAGTCCAGGAGCAACATGATCTGTTTAACACACCAGTCAACAAACAAAATTCTCTTAAAAATTCAGTTTTTATTCACAATTTGTTTAGTGTCCCAACTTTTTTTTGGAATCCGGCTTCTATATCCTGAGGCTTCTGAGAGGCAGGTTCTGTTTTTCCCCACAACTCTTCAATATGAGGAGAGATCGGAAACATTTAGTGTTTGTGTGGTATCACTTGACCTTTTTATTTCTGCTGGGAAGTCAAACCTCTAACCACAAAATGACTCAGGAGTTTGAGCTACGTTAAGTTCAAGTTGTTTACGTATGATTCAGACACTAAAATAAATAATATAGTGCCATTTGCATTGAGTGTTTCTGCTCGGGGTTAGATTATTCACTTCATGAGTTGCGATCAAGTGTGTACTCACTGTTGGAACAGAGTTTTATTTATTTTTTTCACTTGCGTCTGCAAGAAAAGACACCAGATGGAATGCACACCCCAACTACTCATACAGGCAGCACGTCAGGTATGAGTCCTTATCAAACACCAAGACGAGCAGAAATTAGATATAAACAAACTAACATGATCCATTGAGCTGAAACACAACCTGCAAGAGAAGATTGCTCAGTCACTGAACACTGCATGTCACTTACTAGATAAATAAACAAGATCAGGCTCTGGAAAAGGCTGCAAGGATCCCGGGGGAGCTCCCGGTTGTGACAACACTTCCGTGTAAACAGTTTTAGTTGGTTCTGCTGTCAACAATCTTCCCCAAACCTCCAAACTGAGAGCAAACTCTATGACAGTCAAGAAACTCATCTCTCATAAGTGTTTTGTACAAATTCACAACATTTTGCAGAATATGCTTTTGTTCTTTAGAAGATGAACCCAAAGGTGCATCGTAAATACAAAAGACCATAAAGAGATTCACAATTTTATCAAAACATATGCACTCTTTAATCACACAATTACATCATCGAGGAGTTTCCAGTCTTTCCATAGTTGCCAACTGATTAATAAAGCTCTGTTTGGTTATTTACAACTTGTCCTGAACTCGCCCAGGGGAGTCTTATGTCTTCCTTTAAAGGTTTGTCCTCGTTTTCATTATGAAACTGGAAAAAATAAAATGTAATCTTGCCTTGAGAACAAAATAAATCAATGCTTTATGTATATCAAGTTGTTTGTCCATCCATCCATCCATCCATCCATCCATCCATCCATCCATCTTCTGCTTGTTCTGAAGTCAGATCATGGGGGCAGCAGCTTGAGTAGGGAGGCCCACACATCTCATTCCACAACCACCCTAACCAGCTTTTCTGAGAAAACTCTGGCGTTCCCAGGCCAACTGAGAGACATAGTCTCCCCAGCGTGTCCTGGGTCTTCCCCAGGGTCTCCTCCCTGTCGGACATACCTGAAGCGCATCCCTAGGGAGGCGCCCAGGTAGCATGATGCCCAAACCACCACAACTGGCTCCTCTCTATGTGGAGGAGCAGCGGTTCTACTCCAAGTCTCTCCCTGATAACTGAACTTCTCACCCTATCTCAGAGGGAGAGTCCAGCTACCCTGCGGAAGAAACTCACTTCAACCGCCTGTATCCGTGATTATTTTCTTTTGGTCACCACCCACAGTCTGCGGCCAAAGCTGAAGTTAGGAATGTATACCGACCAGTAAACAGAGTTTCACCTTACAGTTCAGCTCCGTCTTCACCTCAACGGACCGGCACAGCGACTGCAATGTGGCAGACGCTGCATCAATCTGTCTGTCAATCGCCTGCTCCATTTTTCCCTCGTTTGTGAACAAAACCCCAAAATACTTGACCTCCTCCACTTGAGGCAGAACCTCACCCTCAACCCAAAGAGATTAATCCACCTCTTTCTGACTGAGGATTATGGCCTCAGATTTGGAGGTACTGATTCTCATCCCATCCAATTGATACTCAGTTGATGAGGACGCCAACAGG
Organism: Hypsolebias coamazonicus; assembly: GCA_032273985.1. Lineage (NCBI taxonomy): Eukaryota > Metazoa > Chordata > Actinopteri > Cyprinodontiformes > Rivulidae > Hypsolebias > Hypsolebias coamazonicus. The sequence goes on along the minus strand of JAVCKU010000059.1, from coordinate 15,889,923 downwards.
TCCACATCATCTACAAGTAGCAGAAATGTACTACTGAGGTCACTGATCAGACTCCCTCAGCCCCCTGGCTGAGTCCATCTCCCACCCTGAAGGGCTCTGACTTACTGCCGGCAATACGAACCAAACTCACATCACTTGTATAAAGGCTGAATAGCCTGTAGCAATGGACCCCAAATCCTATACTCACTGAGCACCCCCACTCCCCACAGTGTACCTCGAGAAACACAATTGAATGTCTTCTCCAAGTCCACAAAACACATGAAGACTGGATGGACAAACTCATGACCCCTTGAAGACCCTATAGTTAGGGTAAAGAGCTGGTCCTGTGTTCTACGGCCAGGGAGGAACCTGCGTTGTTCCTCCTTGATCTAAGGTTCAACCAACGATCAAACTCATTTCTCCAGCATCCCTGAATAGACCTTACCAGGGACGCTAAGGTGAAAGATGTTATCACAAGTTACTCGTAAAAAAAAAAAATAAAAATAAAAAAATTAGTTCATCAATCCAAATTAAATTTATTTCTCCAAACAGACATCATTCAAAGAGCCATCTTCAACAGGTAAGATACTAACTGTTCAAAACCATCCCACAAAACCCCAATTTGAAAGATTGAAAGTGCCACTTTAAATTGCTAGTTTGAGACAGCTTCCTGCTTTTGGTCATCTGATGTCAAAATGATGAGAACATTACTTAGAATAACAATGTACCCCTTAAATTTTCACACAAAGACAGCGCTACATAAACATCGAAGAGTTATCAGTTTTTAAACAATAATATCTGATACAAAGGGCCAAGACTGAACGTTGAAACCAAAAACTGCCCACAAAGTGGCAATATCGGACAATCTCACTGAAACAATTTTGCCATGGATAAGCAGAACTACTTATTGTAAACATTTTATAATTTTCTACATTAAAAAAAAGTTTGTTAAGCCTGCAGCAAAATCTTGATGATTTTGGAGATTTGGTCAAAATCTGAAAGTGAAACTACGAGGGAGAAGTAGATGAGATTTGAGCTCAGACATCAGTTTCTGTTTTGGCTTTGTCATCGATTAAATGGACTTATTTTCTCAATGTATCAAGTTTGATAATAAAACTGATACAGCCGCAGATTAAAAAAAAAAAACAATTTGGTAATAGATAAATCTCTGTCATATTTTCCCCTAAAAACACATTCAAATACTGTATTTCATAATTTGTACCTGGAAGTCTTCCCTGACACTGCAGCTAATATGAACACTCACAGTTTTGTCAACACATTTTTTTTATGTGTTTTTGTGGTCAAGAGCAAAAAAAAAAAAAAAAAAAAAAAAAAAAAAAAAAAAAAAACAGTGTGTCTCATTCACCGGTTCATTCGCAGAGCGTTTTCAAACACTGCACTGTTTTGCTTTTATTATTTGACTAACCTGACATTTTAAATGTCAACTTGTTGTGCTTTTAAAAACTAATCTAACAAGGAAATGTGTTTTAGTGCACCTGAATCAAGACACTAACCCATTCAGAGCTTCACGGTAACAGTTCCTTGTGTGCCAAAGTGTGCATGGTAACCAGCCGGTTTGTGTACTCTTGCATGTCTGATAAACTTGCTGCAGAAACTATCTGTATAGAGGGGCGTCTGTTCTTTTACAGGAACGGTGCTTTTAAAAGAAAAATATTATTTTTAGCTGTGTCATTTGCCTACGATATGTAAAAGCAGTGGTTTTCATTCCCAGACAGAGGAAGACATGGGCAGGATGGCAAAGTGTTGAGGAAACTGTTTTGGAAAAATTAGGATGCAAGTGAATTTCTGCTAAGCTGAAGCTGCACAAAACCTTATCTATGCAAGATGTTTGTCTGCTTTTACACCAAATGTGCAAATCCCCGAGTACCGGTAAGTAGAGGCCTCTGGATCACATGCTACCAACAGAAATTAAATTCTACTTCTGCTCTTAGCAAGTCTTGATAGGTTGCTTGATGAAGCAACAAAACTCATTCTAAACCAACTGAAGTGGGTTCAGATGATGTGATTAAGAATACAGTATCTTATTTTACTGAAAAACATACCCTTGAACAATATCAGAATCAGAATCAGAATATCTTTATTGACATTGCACCAGGTGCAACGGGAATATGTATGCACAGTCATCCGAAAGATGGACTAAGTGTACGAAGCTGCAGCTATGTTATCAGCGCGACCATCTCATTCCTTATTAGAATGGTAATCTTAGATATGAAAAGGGAGAAGAACTATGAGGGTAGATAGTGATATTACAAAAAAAAGATCTTTCACATCTTGTCTATTAGGACACGATTTGAGACATCAAAAAAAAAAAAAAACTCTACCAGCAAGCACAGTTAAGACAAATTACATATGCATTTGAGGTCCAGGCGGTAAGATTTAGTCCATGAGCTTTGTTCAGATTAGCCACAGTTCTGTGATGTTTTCAGCCAGCTTTCCTGATAAGCGCTCACAGAAAGTTCTCCGGGGAGTGGGGGTGCACGATAGATGCAGCTGTTGTTCTCGGTTACTCATAACCCAGGAGAAATTTGATAGTCAGCACATTTTCAAGGCTGTTTGGTAGTCAGATTCAGATAAGCTTGATTGTCGATTTTCTTTCAGGCAGAGTTTAATTTTCCTGCAGCCTTGAGTCCCAGCTGGACGATCCAATCCAATGTGTTGCAAATTGTGGGAATCCTTCCACTGATCCATGCTATGAATCCTCCTCCAGATTGATTCCACTGCGCTGACGAGTCCCAAACCCCGCGGGTGGCTTGCGATTCTCAGAAATCGCCTCCACCTTCCGGTTAAGCTCGTAAAGCAGCTGATTTATTGAGGTCACAGCACAGATCAAACTCTCACTCTAACTCGGAAGCTTAGACATGGCCGTAATCGCTGATGAAGTCTTCCTCCACTTCCGATAGAACAGTGCTCCACAAATGCCGAACAGTAAAGCTCCTGCCATCATAAATCCAATTATATAAATATCTTCGACAGTCTCCACCAACAGGACTGATAGACAAATGACCTTCCACTCTCCCCAAGAATCCATCACGTAACCACCAGAGTGCATCTGTGATGGGCAAGCTGGCTCCCCCGGACCTTTTCGCTTTGTTGCAAAAATCTTGTCAATAGAGTTGATCGTCCGTGATACCAAATCCATAATCACTTTGCGTTCGAGAGATGAGTGCAGAGGAACTGCAAACAAGACAAAGAGCCACGCAGGGAGAAGAAAGACGGGAGAAGAAAAGTAAAAGCTGCCGCTTGGGACCAGAGGGAGGCAAAAAAAAAAAAAAGGCTGCACCGGAGACAAGTGAAGACCCCCATCCAATTGAAACTCCATGGCTTAGATCTCTGACCTTCCGAAGAAACCAAAATTAATCATTGTAACCAACACTGCTTAATCCCTCCCTGCTGACGCTAATATTGGAAAAATGGTTATTCAGCTCCAGGTCACATCGCCCAACGGGATCCCCAATGTTGGCTGACAGCCTGTATAGGCCCAGTAACTGTTGGGGGCCTCGGAAAGGTGATGAAACCTGAGAAGAAAGAAAAATAATAATAATTAATTATCGTTATGATTCTTGTTATAGAGCAAGATCTGTTTTACCCCAACGTGACCTACTGTTATTGCCATCTTGGTTTGGCTGAAACCAGATATATCTGGGCTGTTGGCTTGTCTTGGTGGTGCCAACGCTGTCATTCTGATGTGGTGGCCGCTGCTGTCGTGAGTGGCATCCCACTCGGGTGAAGAGAGGAGCGGAGCTGTCAAATGACCACTACCTGGTGGTGAATAGGCTCCAATGGTGGGGGAGGATGCCGGTCAGACCTGGCAGACCCAAATGTATTGTGAGGGTCTGCTGGGAACGTCTGGCAGAGTCTCCCGTAAGACGGAGCTTTAACTCCCACCTCCGGGAGAGCTTTGAACACGTTCCGAGGGAGG
>JAVCKU010000059.1:15871282-15885904 GCA_032273985.1 Hypsolebias coamazonicus | reverse complement strand
TTGTGAATAGTTTTTTGTTTTTCTGTTTATAAATTGGAATTTGAAATGAATAAAGTAAAAAAAAAATATATATATATATATACCCAAATCAGTCACAAAACCATGGTAACACTTTACAATAAGGTACACAGAATGTGATTAACTACTAGAGAACGCCTCAGGAACAAATCAGGAGTTAATGGGTAGTTAACCAGTACTTACCGGGGAACACACAGCCAAGACTTATTAGGGGACTACTGGTTAGTTACCTGAGAAACGAAGAGGAACTAATCATGAAGTAATGGGTAGTTAGCAGGGAAACTAAAGAAGAACAAACCAGGAGCTAATGGGTAATAGTAATCATTAGGAAACAGGTTTTTGACAATTACGAGCTGTGACCTCACTGGTGCAGGGTTTATTTAGAACTCACAAGGAGAATTTCTCCTCTGTTTCTGTGGTAATAAACCAGTAGTCCCCTAATAATGCTTGGCTGTGTGTTCCCCAGTAATTACTGGTTAACTACCCATTAACGCCTGATTTGTTCCTGAGGTGTTCCCTAGTAGTTAAGCAAATTTTGTGTACCTTATTGTAAAGTGTTACCAAAATCAGAAAGCAGCTTACGCTAACAAAACAGCAACTCTTCACCAACCAGTCAGCCATTCAAAACTGTTATTGTCATTTTCTGAGCTGACAGCAGTTTTTGCGTCATAAAAGGAAGATAAATAATTAAGCTAGAGGCTCAATTAAGGGTGGAAGGGATTTCCCCTCTCCAGCCTGGGGACTGAGGAACTCAGACATTGGTGCAGTGTTTTACATAGAAATAAGCTTCTGCACTTCTATCTTTATGTGAATCTAATCAGGAACATGAGTAATCAGATAAGGTACTTAAAATGCAAAAGCTAAAGTTTTGATCTAAAAAAAAAAAAAAACTAGTTAAAAAACAGACTTCCTTCACTGCTTAACAATTTACATGTGTCGTCAAAACGTATGCAGGATCTTGATTTATGTGTTCGCCTCACTAGGCCTAAAAAGTTGCTTTGAAAACTTCCTGCTAGAGTCATGTAAGCTTTGAGAACACTTTGCCGGACACAAAGATCATTCACATTCAGACTTTTGGACTAAAGTATAGATATGGATTCATTAGAAACATCTTCAGCATGAAGAGGATTCAACAACCTGATTAAACATAAACAAGTATCTCATTCTTGTTTCTTTGAGTGCACATTTAAAAAAGAAGGGATTTAGCTAAATATTCATCCATCTAGTCATTTTTTAGCCACTTTTTTGTGCAGAGTCATTTCCAGCACAGACAGGGACACAAAGTCAACCATTCATACGTTCACTAGTAACAATTACCAATTAACCTAACATGCATGTTTTCAATCTGTAGGAGGAAACCAGAGTACCCGGAAGAAACCCATGGATGCACAGAGACAACATGCAAAGTCCACACAAAAAGGTTGCAGCTGGGTTTAAATCAGCTGGAAACAGCTCAAACCACCCGCTCCACTGTGCCTTTTTAATTAAATATTAAGAATTCTCCTAAAAAGATCTCACTGATCAGCCATAATATTGATGCGTCTTCCTTGTCCCTGCCAGTTAAAACATATGTTTTCGTTACGACACAAGGGTTCGAGCCAGTGTAAAAGCTCAGTTCTTTCTCTTTAATCTTTACGCAGGTAACAATGAATTTACAACAACAGTCTTCTAAACTGAGAGTACAGGTAAGCTGTGGGTGATGAGAGATGCAAACAAAACATGACAGCTGGAATTATAACTTCAAGCTTTTCAGAATATCTCCCAAGCACATCAACTAGTCTCCAACACACGCAAAACCTTCCCAGTTTGAAGTATTTTTCCCCAGTTTGATCAGCTTTCAGTTAACCTTTTGTTACTTTAGGCTGAACATTCATTCATTTTTGTTAGCATCTTGGTACTTTTAGCTTTTAGTTAGCCTTTTATTACTATTAGCTAAACTTTTGTAATTTTAGCTCTTGACTTTTTTTGCTATTTTTTTTAGCTTTTTTTGCTACTTTGGCTTTCGACTATCACTAATAATTTTGGTTAACCATTTTATGCTTTTAGCTAGCGTTTTGCCACATTTAGCTTTTTTTACGTTTACCTTAGGGTAGCCAGACCTTTGCTAATTTAGCTATTATTTTTCTATTTTTGCTTTCGGCTATCATTTTACTAACTTTAGCTGGTCATTTTATGCTTTAATTTTATTTTTTATTTACCTTTATTTAAGCAGGCAAATCCCATTGAGATCACAGATCTGTTTTGCAGGGGATGCCTGGGCCTGAAGGCAGCTGAACATGCATGTTTTTGGTCTGTGGGAGGAAACCGGGCTACCCAGAGAAAACCCATGCAAGCACGAGAAGAACATGCAAACTCCACACAGAAAGACCCCAGGTACAACTGGGGATTGAACCCAGGACCTTCTCGCAGTGAGGCAACAATGCTAACCACTGCGCTGTTGTGCTGCCTTAAGCTAGTGTTTTGCAACTTTTAGCTAGAGCTTTGCTGCTTTTGGCTTCTAGCTACAATTGGTTACTTTTGACTAACCTTTAGCTACTTTTGGCTAGTGTAGCTTTTTTAGGTTCTAGTGTTTTGACACATTTGGCCAGTCTTTTGTTACATCTATAGCTTCTAACTCACTTTTTGTGAATTTTAGGTTTTTGCTGCCGTTTTGCTTCTTTTAGCTACAGTGTTCTGCTATTTTTTGATAGCATTATGCTACCTTTAGTTAGCGTTCTGCTATTATAGTTTTAACAACTCTGTTTCAGCTCCTTCAGCAATTTTCAGCAAAGTCTTCACATAAAAGTTTAATTTCTCTGGTTTCTGCCTCATTTGCCCATTTGTTTTATGAACAGTTTTTATTGTTACTTGCTCAGGACAACGAATGACATTTAGCTATTGTGTTAACTCTGGCACATTTATCCTACTGAAACATTGATTAATGTGCATTGTACGTAAATAAATGAAATGAAATTGCTTTCAATTGTAGCTTTGCTTTGTGTATTTTCTTTAATCTCACCAGAAAGTTGTAGTAGAGTTTGTATCTTCAGCTGCAGTGCACACTTCTGCTTCTTCTCACACTTCAGGACTGTGGAGATGTTCACGTTGTGGAACACAGAGGAGCTGTTGAGACCTTCGGTGGGGCTCTGGCATGCAGGAAGAAACCAATCTGTCCGAGACGAGACAAGGAACAGACACTTTAGAGAGAGAAAAAAGAAGAAAAATTCTAATGTCTATAATGTCTCAGTGTAAGATCTTGGAAGTCAAACTCACAATAAAGTGTCTCAGATGTTTTTAAAATTAGAAAATGGCTGCACTTTGGAAAATACAGTACAGTATAAGCTTAAATAAAAAATAAAAAAAGACTTTTGTTTCCATAGCATTAGATTAAACAATTGTTTGTAGCTTCAAGCGCTGTGGTTCCAGTTTGGAAATGATGTGTCTTATCATGGATGTTGTTTGGCAAGGTTTGCATAAAGGTGGTTACACCCTAAAAGGTTTCTAATACTTTCAACATGTGTAATGCGTTTTATCATTTGAAGTTAATAATGTTTTCTTTATGCTTAAAGCAGCATGTTGTTCTTTATGTGGTTTTACAATTAGAATGTATTTTCTCTGCAGCATGGCAGTAAAACCACAAAAAAAAGGGCTTGCTGCAGATCACAGTGGATGTATTTGCATGTAAGGAACTTGTTCTGCTAGGTGTGCACGCGTCGCCGCAGCGAGCACGAGTTCCTACTTACAGTCTGGTCTGATCTTGCAGTGGAGTCCCTGCAGGAAGAGAAGCAAAAAATAAAATAAAATAAAAAGTTTGATAAAACTTTGAATTATTTCTTTTTACTGCCTTCACAAAGGGAAGAAAGGTAGCTGAGTCACAAGGAGGAAGGAGGTTTTCTACATCCTTATTGCTCTTTAAAGCTCGACACGTGTGCACAGTCATATATAAAATTAAAGGCCTAGCGTTCATTGATGGAATGCACATCGTCTGCTGCCTGTCACGCATGATCTCATGTAACGTCATGAGATCTTGTAAAACGTAAACGTGCTCAGAGTATGTGTTGCCAATGACTCTCAGCTAGTACCACGACAAATTTCAGCTTCATCAAAATGTGGATGGAAAAAGTGCCTGAGGTTTAACTATACTAGGGATGCACGATATTGGATTTTTGGCTGCTATCTGATATATTAAAACTTATTTGGCCGCCGTAGATAACCGATCCCAATACAGTATTTTTTTCTTAGACCTACTTACAGAGACTACATAACTTTCTCTGCTGTGGAATTAAAATACATCATTCTGCATGGTCTTTATCAGTTTAACCTGCTACCAAATGCAGATGTCAAAAAAGGGGGCTGAAAATGATGCAACACTTCAACTTGGATTATGTTTAATGTCAAATTTATTTGTGACATTAAGTTTATCACAATGACAACACTCGAACAGTGCAAATTTGTAAATTTTCACAGATCTCAACTCAACCTGTTCACAAGCGACAAGTGAAAAGTGCATAAGTAGTAGTACATTAATATACTTGACAGTTTCTTAAATTGAAAATTTACTTAAAACAGAAGCCCAATACGTGGTTATGTAATCTTAATGATCAACTCAGATCTCGTCACTGTGTTGTCATACAAAAACAGCACCTTTTTATATCGGTGAGTTATTTTGATGGAATGGCCAATGTCGGATATTTAACTTTATCGCTAATATCAACCAATACTGATACCAGGCCGATAATATAGTGCAACCTTAATCTTATACAGTTTTTTTAAATAAAAAAAAAAAACATTTTTCTACGGTTTCTGAAGTGGGAGGCTCCAAATGATTACAGTATCTTGATTTTATTTAAAAAAAATAAAATTACTCTTAAACTTAGCTAAATGTTTGTCAAAAATTAAAAGGCTAATAAAAATTTCGGAGTAGATGGAGCTTTAAGTTCATTCTAGACGAGTCGGGCAACAATTTGTGATTAAAAATTGTGAAAAAGGACCAAACATACCGGTAATCATCTTAAAGCTTTAACATATACAGAAACTTTACAAAAGAAAACTAAAAGATCCGGTGGTTGTTTTTTTTCCAATTTATACCGAACAAGATCCTCAGATTGTAGAAACGCTTGACCTAAACTGTAACGTGTTACTTACAGGTGTTCTTTTCAACTATTGTCTGAGGGAGTTTGAAAATATCTTGTGAAATTTTTGTGCTGCTGCAGAAAATTGGAAAAGATAAAAATGTTCCCTTGATTTGATATAATTACTTGAAGGAAAAATAAAATGCCACTTCTACTGTTTCCTCCTTTATAATGACTACAAACCAAAGCTGTAAACAAAAGCTCATCAGATGTTTTGCAGCTCTTTTCAAAAGAGTACCTTTGTGACTCACTATGAGTCATGCAGGGTCAGAAATAAACTTCACAGCTGTGCTTTCATTCTTACTCATCATAAAAGAGATCTAAAGGGCATCACAACTTTGTGTTTACCTGAAAAGCCCAAGCTGCATAGAAGTACCAAAACTAAAACCAAAACATTTTATCATCCACATAATTAAAATAATAATTAATTGTCAAACTGAGTCCAGAACAGACGAGAAATTGCAGAAGTGTAAAGAGCAGCAGCCACGTTAATAGCAATAAGAGTTGTTGATAACGATAAGACACAGATGTGTTTAAAAGTTCAATCTGCAGTTTTTTATTTTATTTTATCTTATTGATGAGTTTTACCTGAGAACACCTTGTGTGGCAGGTGTCAATCCTCTCCAGCCCTGTGCTTTCTGCTGCAGCTCCATTCACGCTGCTGGAAGACATGAGCAAGACGAGCCAGAGGATCATCGTCACTGTCCAGTCCAGGACGTCCTTTTAAGTCTCAGCTCTTCTTGTCGCGCTTTCTGGGAACCAGGGATGCAGGTGAGGTTTTATTTTCTGCGATGATTTCCTGCATGGAGCACAACAAAGTGACAGTCAGCTGCTGAACAGTTGATATTAGACAAAGGAGGCGGAGCTTTGTGATTAGAAGAAAAAAAAAGGGCTTTTCCCTATTTGGGAAGGTTTAAATGCTTCAAAATTCAAGTCATCCAACACATCCTCTAACCAACATCCATGTGTGTACAAATGTGGCTCTTATTTCACAATAAAGGAACTTTTGATGGACTTATCACTGGACCCATAAACTTACACACAAACAAAAGGTTGTCTGAAAAACTGCAACACTACTTCTGCTTGGACTGAACTCAAACACTTGTGATCAAATCTGCAAACCTTTCCACAGGCATAGATTAAAAAACAGCAACAAAATAAAATAAAAATAACAATAACTGATTACTTCAGTATAACACCGTCAGTCATAAAACACTAAGAAATCCAGAAATCAAATTAAACATAAACAGGTTGTTGGCTGATTATTGTTTACAAATTACTAAAAAAAAAAAAAACAATAATGATATTAATTCTTCTTAACCTTGTCAAACCTGCTCAGAAGATTTGAACCGTCACTTGAAATTAGCTCATCTGATAGTCAGAGAAGCTTGTGACATTTAAATCTGCAATAATTTGATAAAATAAACTTCCTCTTGGCATTTGGGACTACTGCTTTTGAAGACTTGACTTTACTGATGTTGGCTTTTGAGCTCCTCATTAACTGTTTCAGCAAACATGTTTCCACGCCGTTACAATGACATCTGCAGTTCTGTGACACGTTGTTATGACCACGTTTTAAAGAAGATGAAAGATAAGTTTCCAACCCATCCTCTTTTCCTGCTGCTTTAACAAACACTCCACATCCTCACATTCTTTAGGGTTACAAAACCTGTGTTTCCCCTGGTTGACAAACTGTTTCAGAGAAGAGCAGCATGACATGAAAGACGTGCACCTCGTACAACCTTAATTCTGAGAACTAAAGGAGACGTGGTGAACATGAACACTTTCAGGTCAGCCTCAGGTCACATAACTTTTAATCAGGAGCAAAATGTACGTCTGAATGACACGATGGCTTTGTTTTTCTGATATGTCGAGCAATAAAATCTAAATGAAACATTAAATGATAGAAAGTAACAAAAATAATAAACACTCTTCAAATGTAGCTAATAATTCTGTTTTTTTCTTGACATTTAAACCTCTTGGTACTGTTAACGGTAGAAAACAACAGATGTAATCCAGTGACATGAGTTTTTAACAATAGATAAAATGAATTAAGCCTCTTGCATTGCAAAATCCAACACAAATACCTAAACCCTTTCACATACAAGCTAACATTTTGAAAAATAAAAAACAATGAGTAATTTAGGTTTTTATTTTATTTTATTTGGCATATTTTAGACCCAAGGTCTCGTTCAGAAATTAAAACTGGAGTAAAGAGAAATTAAATAATGGCTCACTTCTGATTAATTTATAGTACAGTTTCCTTTAAGACATACAGTACTTCAAAAAGAGCATCTGAGGTTTACAGTCTTTCCTGGAGAAGTGTTGCTTTGTGGAGGACTTTGTAGAGGTTTTGGCTCCATCTACTGGGGTTTTGCATCTGTAGTACTTTTTTTTTTTTTTTTTTTTTTTTTTTTTTTTTTTTTTTGCTTCTGTCAAACCTCTTCAGGTTGCATTTTTCAACGGACTGTGCCAATTTTCAGCTCAAACTAGACCAGATCTACACATCCAGTCACTACTTGGACCAAAGTTAGATTAAAATATAGTCTCAGCTACTTTAACTCACCAGGGTTAGGTTCTATAAATTGTATAACTTAATGGGACAGGGTGCACTTCCATCCATGTTAATTAACTGGAGTTGTTTGAAAGCCGACAAGACTTATTTTACTTTTCGCATCGTCTTTAACTAAAAGCATCAAAGAGAAACGTCACATTTCACTGATGTTTTTCGACCAGAACATCTTTCAATAAACTGTGTTTAACAGATGACAACTAAGACTGGAAAAACGTTTCATTCTTCAAAGAATCAAAACTATGATAAAGATTTTGAGGAGATATTGATTCAAAATGGCCAATTATTGTTTTAAATTTTTGGGCTGCTGTCTCTACAACCTCCCTGAAGTTCTAAGGTCAAAATGATACACTGATATCTCAAAACCTGGACAAAGGTTCTCAGTATTTGTGGCTCTGCGTTCATGAGATGTATCTACTGGTCCGTCTATGATCCAACTCTTACCAATGGGACTGAGTTGTGAAATGTAATAAAAACAACAAGATTTCATGTTTGTAGTTAAATAGAATACTAACTCCTTCATTCCCTCTCTTCTGAGAGCTAAAGCACGTATGTTTACATTAATTCCGTACCCGCATCCCAGACTTGCTTTCTGCACTTTCAAAGTGCACTGTTTGAGGATACAGAACAATTTTATGGTTAATCTGATAGTTTGCAACAAATACCTTTATCGGGTTTGTCTGTTAACACTATTTTGCACAACTTCAGCTGCACTTCACAGTTTTGGTCTTACTCGACTTCCCTACCTTTCATATCATTGATTATAGGATCGTAATCAACAAACGTCAGAATCATACTGGGCTATCTGGTTCTGTCAAGTGGTTCTCATCGTACCTGTCTGATCAAAGTTTTAATGTCTGTAAATAGGATCAGGTTGGACACTACAAGGCTTTGTTGTGGTGTACCTCAGGGTTCTGTTTTGGGACCCATTTTATTAATTATTTATATCCTCCCCTGCGGCCATGTAATTCAACAGTTTAAAAATGTGCAATAGCTTTATGCTGATGATAGCCAGCTCTACTGCTCATTCAAAGAAACTGAGCTCCATAAATGGAAGTCCTTAACAAAGTGCCTTGCTAACATTAACAGTATACGTGACAACTACCGGTACTTGCAACTGAACTCAGAAGACTGAAACTCTGATTACTGCTCATGAAAAAAAGGTTTCTTAAATTAAGCATTTCGTTGGTGTCCTAGGTCCTTCTGTTCAGTTCAGTCTCAGAAACCTGGATGCCATTTTTGATTCTGCGCTGTCTTTAAAACAACATGTAAAACAGGTAAAAAATGTGGTTAGATGGATGTGGTTTGTTGGATTTTTTTTTTTACCTTGGATTACTGAGCATGAACTATGATGAAACATGTACAACAACGGACCAGAAACTGCCACTTCCATCTCAGGAACATCTCAAATTTGAAAAACTTTCTGTAAAAAAATGGAACTTGAGATGGTCATTCATGCTTTTATTACTTCTCGTTTAGACTATTGTCACAGCTTATTCACACGTTTAATTAAAAAGGAGCTCAACCTTCTTCAGGTTGACCAGAACTCAGGTGCAAGAATGCTAACTCTTATAAACAAACAAGATCAAGTCACGCCTGTTTTAGCTTCCCTTTACTGGCTCATTTTAGAATTAATTTTTAATTTGAACTTTTAGAGCCTTCTTATTTCTCAGACTTGGTTCAGCTCTATACACCACCTTGCAGGCTAAGATCATCTGATCAGAGGTTGTTGGTGGTACCACGCACCCATTTTAAATCTTGCGGGGATTGTTCGTTCCAGGAGTTGCCTCCATCTTTACATGGCCTAGGTTGTATTGATGCATTTAAAAAACATCTGAAGGCATTCGTTTATAAAAAGGTGTTTAGCTAGATGTTGAATTTTGTTATGCGTTTTCTGTGCTTTTATATGTATGGATGTTTATATGTATTTTGAAGTATTTTCTTACTATTATACTACTTCTAGTGTGAAGCAAACGTCACTAACTTATTTATATAAAGTACCGGTAAGTCTTTGTTACCTCAAAAATGTCTGTTTTTATGTATAATTTATATAGGTACTAATGTTCTGTGACCCGTTTGAACTTTAAATGATGGTTGTACAGCCAAGACCAAAGCTGTGGAGCTCCACAAGCAGCTGTTTTCCTCGCTTTTTGATTTTCTACTTCAGCTTATTTGCTCTTTTTTTTTTTTTGTCTTTTTCCTACAGTTGTAGGGAAGATCAACAGCATTGCTAATTTTAGCTTTTAGCCATGGTTGTGCTAGTTTTAATTTTCAGCTTGTACAGTTTTGCTTATTTTAAACATGGTCATGCCAATTTTATCATTTAATGTCTTCCTAATTTTAGGGTTCTATATATTTCTAAATTTAGCTCATGTTTGCTTGTTTAAGCTTCAACAATTTAGAGTTTTATTCTTCCACAAAATTCAGCACATATTTAGCTATTACCAACTGTTTTGCCTCGTATCGTTAAGCTTCTGGTTTGTTATTTTAGGTTTTAGCTACAGTTGTATTATGTTTCTGTGATGTTTTGCTGAATTTGGATTTTAGCTACTTTTTTGCTCATTTCAGGTTTTACCTATGATGTTGCTAATTTTAGCTACCATTTTGCTGATATTAGCATCTGTTCTACTTGTTATATTTAACAATTTAATTTAAAAAATCATGTTTTACCAAATTTTAGTACACATTTATCTTTCAGCTACCATCTTGCTAATTTTAACTTTCAGGTTGTTCTCAATTCAACGTTCATTGTTTTGCTAATTTTAGCTTTTAGGTAGGCTACTGCTAAGTTTAGCTTTTAGCTATGGTTTTGTTATTTTCTCATTTAATGTTTTGCAAATATCATCAGATTTTTTTTAATTTTTTTCTGTTCTACGTGTTGATTTTAACAATTTAGTTAAAAAAAAGTGCTTTATTACCAAATTTTAGAAGACGTGTAGCTTTCAGCTACTGTTTTGCCAAGTTTAGCTTACAGCTATAGTTTTTCTTATTTTATCATTTAATGTTTTGCTTTCAGCTGTGCTTCTTACATTTAAATGGTTTGCTAATTTTTAGTTTTAAGCTACAGCTCATTTTACTTGGTGCTGCTTGTTGTTTGCCTAGTTTTAGCTACTTAATTTACCCGTTAATTATACTGTGGTAGTTTTAGCTTTTTGTTTTGCTGATTATTTTATAAAATGACAACACGAGTCCAAAATCTAATGTGTTTTAATTTTTTGCAGTGTAATTTTTTTTTTACGCCTGTTCGCTCAGACGTTTTTATTTTTTACAGCGTGCATCCGCCGATGAGTCACGTGATCCTTTAATCTTCGGTGTTTTTCCGCGTCCATGACTCTCGGTGGAGGTGCGCCTGCAGCAGCACCGGGGCTGTTTCCATCTCCTCCTCCGGGGGTCAATGAAACCCTAAACCGACCGAGGTGCTTCCTCCATCCTCTGCCGCTTCTCGTCACCTCCGTCGAGCCTTCCGAGGCGAGCTGGGGGGGAATCCGGGGAAAGGCAGCCGCGGCGCAGCGCACCGGCCGACGGACACCCCGCCGCGGCGAGCCAACAACAACAACATGCTCACCCGGGTCAAGTCGGCCGTGGCCGGGTTCATGGGCGGAATAATGACCGGGGGCGGCTCGGGAGGAGGAGGTGGGAATCCCGGCTCGGACTTGCCGCTGAAATTCCCTTATATGAGGCCGGAGTTCCTGGGACTGTCCCCGGATGAGATCGAGTGCTCGGCGGACCATGTAGCGCGGCCCATCCTGATCTTAAAGGAAACCAGGAGATTACCGTGGGCCACCGGATACGCAGAGTAAGTAACCGGCGACAGCTCTTCTCCATGTAGGCCCCGGCTGCACCTGTTGTGACCTACATCCATCTGCAGCATCTTTTGTTTTCCACTGCCCGGCCTCCCTGCAAGAATGCACGGGTTTCTCCAAGGATCGCATCATTCAGAGCCCGAGGTGGTTTCATAGCAGCTAGAATGATGCACCTTCCTCCAGCAGGGCAGGGAATTATGTGGTTTTTGCACCTGGCTTTAAGATGCACAAGATAAATTTAGCCCAAAATTCACAGGGTGTCATGACAAACTGCAGATTTTTGATGCAATGGTCACAAGAGCGTCAGATGCGACGAATTGCAACTCGCAAAGGAGTCCCCAAAATGTCTCAAAATGTTTGCAAGTGTTCTTTATTCCCCTTCTTTACCAAATTATAGCCCCCACAGTCTTGTTGCATGAATGTTGGACATGTTCAAATAATTTTTCGTGAAAAATCTAGTCTCAAAATAGTCACGGAGTCGTCAAGGGCGTCCTAACATGTATCGAGCATTACAGTAGAGATGAATTTTGGCAACTTCACAGGCGTTCTGACAGAAGACTTAAATTTTTTTTTAAATAAATAAAAATACTGATCTAAAATAGAGTGGAGGAAAATGCAAAAGCTGCTTGGTGAAGACCAGGCTGACATGATGAATTGTAGAAGGTCCAGTTCTGTTGCCGTCCAGAATTGTCAGGTAATATCCAGCACCTGATGAAGCCCTCCGGATAGAGGGCGAAACATCTTTCCACAAAAAAGAAACCATCCAGATGAACTGATTGACCATTGTTGGTTTTATACCTGGATGACTGAGCATGAACTTTGATGTCTTGAACCACTTTGGCTGCGGCTGCCTGCCTGGGAGGAGTCGACAGGGGACAAGACAGCCCCCAGAAACCATCTTATCACCAGCAAACTGGTTGGTCCACTAAAGAAGTGCGCTGCTTAGTGGGAAAACAGTTTGTTTGGGACTCCTCAGACTGATGAAGTGGGTGAAATGTCTTTCCACAGAAAAGAAACCGTCCAGATGACCTGACTGACCATTACTGGATCCAGCACCTGTGACAATTTTTTTTTTTTGAGAAAATTTGATGCCTGATCCATCCATCCATTATCTTTATCTGCTTCTTCCTTTTTGGAGAGGCGGGGGACGCCCTGGACAGGTCACAAGTCCATCACAGAGACACATAGAGACAAACAAGACAACTTCTCTCATTCACACCTAGGGACAATTTAGAGTTGACCTGTGATTAATTATTATTATTATTATTATTATAGTCTGAGGATGGTCATGCAATAAATTTGAAAAGTGTAAAAGGCTAATTATTAAGTGCATGTATGAAACCAGCCTTTTTAAAATATTAATAATCAAAACTTCAATAAGCGCGCAGCCTTTTAACATTAAGGGATGTGTATATCTCCAGGTGAAACAGAGTTCCTGACTGGAATTTGCACTTTGATCAGCTTCTTCCCAAGAAATAGTCATCGTCAGTGATGAGGAACACCCAGCAACGCAACATATGCAGAGGAAGCTGCCCTGATAGATAATCATATCAGTTGTTAAATATAAGAGGAAGAGCATCAAACAAGGCTGCTTTGTCAGTTTTTTGTATTTTCTTGATCTCAGTAGGTTGTATTCTGCAGCTAAATGATGCTCGCTTTCCTTTTTGTGCATTTTTTGTGTACGTAATGTTTCTAAAACACACAAACACAATCCATCCCTACAAAATCTATTTTCTCCTTTTAGTAAATGTTCCATAAAAGTTTGTTTGTTTGAACGTTTGTCGTACCAGAAACCAGAGAAAAGTTAAAACAACGCTACAGAACTTTTTAACGGTTATAAATGATTAATGTCTTATGTGTTGTAGACATTTTGCTAACAGGCAGACAAGGTTGACACAGTTAATATTAAAATATTGATATTTAAACAATTAAATCATTGATCAGCTTATAAAATTATAATAGCATTAAAATAATGAACAAAATGTGTTATTATAAATTTCTTCTAAAATATCATTATTAAACCGCCCTATAATATATGATGATTCATACTTAAATATTTCCTGTATTGACCTAATATGCAGTTATTTATGAAAATATTTAAGTTTTCAGTGGTGAGATGTAGAGTGTTTTTGTACTAACAGAAAACTTATTTTTACTTTTGTTTTATTATCATAAAATAACTCATTTTTAGTTAGAAAATAAGTCAACACCACCCCATATAAACCCTCGTACTTTTATGATCACCTTTCTCTTTTTTTTTAAAAAATTTGCACATTAATTGTATAACGAGGCTCCGAGCGGGGCATCTCCAGTGGGTTGTCGGTAATGAGTTTGACTCGAATCAGCGTTTATCTGTAACTAAAGCCTCCTGTGTTCTCATTACAGCAACCATTCTGCCTCCTGCAGACATGAGCTTTTATTATCCTAACAATAAAGAAGAATCAAAGTCAAATTTGGTCAATGTCACTGTATTCCCCTGATCATGCTCTTTCTTCACAAAGACTAAGCTTTTTCCACTGTTCTGTCAGTCCGTCCATTATCTTTATCCACATCTTTCTTTCTGGGTCGCAGTGGTCCCTAGTGCCCATGTTCAGCCATCACCGTGAGAGAGGCGGGGTACACCCTGGACAGGTCTCAAGTCCATCACAGGGCTACTTGGAGACAAACGGGACAAACAACCACTCACACCTAGGGACAATTTAGAGTTACCGATCAGCCCAACATGCTTGTTTTTGGTCTGTGGGAGGAAACTGAACTACCTAGGGAAAACCCAAGCCTGCATGGAGAGAACATGCAAAGTCCACCCCTGGGATTCGGACCGGTGACCTTCTCGCTGAGAGGTGCCACCGTGCTTGCCCCTGCTTGTACACCAATTTTTATAAAGTCAATGGTGGTGGCGTTAAGAGAGATGAATGGACAGTGTCCCATACGTTTAGCTAACCTTGACAGTGTTGCTAAACAATTTATAGAAATGTTCTAAGACCATTAATCCTGAGCATTAGCAATGCTAGACAAACGTGCAAGTACAATAATTCTTCTTCTCGGCTTTTCCCTCTTCAGGGGTCTCCACAGCGAGTCATCCTCCTCCACCTCACTCTGTCCTCTGCATCCTCTGTCC
>JAVCKU010000059.1:15838275-15848987 GCA_032273985.1 Hypsolebias coamazonicus | reverse complement strand
TCTGTGGCGCAATCGGTTAGCGCGTTCGGCTGTTAACCGAAAGGTTGGTGGTTCGAGCCCACCCAGGGACGAAATTTGTCACTTTTTGGAAATATTTTAAATTGACATAGAAGCTTGTGCTCTCATGTACTAAAAACATACCACTGGTTCAAAAATATTGCTGAGTTCAAAAATAAATATTGCTGATGCCATAATAAACAACATGGAGATCAATGTTTAAAAAAAAAAACCTTTTAACAGCTTGTACAATAAATATGGCATCAATATCAGAGATATTCAAATCTGTTAATGGCAGTATACCGCTATCAATACTGTCAAACAACGGCATCTGTGTAGCCAATGACACACCACCTCACAAAGGAACGAGCCTATCAATTTACGAGCTCACAAAGGAAATCGGCCAATAATCCTAATCTGTTAACGCGTAGAGCTGATTAATCGAAAGGTTGGTGGTTCGAACCCAACCAGGGACGATGTGTTTTATTTTGTTTCTGGACAGTGTTTTACTTTAAGATTATAAAGGAGCTTCTGCTCTGATATCCTAAAAACATAGTACTGTACTGGTTTAAAAATACTGATGGAAGCGTTCACCGCAGTAAAACACAGTATTAGACATTTTACGATCAACTTTTATCACGGTGGCATTAGTTACCACCATCAAACACCCCTTACAGTATTTGTCCTTAAACAGTTGGCGTTTGACAAACGACAATAAACGAACCATAAAATCGAGATGTTCACACGCACCATCTGCTGTTAACTTTTCTTTAGAAAATCACGATCGGGTCACACACTGCACGTCTCTGTGGCGCAATCGGTTAGCGCGTTCGGCTGTTAACCGAAAGGTTGGTGGTTCGAGCCCACCCAGGGACGAAATTTATTACTTTTTGGAACTATTTTAAATTGTTAAGGAGCTTCTGCTCTCATATTCTAAAAACATAGTACTGTTCAGCAAAACAGACTTACCTACTGCCATGACGAACATGGGACATCAACTTCTTATCAAGGTGGCATTAGTTACCGCTATCGATACTTAAACCATTAAAAACACTTTACATTATTTGTTCAATAGTTCAGTTGGCACTTGACAAACGAGAATAAACGAATCTTAAACGGCACAAGCGTGCGGCTCAAATCTAATGAAGTTTTTGTAAATAGTACACAAGATGACGGTGTTTCCGGTTCAAACCGGTGGCGGCTACTTAGCTAATGCTCACAGATATAATAATAATACTGTAATATAAAATAGTTTCTATGACGTTAAACAGAAGCTAATAGAGAACGAATTTATTTTGTTTAATTTATTAATTTCTACAACTTGTAAAAGCATCTACAGTACTAGCAAAATTTTTGTTGACTCAATAGTTTATGAAGTTTTTTTTATTTTCACAAGGGGGCGCTGCAGCACCATTTTCAACACTAACAGTAGAAATTAAACTCTCACAGGGAAATAATCTGTAATAACAGAGATTCTTTAAGGTAAACTTTTTCATAGCTTGTGAAATGCTCGTTTTAAATGACAGCATTTTTAAAACTGGAAAATTGCATTTTAAAAGTGTTATTAATAATGATAAATACTAGAACTGCGCAGCTGAAGGTTGCTGCATGTTGCAGCTGCATGCTGTTAAATTAATTCTGATTTATTGCGTTGCAAAATTGGATGATCATTTCCTCTGGTATCAGATGCTGTGCAGCTGGATTTTTACTGAAAACTTTACTTTTGGACATTTAAGATGTGTACCCATGACAACCCCTCAATCAACAATAAAAGCTGCATTTTTTTTTTTTTTAATGTGTAGGAAGTAACCACAGGACACTTTACACAACTTTATTGTAGATTGTGTATAAATACACATGCACATTTCAAATGTAAACCCAAGTGAACTTAAGTGCAGTCAAACCGCGAAATCTCCCAATACATCATCATGCAAGGACGCCCGGATTGTTTTTTTGTTTTGTTTTTTACAAAAAAATTCATGAGAATTATCTTTTTTTTTTTTAACAAAAAAATTCATGAGATTCATCTTTTTTTTTTTTTTCTAAAAAAATATTCCCTCCATGACAAAACATTGCAAAGTAGTGTGTTCTGTCCAGACCCCAGGTTTTTAGGGCCTTGCCCAGGTTTTTAAATATATCGTCTGCTTATTATTAAATGCTTACATATAAATAAATAAACTTTATCAAATGTGCACTCACAGAGTGAACTCTTCTGTACAATATTGTATAATCTTAAAGTAGCGATCACATCTCAGTCGGGATGGGGGGGGCGAGTCGACCTGAAAGGAAGCTGGTGAAGCGCCACTGAAGGCGTCGAACACTTGGAGGCGACGAACTGTGTTTACGATGGAGCGAACGGGTAAAAAGAACCGGTTCAGCACGAGTTGCATCCATCTGCTGCTGAATATTTTCACCGGGTCGTCGTCCTTTTAGGGAGACTCACCCCGCAGTTTTCAGTTTAGTACCCCCCGACTCAGAGAGCAGGATTACCAAAAACATTGTCCCGTGAATTTACACAGCCAGAACCAAAGGCGAGCGATCCGTTACCGGAAAGAAGGGGCATCGAAGGCATCGTTAGTCACATACATGTGGTCTTTGTTCCATCCAGCATACATTCTGTCCCTGCTGCGGACGCGAGACTACGAGAGACACGCCGACAGTGATGTGCAAAAGAAAAGGCGACTAATGTCGGATTTGGAGTTAAGGCCGTGGTGACTTTAAAACAAACGATGATGCTAACCTCAAAGCGCCTTGAACGTGAAGAAACCGAGTGCAGGGCTGCAGTAAAGCTTTAGACGCCGTGTTTGGAGGAGAACAAAGGTGGCAAGTGGAGGCCGCCTGAGCCTGCCAGGTAACGTTCGAACACGTGGAGCTAAGAGAAAGCACGCCGGACGGATTCTAAAATGCTTTAGAATCACTGGAGAACATCTCGACCCTGTTTCGATCTGAGCTGTTAACAGCGGGCAGGAGGTGTAAGAACACGGGGTTAGCAGCGGCTGCTCAAAGCTAAAACGTCGCGACTTAAAGTCTTCAGGAGAGAAAACCGCAGTTTTTCTGGCATGAGTAGGATAAAATAAAATAAAAAAGATATGGATGGCTGGTGATTGTGCAACTTCAAGACATTTCAGCTCATCATGAAAACTCAGTGTTTTTTAAAATATTTACAAAATCTAAAGAGTAAAATGATCTGCAGACTGTTGAGAACAGAAAATAATAAAAAAAAATAATAATAAAAACGGGGACACTCAGAAACCCGTCTCTGGTGTTGGGTCTCTGTTCAGACAGCAGCAACACACACACACACACACACAATGTGATCGCCCACAAGAGGGTCCTGATTTCTCAGGCGCGTGCCCCGGCGGCGGCTCCCTGACCCGGCGGCGGCTCCCTGACCCGGCGGCGGCTCCGCCTGTGGAGCGGCTGAGTCCAAACCGCTGGGCGCGCCCGGCGACGCCTGCTGCCACGCTGTCCGTATGGCTTTGGATGGAGAGACCCCGGTCGGTCTCCACTCGTCCTCGTCGTGTATCTCAGTTGGTTTTCATGGTTACGTCCCGACTGGATGCCTGCTCCTCCTCCTCCTCCTGGTCACTCCTCCTGCTCCTGTTCTCGTTTAGTTCCTCCTCTTCACTTTGGGTGGAGGCCGAGGCTCCCTGAGCAGACGAGACAGTCTTTCTCTCCTGCAGCTCCTCAGACTCGTTTTCCTCCTCAGCTTCCTCCTCCTCCTCCTCCTCCTCCTCCTCTTCCTCTTCCTCCTCCTCCTCCTCACGGTCGAGGGCAAAATAGCCGGTACCTTTCACCGTGTCTTGGCGCTGATAGAACAACACGTAACCAGCTTTGGACTGCAGGGGGGGAAAGACAGAAAGTCACGACTGACGTTGAGAAGGTTTCATAATCTGGTAAATGTTGCAAACATCAACAGAAAGAGAACAAAGTGCAGCATTTAGGGCTCAAAGCAACATCTTCATCACTGCAGCAACTACATTAAAGCTGATCTTGGACCAGAAGAAGGAACCTTTTAGACCAGGAATGATCAGTTGTTACATTTTTTTTATGATGGGATGTCAGTTACCTGCAGACACACACGGCCACCTGACCCGTCAGGTGAATGAAACGCAACATAGTGTTCCTCTCACTGCTCCGTGATTGACAGCACACTGTAGCTTAAATCTTCATGTATTTAATTAAATCTTTAAAAAGAGATCATTTAAACTTTTAGCAAAGTTCAGTTCAGGTTAGCAAATGTGTGCAGAACACTTTGTGTCTGCAACCAGCATGCTGCATAACTCAACACAGTTCAGTCCTCTAGGGGGAAACAGCTGGTTGAGCAAGAACTAAAACGTATAAAACCTTTACTTTGAGAAAAGGAACTTGTTAGAGGCATGCGGACGAGTTATTTTATGGTCACTCACCACTATTTGGTCTTCGCTGGCAGGAGACACGCTGCTGTCGTCAAAGTTGTACCACTTCCCATCATCTTTGTTCTTAGCGTAAGCGGTATCTGAGGAAAGATTGTAAAAGATGCGTTGAGTTCCCGTGTGTCTCGAACAGTCGCAAAAGTTTTCAACTGTCTTTAGAGCTTCCTTTTCTTTTCAGTCCAGCTGAAGGAGAGATAAAGAAAAAAAAACAACACTTCCCTTTGACAACGTTGAGCCAAACGGTTGAACCAAATGACTTCATGAAACCAAACTTTTTAAAATAAAAGCGAGAAGAAAAACAAGAATCTTCAACTTCCATCGGAGAAATTAAACCAAGAACGACGCGAAAAGTTCATCCAAGTCAGAAAAACGACATGTTTCGCTCATGAACGTGAAATAAAACCGCTGCGGTTCACGACAGCTGGACTGTAAAAACATGGAAACGAAGCAGAATGGTTGCGTGACGCAGTCTTACAGTGCCCTCCGCCCATCCCGCCGTAGTGGTTGGACACGGCGATGAGATCGTAGCGACACGGCCCGGCGTTCGGGTTGATCAGGAACTCAGACATGTCCAGGTCTCTGCAGAGAGAAGCAGAAAGAACCACCCCACAGAGATATTCAGAGATTTATTTTGTTTACCAACAAACATTTACGTTTATGTTGATGAGCTGACAACGTGCAGGTTTGTGCTGCGTGTACCTGAGAGGAAAGTCAACGAGCGAGTCCAGTTTGTCCCTCATGTAGCGGCTGTAAGAGAAGCGTTTCAGGTGAACCACCAGAACTGGAGGTAAGGACCACAGGTCCAGCTTCTTGGTGGCCTGTTGATGCTGCTTGCAGTTTGGACAGTACCTGTTAGACGAGACACACGGGTCCAAGTCAGAGAAGAGACTATAGTCGTGTTTATTTGACCCTTTCTGGGCTACGGCAGAAACACAGATGAAACACGGCGGAAAGCTAAAATAAACAAAATGTTAGCAAAACGCTAAAGTGAGCGCAACTGTTTCCAAAAGCTAAATTAAGCAAAACAGCAGCTTCAGTAATAAAACAGAAATGAAAATCTAGATTGAACAAAGCCATGGCTAAAAATTAAATGTAGCAAAATTGTAGCGGAAAGCTACATTTTTACAAAAAGCACAGCTAAAAGATAAGTTTGTTAAAAAAAAAAATGCCATGCTCAAAGAGTCAGCAAAACTGTAACTAAAAATTAAAACGAGCAAAACAGTAGCTAAAAGAAAATAAATAAATAAAAAAATAGTGGCTAAAATTAACAAACAAAAGCTAAAATTTTAAATGAACTAAACCAAAGCCAAAAGTTAAATGTAGCAAAATTATAGCTGGAAGCTAAATGTTACAAAATCACAACTAAAAGCTTCAATTAGAAAAACAAATATTACAAAGTGTAAAATGAGCAAAACGGCAGTCTAACTAAAAACTTAAATAAGTCTCAAAAGTAAAAGATCTGAAGCTTCTTCTGATCGTTCGGTTCAGTAACTGTAAAGACGCAGGTCAATGGGTTCGGTGTGGAAGAACCTGACAGAGCAGCTGGAGATGAACAACCTGAGATTATGAGCCAGACCTTCTTGTCCAACATCAGCGCCTGACCTCAGAAATGCTCTACAGACAGAACGGGCACTGATTCCTGCAGTTGTGGGTTAGTTCTGTGCAGCCCAGCTGGACTGAAGTGGGCTCTTGCTCACCAGGGGTCCTCTGCTCCCAGTTTCTCCATTGTGGTGAACAGCTCGATGCAGTCCTTCAGCTTGAAGAAAGCCTTCTTCTGAGGCTTGTACTCCATGCTCTCATGCCGGTCAAAGTCCTGCAGTCAGACACAAACACGTCACTGCATCAGAAACACAACTCCGGACCAAAAAGAAACCAGGACAGCTTTCATGATATGCATGTGAACAGGTGAGCTCATTACCGTCATAAACAACAAGCTCAGTCCACGAACAGAAAGAATCAACAGAGTAAAATGAACACGTTATTTTCCAAACGTGAACGTGTTGAGTTTGTTTTTAAGACTCGCAGTCAATTTTAAATCTTTAAAACCGTGTCCAAACATAAAATGAAAAAAATATTTTCCTGACTACTTTGAGGTGGGACTTTATCACCAACTTGCACACGCTGAGGAAATGATAGCTTTGAGAATAAAACAAACTCAGTGGTCCACGATTGTGGACCTCGAGGGCCACCATCCTGCATGTTTTAGATGTTTCTCTGCTTTGGCACACCTGATTCGAACAAGTGCTGCTTCAGAGCATGACGCTCTGCTGAAGAGCAGGAAAACAACTCAAACATGCAGGATGGTGGACCTCCAGGACCTGGACCGGACACCACAGAGCTGCAAAGCTATGAAGTGATTTATGCCGTCGTGAAACCTGACGGCCTCGATGTGCTTTGTAGTTGTGAACAGGATAAAAATACAATTATCTGACTGCTATGTGCTCAGGGTTTTTGTTGAAGTCATTATGCATTCATCAGTAATTGTTTTATAATCACAACGCAGCTCTCTGAAGTGCAAATGAATCGTGAGGCGCCTGAAGACTCCCACCACACACGTATCTTATTTGATGAAGACTGCTTGTGTAACAAAACTTTGAAAACACCAGTCTGCAAAAAAAAAAAACGGACTTGAAACATTAGCTGTAAAGTTTTACCTCGACAACAGTTTCATCAAAATACTTCTTCTTGATCTCTGGTTCCCAGTCCAAAGAGAGATAGGAGCGGTCTGTAAAATTAAAAGAGCAACCAGTGAACATAAAGCTGAAACATACCGTTGTCTTCATCAGATGAAGTGACATCAACTCCTCAGCGCTCTTCTTACCACTTAGTCTGAGGTGGGCCTCGTCGAAGCGGATCAGCTTGGTGTCCTCCTTGATGAGCAAGAAGTCCGTTTTGCCCATGTTGTTAAACTGGAATGTAAAAAGTCTCTTCCTGTTGTGCCCGGCTGTTTGTTGTCCTTTGGTGGAGTTTTGAGGCGCGACCACGCCGTTCTCCAGCTCGTTGTCTCCGCCCACTGAATCCTCGGACTGGCTGTTCTCGTTCTCGGACGGCAGCTCCTGATCCTGGCTGGACTCGTCGTCCTGCTCGTCCGTCTCCATCTCGCCTAAAAGAGCACAGAGGAGCGTTCCCATCGACTCGTCGGCTCTCAGGAAAAATAACTTTTTTTTTTTGTTTTTTTTGGAGAGCGAACTAAAATGTAGACGGCGTGATGCACTCACTTGGCGAGCCCTCTTCCAGCAGGCCGTTGGCGGCGTTTCCGTTCACAGTGTGTGGTTTGGATGGTCGCGTCTCTTCGCTGTCCTCCTCGTCCTCCTCTACAGAAGATCGCACAAACCGGCTGTAAACAAGAAAACAGATCAACCTTTCAGATGACCGGGCTGGTTTGGACGGTAACTTCAACACACCAACTCATGAGAGACAGAAATGAACCAACCAGAGGCGCAGGAGCAGCATGTTGTAGAGTTTGTCTTCGCTCAGTGATCTGGGGACGGCAATGAGGAAGGGCAGTCCGAACAGCGGCGTGCTGGTGTGGTTATAACCCGACTGCTTGTACTTTTCCCTCAAGTGGACCGGGATCACCACGTGGTCCGTGTCCTCCACTTTGTTCACCGCCACTTCAAAGCTACGCATCAGAACAGAAGTAAACCGTTAACGTTTCCGGTCATTTAAATCCATTAAACCAAAGGAACGGGATGGATCTCATGCTGTAAAACAGACTAAAACGAGCACGGCAGCTGGAATCTGAGAGCACATGGAGAGCACGCTCACACATAGATATCGTCCCGCTCCATGATGCTGCTGAGGTTCTCGTTTGTGGCGAAGATTCGGTGGAAACGGTGGTTGTAGATGTCGGTTACAATCATCTGAAGGTCAGGACATGGAAGGAGATACATCAGTTTTAAATGGTGGTTCGACACTGGAGAATTTTCTTCTTTGCAAACAAAAAAGTTTGTCAGCTGTAGTTTTAGTGAGCATGACTTCGTCAACAAGATTGTGAAAATCAGAAAATTGATTTTTCACCTCTCTTTTCTGCCAGTCACCGTTTGTTATCCCTTATCAATGACTCTAATGAAGATTTCAATTTTTATAACTTGTACTGGGGCTCTGCAGCGCCCTCGTCTTAAACCTAGCATGTTGCGTTTAGATTACTGGCTATATAAGAAATAAGAAGCGACAACTGCAACGATTTGACCGGAGAATGACTGAAAACTTCACAGAGGTTCCCAACACTGGTCCTTGAGGAACACCATCCTGCATGTTTTAATTGTTCCCCTGCTCCAACACACCTGATTCAGTGATTTAATTACTGCCTCGGGTTCTGCAGAAGCCTGTTAATAACCCATCCATTCAAATCAGGTGTTTTGGAGCAGGAAACAACTAAAACATGCAGGATGGTGTTCCTCAAGGACCAGTGTTGGAACCACTGACTTAAAGGATAGTAGAGGTTTAGAAAAAAAATAAAAATAAACTGTTTAAAACAGATTAAAGGCCTACTATACCTAGAAGGAATGAATTTCACACGTCAAGAGTTTTAGATAAAAAGCACGTTATGTTCAGAAATGACCAAGTTATAGTAACTGTGGGCAATAAAACAAAACAAAAAACTACGGCAACTCCAACTTTTATCTGTAAAACTGACTGAATTAAAACCATTGCTGTGTTTTCTGACTACGTGGCTGTCGGTCAATTTGAACTGGCTTCCTTAGATTGAAAACTTTACTAAATGGCTTTTCTATGCATGTGAAAGTTTCTGTAAAGTGCCCTGAGACAACTATGGTGTGAATTGGCGCTATGTAGATACCGTATTTTTGGACTATAAGGCGCACTTAAAATCCTTTAATTTTCTCAAAAATCGACAGTGAGCCTTATAATCAGGTGTGTCTTATGTATTATTCTGGTTGTGCTTACTGACCTCGAACCAATTTTATGCTGTTATTGTGAAGGAGTTGAATAAAGTTAGATTTTTCTGACTGTTTTGTTTCGCTTAATGCGCCTTATAGTCCGAAAAATACGGTAAACTGAATTGAATTGACTTCTTAAAAAAAAAAAAATTTTAAATGTGCATCCAATGGTCGTTTCCTGGAAGTTTCATTACAATCTGTTCAGTGGTTCATGAAATATTTTGCTAATAGTCAGGCAGAATTTACTTTGAATAGTTATTTTCATTTAGTTATCCATTTTTAAGATTTCAGTACACAAATTTGACAGAGAGTAAACAAAAATCATTAATAAATGAATGAACTTTGCTGCTGAAGATGAACTAATAGTGCTTTTTGCTCCTGAACCCTCCTTTATCTGCAAGAGAAAGATCGCCCCCCTCAGTTAAAATAGATTGTCGGGTTGTACTTTCTGAGGAGCGTCATGTTTCAGAGTCACGGCTAAGAACAGTTTGTCTCACTGCAGAGGGAAGCGCTGACTAACAGTGTTACCTTCTCAGCAGGAACCCCTGACAGGCAGGAGAGGGACGTGCACAGGTCAGAGATGAAGCCCACCTTTGGCACGGTCAGCTTGTACTGAAGGAGGAGGATCAAAGATGAGTGGTTGAATAATATTAGATCTCTCCACCAGGATAAGACGCTGTGTTACCTGTGTGGGTTTAGTCAAGGGGTCCAGTCTGACCAGATAGACCTCGAGCGTTCGCTCTTTCTTCATGGGCAGCGGCAGCGTCAAGTAGCAGAAAGGGTCAAAGGTCACAGAAACCTTAAAGCACACAGGACACACTAAAGTTGACTTGAAGAGCCCGTGGAAGATGTCCACGATGATCGAGTCGTTCCTCTTAATGTGGTTCTCCCACGCCTCCTCCGCCACGACCTGAGATGAAGAGCAGAGCGGGCGCCATCAGAAGAAGCTGGAAAAATAACTTAAACATCAAGTGACTGAATAGAGCAGCGCCGTCTGTCGAATTTAAACAAATCTGAATCAGCTGCTTGCCCCACCTTATCGGGCCGTCCGTTTGCGTCCTTGAGCTGGATGTAGGG
This sequence comes from Hypsolebias coamazonicus, assembly GCA_032273985.1. NCBI lineage: Eukaryota > Metazoa > Chordata > Actinopteri > Cyprinodontiformes > Rivulidae > Hypsolebias > Hypsolebias coamazonicus. Next base: position 15,838,597 of record JAVCKU010000059.1, on the reverse strand, counting down.
CTTCTTCCTGATGCGGTTCAGGTCTTCATGAAGGCCGTCCAGGAGGAATGCCAGCAGCTCGTGGGAGTCCTGCTGCTGGTAGCCTGAGAACTGTGGGGCAAAGCGACCCACCTGCGTCTACATGATAAACACAACCATTGAGAGACAGAAACTTTAAAAACATTTTACTCCTCTTTGTCGTTTTCCTGGCAGCTGCATTTCTAATCCCTCCTCTGGACATGTCCAAACCATCTCAGTCTGGTCTTTCTAACTTTATCTCCCAGTTGTTCAACATGTGCTGTACCTCTGATGATCTCATTCCTGATCTTATCCATCCTTGTCA
>JAVCKU010000059.1:15784909-15799306 GCA_032273985.1 Hypsolebias coamazonicus | reverse complement strand
CAGCATTCTGGACAGATTGTAAACGATGCAAAGATGATTTGTCTAAACCAACATACAACGAATTACAATAGTCCAAATGAGAGGAAATAAAAGCGTGAATCACCTTTTCAAGGTCTTTGAAAGAGAGACAAGACTTCACCTTGGCAATGAGTCTTAGCTGGAAGAAACCGGATTTAACAACTGCATTTTACAACACCACTTCTCTCACCTCCTCGTCTCCCAGGAGCCTCCTCTTGCCGTCCTTGACAGGAAAGCCACTGCCCACCTCCTTGGAGCTGATGTCAGCTCCGTACTCAACGATGACGTCCTCCTCGATGCTACTGACCAGGCGCCAGAACTCCTTCTCTACCAACTCTGTAGGCACCATCTGGATGGGGGGGTAAAAGGTGAACAGCATTAATCCCCGCGTCTCATCTCAGGACTTAAAACCCTGTGATGACATGTAGCCGCTAACTGTCCACTCAAACGAGCTACATACGTGAACGGGCATGTTGAAATAGTCCGATTTGAAGTGGTCAGCCATTTCTCCAAAGCTCTGCAGAGTGTACTCCCTCACAGCCTGCTCGAAGCCAAACGCCTCTCTGGGCTTACTGCACTCCTGTCAACAAGCAATAAATAAATAAATACCTTTGTATTCCATAAAATACAAGAACCGTTAAAAACAAGACAACAAAAGAAAAAAAAAGACAGGAACCGAAAACAACTACAGTAAAACTAACAAACTTACGTTTAAACAATAAAACTAAAATCAGATAAAGTTGCCGACAGGAAGTTGTTTTAAGCTTTTTGTGAATCGGGGCGCCATGCTTAATATGAAGATCCCATAAGCTGCACTATCTGACGCTGTTTCTCCATCATCACATACCAACAGTGATGAACCAAAACATTATGACCACCTCCCAAATACTAAGTAGAACTTTGTTTATCCACTAGAACAGACTTGGTCTTTTGAAGAACAGAGGACAGTATACATAAGGGACTGTACTTGGATGTTAATATGGATACTTTAACTTGGGCCTGTCACGATAACAAATTTTGCTGGGTGATTAATTGTCTCAGAAATTATTGTAATAAACGATAATATTGTTTGAAATTTGACAATAATTAGTAACTACTGTCAAATTTAAGAAGAAATGTTGGTTAATTTATTTTGAATGTGGCAACTTTTTTGACCACCTGATGGCATGATAAGACTGTTTGAACCGAAGGATGGATAGTGAGGGAGCACGTAGCGTGTCTCTAAGAAAAATGGGAGGAGGCCTCTTAATGTGACATGGGCTGTCTGTCCTTCCTTTTTTCAGTTCTCAAAATGGCAGACGTTCAGTGTGGTTTGAGCTCTTTAGCGTAGCGTTTTTCACACAAAGCTTTTAATTTAAAAAATCAGTAAACAAGTTCTCAGCTTCTTTTTGCAGAGAAAAACTTTTTACATGAAGGCACAGGTTTCAACCGGGAATTCTGGAGCTTCGACAAGACTGAGGTTTTTTTCCCAGACGTCGGCCTGCTAGCTTAGCTTCTCAACTTAGCTGCTTTTAGCGAACCAAAAATGCAATTTTGGATGGTTAAAACAGATTTTAAAGAGAAAACAGAAAGGTAGGGGTCAGCGAAGAGCACCGGAGTTCAACCTTTTGTCATCCTGTGTCTTCAGTAGAAAGAGACACAAAGATATGATAAAGCAGATAAAGGAAAATGAGGTTGATCATTTTAATTTATCATGTGATTAACTGATTTATTGTTTATTGCCACAGGCCTGGTTTAACTGCTTTGCTATTAATAAGTGTGACTCCACTCGGCTCTCGTCTTATTGGGTCTTCTCAGGTGGAGGTGATTTGCTGCTGTGACTTGTTTCCCTGCTCTGTGGTCAGACTGTCAATACAAAGTGAGCGGTATCGTAACTGGTTATCGTGTTCGAGCCACTCTGCATGTTGCAGTCCTTAACTGCTCTATAATCAGACTTTAATTTCTTTAAGTGATCCCAGCCCAAACATAAACACATTAGCCTGCTAAGAGGTATTTGAAATAATCAGTACCTCTGCGACACACTTCGGGCATCGCCAGTCCCCCTTGGGCACATCCTGCAGAGGTGGGATGAGGCAGAAGGTGTGATAGCTGTCATCACAGCCATCGCAGAGCAGGAGCCGATCCTCTTCGTTGCCCCGTCCACAAACCAGACAGAGATAAAGGTCAATCTGGGGGATTAATGCAACAGAGGGTTAAAAAAGATAAGCAGATGGATACAATAAACATCAACTTTAATGTAAAACACAACTCAATGGTACTCACAAAGTTGACCTCTAAGGTCTCCTTGCGTGGTCTCATCTTGATGGCGAAGGCTTGAGCTTTGAGGTGACGCTGCTTCTTAATGAACCCATCATCTACGTGAAAAAGTGTCAACATATAGAAGTCAGTCCACTCATGTGACATCTGGAATTTGAAATGTCACAAACGAAGTCGGCCAAAAATTCAACTTACCAGCAGAAAGAATCTCCAAACCGACCATTTTAGGACTCGTTCCAAAGAGTTTGAGGCCTTTAGGCTCTTTGTTTTCTCTCTAAAGAAGAGCAGCAGACGGGGAAACGCAACAAAACTGATTAATTCAAAGGTGTAAAGGTATGCACAGAATTTGGTGTGTAGAACTACAACAGCTTCTAAGCCCAAAACAGTAAATGTATGATCTCCATCAGATTTAAAATGCATCTTTTCACGATTTGCACTCAACTAGTGCTCAACTAGCAACCTATCACTTAATGAGCCAAGTCAGTAAAGCAACCGTTTACACAGCAGAAGGAATGAACAATTCAAACACATGACTTCTGATACAAACAGCTTATTTTTACTGTTACCTCTGACTTCAGTCGTCTGGAGCGCCTCTCGGGCAGAAACTGCTCTTTGGTTTGCATCACATCACCCTCCCTGTCTCGCTCCTTGTCCTTTTCATCCTCCTCGTCTTGTTCCTCCTCCTCCTCCATCGTCTCCTCGCCGACTCCTTCATCCACTTCCTCCCCGTCAGTTGCCTCATCGTACAGTCGATGGAGGCCCTGTTCAAAGTGATTAGTGGAGATAAATATGGGGAAGGTGGCACTTTAAAGAAAAATTACCTAGTCAGTCATAAATAAATAAAAAGCCTTGTAGCCTAGCACTTACAGTGAGCGTAGCTCCAGACTGGAAGAGCTCATAAGGGTAAAGGATTCTCTCGTAGTGTGAACGCAAAAGAGAACCAATGCCTTTTCCATGAGGAAAACCCATTCGACTGGCCACTTTGGACCACCTCTTCTCTTTGCATGCTGTCTCAAAGCCGCCTTCAGATGACACGATCTAAAAAGAATCAAAGCATCCAAAATTAGGATTTTACCAGCATAATGAACACTGACAATGCTTCCAAACTAACAGAGGAACTTATTGACAGCAATCCTTTTAAAAGTATTCACAACTAGTGTGCTAAAGCACTTAATTATAGTATGCTTCAAAAGTTCTGCGATAACTGCTATAACAAATTACGTAAATAACAAAGGCAATCAAATATTATATTTTTGTCTTGAAAACAACTCACACAACCTTTGGTGATATTTATAAAATCGGCAGTACATCTCTGAACAACAAAAACACACAGAAGCAAATTCTCAACTGTTTTGGTTTTACCTTGCTGAGCTGATAGAGGTCCAAAATCTTTCTCTCCACATGAGGGAATCGAATCTTTGATCCCTGCAGCTCCCAGAACTTTGCAATTTGATCCAGAAAGTTGAGTTTAACCCGAGTGAGAGCCTGAAGACACAGAGGACAGAAAGATGGTGTTAATTGTTTTGCTCATCTGGCACTTCAGGAAAAAAAATAACAAAAAAAGAACTGAACATGAATAGTTTTAGGCTACATAACAAGATATAAAGTTATGTGAAACGCATTATAAAAGCATTTGAGGAGCTGCACTGAGAAAAAAATCTAAAATCTAAATCTAAATGGTAAAAAGCATGAAATTAAAAACAAGACATCTAAATTCAATCCAGAACTCTGCTTCATAACAGGTGAAATATAATTCAGTAAAACTCACCTCAAGTTCATTTAGTCTTTGCACTCTTGGAGTGAAGCGAAAGTTGCGAATATCACAGGCAAATGGAGGATGCCAGTCCTGAAAAACAGCAAGCAAGCAAAAAAAAAAAAAAAAAAAAAAAAAAAAAGCCAAATGAAATAAGTGTCAAAAGACTATGCATCTTAAAACAAAAATATTACACATTTACACAATTTTGTGCAGCTGTGCATACATTTAACATGTGTACTTTTTTCTGCAGCAGAACCAGGATTCGTGACTGAACTTTAAAGCACTTTATTTTTATCTGTATTCAAACTATGCGTTATGCGATTAAAAACATAAATCTTGGCCAAATGTCACCTTCGTTACTCTCATGACTTTTAGGCCTGCATTTGACCCAGTGTCACATCACTACTGTTAACAAAATGTACCTTAGCTTAAATTTTTAAGTGTAATTTCACTCTTTTACAACTCTTTTAAAAAAACAGCACCCAGAAAGCAGCACACTTGTTCAAAAAAAAAGAGTCCTGCTTAATTGAGCCATTTTTTGACCTTTAAGAAGTTGCGTTGTTTTTACGTAGGCCCAAAGTCAACCTAAGCTACGCACTTTACGTACGATCACAACCGCACAAATCGCTGCAGGTTTTACACTAAATAAAGATTTGTTTTCGTGCTGTGAGTTTACCTGTGGAGGCCGTATCTTGCAGATGCCCGTTTTCTCTGCAATGGGTCGGACCTTGTTGATGAATCCTAAAGGATCAGAGAATTCCTCCCAACTCGGCTCAAACACCGGGCATTCGGGAGGGGGGACGAACTCGGCAAAAGCAGACATGTCGGAGTGGCTCCAGGCGAAGCGATCGTTCAAAACGGCACCCCCAAAACATAAAACCGCGTCCGGATCAGTCAATTTTAACAATGATTAAATTGAATAACTTCCTTCGTGTCCATGATGATTGTCCAAATATTCTCAATAGGAAATATAAAAAAATAAGCTGGTAATGACTGAGTGTTCGCTCCCTGGAACGGAAAGTCCTTTACGCCAGCATTCCTCCCTTCGAGTACAGTATTAGCTTTGTTAATGTTGCAACAAAACAAAAATATTCCGTTTAGCATTTAAACACAAACCCAACCTCCCCCCCACTGACAGCTGTATTATGTTATACAGGAAATCATTGCTGTTGTTGTTACGTTTCGGTACGTGTGGCTCGAGATTTCTTCTTCGCCAGTATATAAATATGCATTTCCAGTAGTTAGCAACGGTTAGCTTACGTCCTTTGCGATAGCTTGTCACGCTTTCTCAAATAATCTCCAGCCTCTTGCGTCCACTTCGTAAAGTAAAGCACTGAATCAAGCTGGCGTGTTTACTCCCTGCGTCGGCTCTCATTCATGACATGTAGCACTCCAGGAACGGGGAAACTAGCACAAAGCTAATGCGGCTAAAAAAAATCAGTTGCGCAGCTAAACATCGGTGTTAGCCCCACGAAACAAAGTCACTCTAGCAGGATAGTCTGCTAAGGTCAAAGTATAGTAAATAAAAACGCATAAAACCCAGGGACTATTAGTTTCATTTTATCGAGCGCGACTTCCTGTATAATTTAACATCGTCTATTTTTAGCCGCATTAGCAAGCAGGCTAGCTACGATTAGCAAGGACAGGAGAGGAAGCCGTTGTGATGCCTTCAGAGATACTCGAAATACGGAAGACTTTTGACTGGAGGGTTGCGTTAAAAATAAACTTTCCTAATTTGTTTACACAGTGTAACTGCTTTTTCGTTTTATGGAAGATACAAAGATAAATACATGATGTAACAAAAACATTATATAACGCACTACGCTTATTAAAGTGGAATAAATTTTGTAACTAAATGCCACTGAATGGGCCTACATGAACACGTGACCAGAGCCAAACAGCCCTAGTTCCTTTTAATACAGTACAGTAAATAAACAAGCAGCCCTAACGCCGTCGTACATCACAACCTCAGTCATAATAAAAAAAAAATGTAATATAAATTATGATTTACAATATTGTTTTCTTCAACTACATAGCTTTTTGGTGTGACTGAGGAAAAAAGTGTTTTGCTCAATATTTTTAACTTTTATACTTAAAAAAAACTTCCCATTATTTACAAACACAGTTCCCCATACAAATACACTGAGATATTTCCAAATCCTTCAGAGAATGTTATTTTTAAAATCTACTTCAGCACACAGGCACTTACTGTAGCATTTTGCTACTGTTTGGCTAATTTAAACTTTTGGCAGCAAATCTTCTAATTTAAATATTTGGACTAACATTTTGTAATTTATACTTTTGGCTACTATTTTTATCTTTTTAAAGTTTACTTGTGTGGCGCAACTGGTAGAGCTGCTGCCGCTCAGCGAGCAGGTCCCTGGTTCAAATCCCTGTCCGGGGGCCTTTCTATGTGGAGTTTGCATGTTCTCTCTGTGCATGCGTGGGTTTTCTCTGGGTACTCCGGTTTCCTCCCACAGACTTAAAACATGCTTATAAAGTTAGATTGGTAACTCTAAAATTGTCCCTAGGCATGAGAAAGAGAGAGTGAATGGTTGTTTGTCTCTATGTGGCCTTGTGATGGACTTGCGACCCGTACAGGGTGTACCCAGCCCCTCGCACAGTGATTGCTGGACAAGGGCATCGGCGACCCCCGTGACCCAAAATGGAAGAAGAGGCTAAAAGATAATGGATGGATTTAACTTGTTTTGCTAACGTTAGCTCTTAGGTAAAGTTTGGGTCATATCAGTAACAGTATTTCTGATTTTAGAGTAGATACATTTTTACAAATTTTAGCAGTAAGCTTTCTGTTTTGCTAATTTTAGCTCTTAGCTCCTGTTTTGCTAATTTTAGCTGTTCTGTTCAGCTAATTTTAGCTTGCTGTTGGTTAGCTAATTTTCGCTCTTAGCCACAGTTTGTCTAACTTTAGTGACTGCAAAGTTCATTTTAACTTTTAGAAACTGCTTTGTAAAATTTAACTTGTAGCTACAGTAATTATTTTTAGCTTGTTCCTCTCAAATCAGCTTGTTTTTTTAGCACGTTCTAACTGTTTTAGCTTCCATTTAGCTCATTGTACCTATTATAGCTTTATCTTTATGCATTTTTTTTCAAGTTTGTTTACTATAAAATATCTATTAATGTGTCGTTACTTTACATTTAATACCTTATAGTAATGATACTTGGGTGCTGTGTTTGAATGGTGTTACTATTTTATTTATTTAATCCACAAAAATACTTAAACAGCCCAGAATTCCAACAATAAATTGTCATATTCAGTCTCAAACAAATGCAGAAAAGATATGATTGGACTTTGTTTGACATCTGTTTATAAATCAAACTCATGGGAATGTTATTGACATAGTATATTCTGCTTCAAATCACCACAACCAATAACATTTTATAAAATTAACAATAAAGGTGTAGTAAAATTCGTTTGTTATTTTTTTTATTCATGGTGTAACATGATTATAAAATCATTAAGTCATCAAAGTAGCTATAAGCTTGTGGTGTTAGTATTCGTCATGAAATGGATACTCTGGATGATCAGACCACCTGTTGGGAAAACAAAACAGAGCCATTAACTACTACTTGGAAATAATAAAGTTTTACACAAATTGTGCGATACTTACATGAGAAGCTCCACAAAACGAACATTCTTGTTCAGACCCTCAATTGCCTTCATCTCATCCTCCGACAGAGAGAAGTCAAATATCTGCAGTTTTGACAAAACAGTGACAAATTTAGATTTTTTTTGTTTGTTTTCTTTTTGTATTTGTATTTAAAAAAAAAAGGATGTCATAAAAACATACATCAAAGTTCTCCTTTATACGAGCGGGGCTAAAGCTCTTTGGAATGACAACCACTCCTCTCTGGACGTTGAACCTCAGGCACACCTGTGCCGTGGTCTTTTTATACTTTTTGGCGACTGAAGTCAAAAACTCATCTAACAGCAATGGTGGGCACGTCAGGTTTACCCTGTATGAAACAAATATATATGTATATTTGATATAAAAATACCAAAAGTTGACTGTAAAAATGTGTGTCGGATCAAGTGCTGCTGCTGCTTTATTCAAAGTAATTTCTTATCTTAATCTAATAACAGTTTAGGGGTTCCTCAGACATAATTTTTATCCATAAATTGTTCAAATCTTACAGTGGACAGATCTGGATGGCAGCTTATAGTCAGTTTAGCATTTAAACGTTTTTTTATGTCTGTTTTCTACCGAGCCAATTAGGCCCTGGTTTGGTTTAGATTCCACATGATGTGTCTTGGAGAAAAATATGTAAATTCAATTGAATTAAATATTGTTCTGTATGAAAAAAATTGACATAATAAATTTGAAAACCGATACACAAGTTGTTTATTTATTCACTTACCGTTAATAATGGCATAATTTTGACCCCTGTGGTTAGTGAGTTTGACACCCCTGATCTATGTAATCACTTTTCCAAATAAATCTTTATGTTTTAATGTTATTTTTTTGTGTGTCAAACCTGATAGCACTTTTTTTTAATGTTCATGCATAAAGTGAGAAAGGGCCCATACCATGATGCATCTCTGGATGTACCAAGAGGACTGTAACCGACAATGACAATGTCTTTTTCCCGGCAGTATTCAAGCAACTTTGGCTGGGTGAAGTATGGATGGCATTCAACCTGAGTTTAAAACGTTAAAGATACATGCAGTCAGTAGTCTCCTGAGTCCATGCACCAACTCAGTTTTCCCAAATGCATCACAAAATGTTCGTGTTATATTTTATTTTCATCATCTTGTTCCTTCCAACTTTAGCGTAAATGTTAGCGCACTCTAATCGCGCAGGAATGCAAGAGGTAGAGTACCTGGTTCGACACCGGTTTATGTTTCAGACCTGGACTGTTCAGGATCATCTCCAGTTGGCGTTTGTTGAAGTTGGACACTCCGAGGGACTTGACCAGCCCGGCGTCTTTGCAAGCTTCCAAAGCCTGTCCAAGACGTGAAAAGACAGCAAACGAGACTCTGAAGAGTGAAGAAATGACAGCAGAGTTCCTCGAAGGAAAACATATCCAAATTTAAAAATGGCTTTAACTCTGTCTCACAGACAATGGTGTGAAACTCTGGCACGGACAATGACGAGCTATATGCATTCCTTCTTTTAATTTAAGATGGTTTGTTAACAAACAGTCAGAAGATACAAGCATTTACGCGATCACTCGCCCTTTATGGTGAAAGGCAATAAACTGATACCAAGATGAACTCCTAACTATGACCACAGAGTTTCAATGATAGCAAAGATTTGTCTTTTATTGCTTTGAACCCAGTTCTGTCCATGAATTAAATAGCTCACCTTCCATGTGGCACAGAGATCCGTCTTGTGGTAAATGTACTTCCCATTCTCATCTCGTGGGTAGAAGTTGTCTCCTGGCTTCGGAAAGCCCAAGAGAAAAACAATAAGTGGAATAGCTAATAAAAACACAAGACATGGGGAAAAAACAAAACGGGAATTATCGAGGCTTGAAACGAGGTTATAACCTTGAAAGCTGTTGGCATTTCTACAATATAAAGATCGACATAATCAAGCTGTAATGTCGTCAGTGTTTTCTCCAGAGCAGGCCGAACCAGCTCAGGGGGGTGGAATGTGTTCCACAGCTGTAAAGACATAGAAAACAACAAAAAAATTGTTATTAGTTGTTGCAAAACTGTGGCAGCAGGTTATCTTTGTGGCCATGAAGTTAGTTCACAGTGGTTCAGCCATGAGCGGGCAAACGTTTGCAAACCTTCCCACAGTAAAAGATGTCCTCTCTCTTGACGGTTCCATCAGCTATTTTGTCCCTTATTGCTTGTCCCACCTCATGTTCGTTGAAATACACCAAGGCTCCGTCTATGTGTCTGTAGCCTATTTCAATGGCGAGTTTGACAGCTTCATATGACGTTCCTTTTGGAGTCTAATAAAACGATAAACTCAGAAGAATCACAGCATGATTTCTGTCACAGCTCAGTCATTTGTCTTTTTTCTTACCGTGCTGGGATTCCCATAAGTTCCCAGTCCTATTAAAGGCATGCTGTTTCCATCACTCAAAGGAACCGAGTGGGCTTTTGCCGTCAGCTCCATGTTACTTTGGGTCTGTTCTGCACTTTGTGCTTTTTAGTCGAAGTCCGACTCACTGTGTGCCATGAAACTTATCTACTGCGTTGTTCTTTTGCTCTTTGATCTGTGACCCAGCTCCTCCCAGGGCAGGAGGATCAGCCTCCGGCACAGACTGACTGGGTGATTACGCTGCAGTATTTGACACATTTGTGTGCAAATGTAATCATACGCTGAAATGAAATGCTTTCAAATGCCAAACAGAAACTTTAGAGGGTGAAGTCTACAAGGCACACCAAGCGCCAGTTGTTAAAAGTTAAAGAAAATTCCTGTTTAGAAATGCAGAACTACCACTGCAGCAGCCCGCAGACTTGTACAGGTCGTACTAATTCAATTATTAACTGAGAAATGTGCAAACAAACGGCTTAAAACTAACTTTCTTTTGGAGTGCAGGACAGCCACAGTATAGGTTTCAAGGTCCAACTCTGTAAAATGGTTCTCATCAAATTTTTTGACTTGAAACTCAGAAACTCCTGTTTTTTTTTTAAATTTTATTTATTTATAAGAAACGTGCCATGATAGCAGTACTGAGGGAGTAGATCTAAGTGGGGAAACAGCAGTAAAAACTGGATGTAAAATAAGAGGTCAGAAATGAAAGGAGAGGCAAGGTACAACCTGGACAGGTCACCATCAAAGCCAGACGGAAATAAGTAAGACAATCAAAGTAGTCAGCCCTAACTAAATAAAATAAAACATAAAATGCCTGTTTTTGGATGAGGGGAACATGTAAACTTCACAAGGAAAGGCTCCAAATGGCAGTCAAAGCTGAAACAGTGTTTATTCCTGCATGGCAGCAATGCTAATGCACTCTTGCAACACGCACTCAAATGTGGGTTGCATGTTGCAAGAGCTGCATAGTGTTTTCCCAGTTTCTGCAGAAACTGGGAAAACACATTACAAACTGAAACACATGGTTTCCTATGTGTATTGGTTAATTCACGCTTCACCCTTTTGCACTCCCACCTTGTGTTTAGCAGTGGTCATTTTGTATTAATGTGCTAAATCAATTGCGTACCCATGGATTTGTGTGTCAGCCTAAGGTCTGAAATTAAGGTAAAGTTTGAATGCCAGGTAAATGTGTCAGAGGTTACATTTAGGTGCTGGAGATCTGGCTAACATCCCAGTCAACCTTTATTTAGACAGGTTAATCCCATTGAGCCACGGGGACTCATTTACAAGAGAGACCTGAATTTAACAAGTGATGACAACAGTGAATGACAACGACAGCAACAGACAACCATAAAAGAGGCATACAAATTATTTTTTTTATTTTATTATTATTATGTTTACAAATCAAAATCATCAGCCTACCTTCTTTGCAGAAGGTATTTGTTCAGTCAGGCCCTATGTAGATAGTCTTCTTTGTACAAGAATCCTAGAGGACCAGACTTAAACTTGTTAGACTAATCTACCTGGATTATTTAACATGCAACAGAATATAAAAAGTATTATTAATATTAATTAACTTTGTCAAACATCACCTTCAGTTATTGCTACAAAGCTGAGCACTGCGTACAAAGTATGGCAAAAGCAGGTAACAAATGGTTGTATTTTTTTCCCTGTATCCAAGGAATTGAGTGTATTGTGACCAAAACTTTAAAAGTACAAACCGGAAAAGTACAGAAGAACCCTAAAACCTTTCTTGAGCATTGTTTTAACCTTTGTTTTTATTTCAACAGAAGGCTGGGTTCCACAGTAATGCACAATTTATTCAATCAATGAAATATATTACTAGGGGAGTGGTGGCGCAGAAGTTAGAGAAGATGGGCCTGTGATCGGAAAGTCACAGGGTCAACTCCCGGTACCGTCAACATCAAAATGTGGGTAGAAAAGGTGAAACACCCTCACCCGTCTCCACCCTCATTTGCCCCACTCTGGGCCCCTGAGCAAGGCACTTAACCCCCACCATCTGCTCCCTAAACAAGTCTCTCTTGAAAATAAGTTCTCGTGGCTCAATGAGACTATCTGTATAAATAAGGGGTAAATGAAAATTACAAAAAATTGCACGTTTTAAATTGGAAGAACGGGGCATTTTCTGACCTGTACTGTACTTTTATTTCTGCAGCCACCTACGCAAAGATTGTTGCGGTTCACACTAAGTTTGGACTGATCGGCCACCGTAGCGAGACAACATCGCAGTGCCGTGTGGGTAATATGTGTTTGAGAAAAGACAGTTAGCGTACTTCTCATATATGGATGAATAAGTCGCAAAATACAGTTTGTTTGACCTTATTCCGTTATATACGTGTCTGCGAACTATTAATGCTTTGTATATATTACTAATAACCGCCACAAAGAGAGGAATTTGTGGTTTGTTAATTGTTCGCGATGCTAAAATAGGCTAACCATGCTAATTTAGCTACCTAGACGAAAAGAAACGCACGAGCTGCTAGGATTTCGTTTAATATTTCAGGATGTAAAGGTGGACAGATGTGACTAGGGATGCTGTATTGCACTAATAGTTGTTATTCCAGGAAATTTAAAGGGAAACCTGTTTGTTGGTCGGCGCTGTGCTAGCTGCATTGATCAAATAGGAAAAATTGTGAAGCTACAGAGAGAGTAAAATGGATGAAAGTGCCAAAAATGTTGATAATGACGTTGTTATTATCGTGGAAAACGAGGCCGAAAGTCTTCCGGCAGGAGATAATAAACTCAAACAGCAAGGCGCGTTCGGGCTTATGGACACATGTCCCATCTGCAAGCTGAGCTTCCACAACAGAGAGCCCAAGCTGCTGCCGTGTCTCCACTCCTTCTGCAAGAGGTGTCTGCCGCCCCCTTCCAGGAGCACCGAGCCGTCGAGGCGAGAGCCGCATGGTCCAGGTGACAGCAACAAACCACCGGAGAAATGTCCGGGATATAGCGTTGTCATTCATTCAACCTTTATTTAGACATGTTAATCCCATTCAGCATGATCTTGTAAATATGCAACAGCAATTGCTGCAGACACTCTGTTAAAATGCACCATTCAACCACGTTTTGCACACTGACCCATTCCTATTACATTGTGAAATATTAGAAAAATGCTAGATGTTTGAGTTGTGGCCACTAATGCAAATAATTATTCAAATGCATGTATGTTGTTTATAATTCTGCACATGTCAACAGATGATACTAACTTTAGTGTTCAAATATTTTCAAATCACCTTTAGTTTTAATTTTTGCTTTTGATATTGCTTCTAAACCATTAGGCTGTCTGAAAGTTTTTTTTTTTAGGGAGACTTGCTGCATGTTCACTCAGTTTCTGTCAAGTTCTTGTATCTGGTTGTGACAGACAAAACAGGTTTCTCTTGTAAATGAGTCCTCGTGAGATGAGACCAACCTGTATTAAAAAAGGCTGAATGAATTAAAAAATATGCTTTGTGTAATTTTAAAATGAGAGAAGTGGAGGACAGTGTATGAAAGTAAGGTCTATAAGAAATGGTGCAAACAAATCCACAGACTTGATCCCCAAGTTGATCGTCCACTGTACGTCAAGTTTTTAGCTCATAGCTGTTTGCATTTTTTTGTTGTTGTTGCTGCCAAACTACATTTTTGACCTTTTTCATTGATTTTATTTAACTATAGAAATAGAAACAAACGGCTATTGGTTACAAACTGCTAGTGTCAACACAACACTGGTTTATCTCTTTAGTTCCCAAGCTTTTTCATGTCTGAATGAATAAGTCAGAGTTAAGTGGCTTAGCAAAGAAAGTACAATTAAAAACATAAACTGAAAACAGGCGGGTACTGACCTGAAATGAAGTGGATAAGTTATCCTAACAGTTAAAAAAAAAAACTTGGGGACCTGGGATTCTTTTCATGGCATTTGGTTGAAGTTGGAAGCAAAATATTAAGAAATGAGGAAATGGTCCAAGACTTTTGCACATTGCTGTCATCCAAAAGCTTCAGGAAGTTTGGCCTATTTTATCTGGACTTTTGTCAGATACTGTACAAGCATCCCAAAGTGGGTCAAAATAATCTGTAAAATGTAGCAACTGATGGAATATAAATAACATCCAGATAGTACTTGTGAAAGCAATGTGTTATTAAAGCTTCGTATGGTGTAGTCTCAATCTGTTGTTTTAATAATGATGGATAAGTTAAAGTAATTCATTCCTATTAATATCAAAATGTATGTTCAAACAGTCTCCTACTATCATGTTAATATTATTGAAACAAATCAGCGCAGCATACAAACCAGATTCCAAAAAAGTTGGGACACTAAACAAATTGTGAATAAAAACTGAATGCAATGATATGGAGGTG
>JAVCKU010000059.1:15759948-15770493 GCA_032273985.1 Hypsolebias coamazonicus | reverse complement strand
CAATACCCCCCCCCCCCCCCCATATTGTCCTACATCACACCTGAGACCCATTTCCTGCTGGCTGTAATCCCCTGCAGGTCCTGCAGGAGGCGCTGACTGTGATCAGTCTGCTGGACGTGCTTTGTGAGATGACCTCAGACCACAAGCAGTTTATGTTCCTACAGGACCATCCTGACCTTCTAGACTGCACAGTTGGTAAGAATCCAACAGGAATGCTGCCTGCTGGGGCGGCGAAAAGGAAGCAAACTTTTCTTCTTCTTCTCTTGTCTTTTGCAGAGCTCCTGTTGCAGGTGCACGCTGTAGGGAAAGCCAGTAAGAACATTTTCAGCGCCACTCAGAACTTCTCCTTCTCTCACGACGGAGACCCTTCCTCGCATTCTCCTGTGGTCAGCTTTAAGGCCCATCTCATCCGACTGATAGGAAACCTCTGCCACAGCAACGCCAACAACCAGAATAAGGTTAGAGTTCTTCTGAGCCGCCGGATCGGACGAACGATTCAGTTCAAGCAAAACACGTTATCAGAAAAACGAGCTTCTGTCTGAAAAACTCAGCACAAGCACTAAAAGGAAATTAGTTTAAGCTTAAACTTAAATATTAAAGTTGAAACAAGCAATTAGAAAAACAATCTAAAAAAAAAAACAACAGTAGCAGAAACATAGCTGAAAGCTAAATTTATCAAAGCCTAACCAAAAGTTAAAATTTGCCTAACTTAAGCTAAAGGCTAAAAAAATGCAAACACACAGTTGAAAGGTAAATGAAGCAGAATGTAACTAAAAGCTAAGTAGAGTAACTATAACTAAAAACTTAAAGTAGCAAAACCATAGCTGAAAGCTAAATGTGGCAAAATGTAACTAAAAGTTAAAAGTAGCATAAATATAGCTAAAAGTAGCAAATGAAAGCTAAATGTAGCAAAACAAATACAAGTTAAAAGTAGCATAACTATAGTTAAAAGTAGCAAATGACAGCTAAATGTAGCAAAACCATAGCTGACAGCTAACAGTAGCAAAACCATAGCTGAAAGCTACATTGAGCAAAACCATAGCTGAAAGCTAAATGTAGCAAAATGTAACTAAAAGTTAAAAGTAGCATAATCATAGCTAAAAGCTAAATATATCAAAACATAACTAAAAGCTAAACGTAGTATAACTATAGCTGAATGTAGCAAAACCATAGCTGAAAGCTAAATATAGCAAAATGTAACTAAAAGCTAAAAGTAGCATAACTATAGCTAAAAAGTAAATGTATCAAAATGTAACTAAAAGCTAAACATAGAATAACTGTAGCTAAACGTAGCAAAACCACAGCTGAAAGATAAATGTAGCAAAATGTAACTAAAAGCTAAAAGTAGCATAACTATAGCTAAAAACTAAGAGTAGCAAAACCATAGCTAAAAGGTAAATGTAGCAAAATGTAACAAAAAGATAAAAACAGAATAAATATAGCTAAATGTAGCAAAACCGTAGCTGAAAGCTAAATGTATCAAAATGTAACTAAAAGCTAAAAGTAGCATAACTATAGCTAAACATAGCAAAACCATAGCTGAAAGCTAAATGTATCAAAATGTAATTAAAAGCTAAAAGTAATATCTATAGCTAAAAACTAAAAGTAGCAAAACCATAGCTGAAAGATAAATGTAGCAAAATGTAACTAAAAACTAAAAGCAGAATAAATGTAGCTAAACATAGCAAGACCATAACTGAAAGCTAAATGTATCAAAACGTAACTAAAAAGTAGCATAACCATAGCTAAAAGTAGTAATACCATATACATGTATAAGTGACAATAGTCAAACCATGGCTAAAAATAAAATGATCAGAGCAGTAGCTAAACCATCATCAGAACCATGCTGATGATGTTCAACAGATGTTTTTTCCTTATCAAACTATTAACCAATTATTTATTTCTTTTTACAGCTGTCCAAAAAAGTTAGCCTTTTTTTTTTTTTTTTTTTGCGTTAATCCACCCAGACCCTGAAGAATAAAATCTGAGCTCACAGAAAATATCAGAACCAATGAGTTCTTGATGAGTTCTTGAGTTTTGTTCACCGAGCAGACACAAAAGTCCAACAGTGTTGAAGTCGACGGTTCTTGTGGTGCAGCGATGTCTTCAGCAGCTGTCGGTGTTTATTCTGATCAGAGCAGGAACGAGAAGAGACGTAAACATTGAAGTTTGTTACTAAGTAGAATCTGTCGTCAGTTTTCCTGAAAATGTCGCGTTTAGACGTTCTTTCTACGTAGTTTCGCCCGTCGCCTTCCATGCCAAGCTTTTAAATAAAGATTATCTGGCAGCCCTCAAAGTGGCAGCACCACCGCTCAGTGGTTTACTCTGTTGCCTCACACTAAGAAGGTCCTGGGTTCAATCCCCGTGTCTTTCTATGTGGAGTTCGTACGTTCTCCTCGTGTGCGTATGTTTCATACGTGTACAGTAGTCCCTCACTACTTCGTGGTTCAACTTTTGCAGACTCGCTCTTTCGTGTTTCTTCAAAATAGGACTGAACATGACACACAATTGGCTGATTGATGGATGAGCCGCACCATCTGCATGGATTTTTAAAATTTTAAATAAATTATTTTAAACCATTCAGCACCTGTGTGCCGCCCACACGTGCAGGGAGAAGCTCCCTCTTGCAGCGTGTCATGATCTCCGCTCTGCAACGGAGAAGTGGGCGTGGCCGAGAGCATAGACCTTTGTACTACTATTCCTACTTCCCACAGTCCAAAAAAAACATGCATGTTGCCTTCAGGCCCAGGCCTCCTTTGCAAAAAAAGATCTGATGTCAGTGGGGTCTGCCTGATTAAATAAAGGTAACATAAAATAAAGTATGCGTCGAGGATGACTCTCAGCTACTGACACTTTGTGATGCTTCACTTCCGCTTTGGGCGAGACGTAAAAATCTTGTTTAGCCGTTCAAGTTACAACCTTGAACCCAGAAATCGACATAATATTGGGATGTCCTTCAGAAAAGCCTCCCGTCCACCCCAGAGCATCAGCGCTGGTCTTAGAGCTCTGCTCTCCATCACGCGTCTCGTTCTAAAGGCTTAACTTGTCTTTGTTTGTGGTTTCCCTCCAAACAGCCCGTAGGAGCCCCGGCTCGAGGCGAAGTGCTGAGTTTCAAAAAACAAAACGCTCATTTGGCCTGTCAAAGAAACACAGTCGCACCCGGGTCTGCGTTCAGAACAAAACCTGCTCGCGTTACGTCCAAACCCGCAGAGGGAGGAATAACAAGCGAGCCGACCCCGGCTTCGGCCCGGTACGAGCCGTCGGTTCAGTGCCTCTTTTTTTTTTTATTTTTTTTTTTTTTTGCTTGTGCGTCTCAAATTTCGATCTCTGCCAGAGGTGAAGAGAGCGACGTTTGGTTTACTGGAAGAGTTCCTGGTGAAAACAGATACGGGGTGATTTCTGACCACTGACAGACCACAGATCAGCATCCATAAATATTACAGAGGGGCCAGCTGAGGGTGGCCGACCCACAAGCATTCCACAAATCTGTCTCTATTAGGAACCACCGAGTCCGGAGCCGCACCGCAACACTGCAGCTCCACTGCTTCATGGCACAGCAGGGCGTTCTGGGAGTCCTGAGACGCTCCGTTTTACCTCTCAGCCGGTTTCAGGAGGTTTCAACAATCAATGCGGAAACCCAATACTTTAAACATGCTAGTTCGTTATCGACAGGGGTCAATGACCTTTAACCTTGAACCTCTGGAGGGCTTTGAACAGCAATAAACTTTCACAAAGAGAGTCTTGGACATACATCTACAGCTGATTACCCGCAGCTAATCTACATTAGACTATCCGTTGTACATGTGTTGAGCTAAACCTCGGCGTGGTGGTAGTTGAGACTCCTCCTCAACAGCTGCTGTTGAGCTGCTCCTCCTGCACTTTTCCGTGAGAAAGAGGCCTAAATAGTTCAAATTGGATAAAATGATCGAATTTATATTTTTACACACACTACAGCACAGCGTAAACTGTGAGCTCGTGTTTTTCTTAAAGGATAAACAGTATCTTACCTGCTGTAGATGGCTGAAAAGCTCTAAATATCACTTTAAATTAGCTTCTGTTGAGCAATTTTAAATATGTCATTTATCTTTTTTTTCCCTTTAAGCTTCTGAAATGTTTTAAAATTAATAAAAATCTTAAATTATAAGTTTTTTTGTGCTTCTTCCTGAACTTGTTTTTCCAGGTGAGGGAACTCGAAGGCATCCCGCTCATCTTAGACAACTGCAACATAGACAGCAGCAACCCCTGTATCCTTCATAGCAAATCATCTCAAGTGGTTTCACAGAGGATTTTTGGTATTGGTGCAGCTTTAGCTTTTTGAAATATTTAACCTTTTCTGCCATTTTTTTTCCTCATAGAAAATGAATTGAGGTCATTTTACATTCTTCAAACCTTTAGATCTGTTTAGAACCTTTTACTGCTCCTTTGTCCTGCTTCAGCTTCCTTCTGCAAATTTAAACATCTTTAGCTACTTTAAGCTACTTCTACAGAGCCCTGGAGGGGACATGGAGGATTTTTTTTTTTTTTTTTTTTTTTTTTTTTTTACTTTTGCATTCCCTCGCAATGCTGTACTGTGTGTGATGTTACCTCACAGACAACAATGTTCCTCCCTCAAAGAAACGGGTCCAGATGACATGATTTAATAGAGTTTAGTTTTGAAATCAGCCTTAAATAAAGGGATATCGAGTGTGTGCTGCAGTGGTAACATTAGTTTTACGTTGGATATTTCACGTTCATGCTTCGTGGAGTCAGGACTTCCCGTTCAAGCCGACGCAGGCAGCTGTTCAGTCTGCCTCTTCTCCGAGGAGCTATGGTTCTCTTAGGGTCCGTCAACAAATTACCGGGCTAATGAGCTTGGTCTGAACACCGTTATAATATTTTAGATATATTTCCAGAGTATTTGTCAAAGCAGCATCAAGTATCATAATTTTTTTGCATTATGTTTCTTCGTGGTAATAATTCATGAATTTGCTCACCATTTAAAATCCAAAAGAACAAGGTGGCACTTGTGTTTCAAAAGTACTGTAGTTTTCTTTTAAAGCATCAGAGTTCATTCAAAGATTCAAGACTGTCATTCGCACCACAAATGGTGCATGTGGTGGAATGAAGTTGTGTACACAGGGTCCCAGTTACATCCAACAAAAGTATTAAAATGTGTGTAAAAGAAAAACAATAATAAGATCTAACATATGAACTAAGAAAAACATTGACTAGAAACACACTAAGCACACACTTCCAGAGGGCTTCATCAGTCTGAGGAGTCCCAATAAACTGTTTCCCTCTAAGTAGTACACTCCATAGTGGACCAACCAGTTTGCTGGTTTTGCTGATGACTGATGATGAAGCCCTTCGGATAGAGGGCGAAACGTCTTTCCACAAAAAAGAAACTGTCCAGGTGATCTGACTGACCATTATTTTGGTTTTGTACCTGAATGGTTGAGCATGAACTTTGATGTTGATTCTAAAGGTTAATACCAAAGTTTGTTGCAAAGATGTACAATGTGTAGCCCTCAGAGTAAATGGTGGTGATCACTTTCAGCCACTGCCATGCTGACTTTAAGCTCAGTGTCTGTAAAAGTTGTAGCCGTTGTTGTGGTGGCCATCTTGATCTGGGTTGACTGAAAACATAATTTAGTTTTCCATTTTCATTAAAAGATTTCTTTGAGTTACCCATTCAGTAGTTCAGAAGATATTTTACTGGTGAGACAGACACGAGCAAAAACATGATCACCCTTCTGTCTTTGGCAGCAGGTGGTAACCAGTCAGGTAAGATCGTTAAGCCATAAGGTGTAATTTGTCCCGTCTATAGCAAGAAAATGATCAACTGTCCTTAGCTTCTAGAATGACGTAACATCAATGTCCCCTCTACGCTGATGACATCATGATGTCTTTGACGGTTGAACCCATCTCCGTCCTCCATTGCTGTTTCTTGACTGACAGTTCTGATCTTCATCCAGACTCTCAGATCCTCCTCCCAGCTCTGCGACCCGTCGTCCTAAGGAAGCCTCGGTGTTTCCGCTGCAGACGAAGTGAACTGCCGTGGATGAGAGTTCAGCACCATGGATCGGAGTGAAGATGGAGGAGAGAAAGCTGCTTTGCTCGGAGCAAATAGGCAACGAGCCAAAGCTCCGAGGTAAGGCGGTGATCTCGCCCTCAGGCGTTCTCTGTTCCAGACTTAAGCTCGACTGTACAAAGTAATTAAAATTTTCTTTTTATGTTCTGTTACAGCGCAGATAATATTTCCTCTCAAACATCGTCCTGTGACCTCGTCTCAACATGTCTGCCTTGGTGTTGCTGTCTCTGGTACTTTGTATTTTGTTTTAGATCATCTTCATTTAATTTAAATCCCTGAACATTCTGATAAACTCAATGAATGTATTCTTTGTGGCTGACTGTCTGCTACATCTCCAGATGTTCCCTGAGATCCTTTAGAACCAAAACCACGTTTTACAGAAGACTTTCATATTTAGACAAAATGTTCTTTGTTAAAGTTTTTAAATGGTATCTGTTGCCCTTTTTTAGCAAACTCGACAGACCAGATTCACCTGAACCAGAAATTGTGACCGGATCAGAACCAAAACTGGACCATGAACCTTTGTTAAAGCCTAAATATGGGACTTTATCTGAAACTAAACCCCTACAAAGACCTGCACCACAGTCTGGATCAAGACCTGGACCAGAGCCCATACAAATATCTGTACCTCAGGTTGTATCAAGACCTGAACCAGGAACCATACAAGGATCTGCACCTCAGTCTGGATCAAGACCTGAACCAGGACCCATACAAAGACCTGCACCTGAGACTATATCAATACCTGAACCAGAACCCCTACAAGGACTTGCACCTCAGGCTGTATCAAGACCTGAACCAGGGACCATACAAAGACCTGCACCTGAGACTGTATCAAGACCTGAACCAGGACCCATACAAAGACCTGCACCTGAGACTATATCAAGACTTGAACCAGAACCCTTACAAAGACCTGCACCTCAGTCTGGATCAAGACCTGGACCAGAGCCCATACAAGGACCTGCACCTGAGACTATATCAATACCTGAACCAGAACCCCTACAAGGACCTGCACCTCAGGCTGTATCAAGACCTGAACCAGGACCCATACAAGGACCTGCACCTGAGACTATATCAAGACTTGAACCAGGACCCATACAAGGTCCTGCATCTGAGACTATATCAAGACCTGAACCAGAACCCGTACAAGGACCTGTACCTCAGTCTGTATCAAGACCTGAACCAGGACCCATACAAGGACCTGAACCTGAGACTATATCAAGACCTGAACCAGGACCCATACAAGGACCTGCATCTGAGACTATATCAAGACCTGAATCAGAACCCGTACAAGGACCTGTACCTCAGTCTGTATCAAGACCTGAACCAGGACCCATACAAGGACCTGTACCTCAGTCTGTATCAAGACCTGAACCAGGACCCATACAAAGACCTGCACCTGAGACTGTATCAAGACCTGAACCAGGACCCAAACAAAGACCTGCACCTGAGACTGTATCAAGACCTGAACCAGAACCCATACAAGGACCTGTACCTCAGTCTGTATCAAGACCTGAACCAGGACCCATACATGGACCTGGTCTTGGGTTAGTACCTGAACCTGAATATCTTTCAGAATCTGCAGCCACACCAGCATCAGCACCTAAATCTGTATATAACACTGAAGCTTTGCCAAAATGTGAACCAATACCTGTACTTGAGCCAGAACCCATACCAGAACCAGAACCTCCAGCAGGACCTGTTCTTGAATTAATACCTGAAACTGAATCTGTGTCAGAATCCCAACTTGTACCTGAACCTCTACTGAAACCTGAACAGGAACCAGTACCTGCTCTCGAATTGGAACCTGAAACAGAATGTGTTTCAGAATCTCAGCCCAGTCTGGTTGTTAAACATGAACTTGAGCCGTAACCTGAACATACTGTAGGCATCAAGGCCTGGACCAAAATCTGAACCTGAACCTGAATTAAAACCTGAACGTGTTAGTACCTGATTCATAACCTGCCCCTGAGAACTCACCAGGTACTGAACTTTAAAACTTCTTCTCTACTCAAACTTGCTTGAACAGTTTTGTTCAGAGAAGGATTCTTCTCCTTCTTTTGGCTTTTCCCTCTTTAGATGTCTCCACAGTGAGTCCTCCTCCACCTCACTCTGTCCTCTGCATCCTCTGTCCTCACTCCAACTACCCCCATGTCCTCTCTAACTGCATCCATGTATCTCCTCTTTGGTCTCCCTCTTCGTCTTCTTGGTGTTCCATTAACTCTAAAATAGTTGTTGAATCAAGTGTTACTTGTGTATGTAAACCTAGATGTTAAACAACCCATTAAAGTACACCAGAATGCCGGAAATGGCATCTACTTCATTCAAAACCTGCAGACCCCCACCAGTGTGTGCCCCCTCTCCATTACAAATTCTTCTGACACCAGTGGCCACCACATTGTTCAAGCCAAGAGCCATTGTCAGAACTGGGGGCTTAGCACCCCAAAGGGCATATTCTAGAATTACCCCTGGTGTAAGGTTATAATTACATGATTTTAATAATAATAGATTGTGACTCGTGATCTAAAGCTGGCCACTCTGAGGCAGGAAACTCCAGGTCTAAAAATGAGTCCCACTCCGGCCCTATCTTATTAACATTAATTTGCTGTTGAGCCCTCAAACATCATCCTCACCACTGAATCATTACTTGTCTGTGGTCCAAGACAGTGACTTTTTGTTTCTTGCTAATTAAACTACAGTTTAAGAGTATCCTACCAAGTTCTTGGCTTCCTCTATGTTTGCAGTAGTATTGTCAATAAACACATGTAAAGTTTGAAATGTCGCTGTCCCATTCTCTCCCTGGCCTACTTCTGCATGTATTTACAATAATACTTAGAGTAAGTTGTGTCTAACCTTAATGAAGGAGTCTGATCAGGCACAGCTTCTTTTGATTTATGTGTATGCATTGTGTCATACATCTGGATATGTTTGTGTGTATGTCAAGACAAGCTCAATGTACAATTCTGCAAAGTATACATGATCACTAACTTTCTTGTTTTTCAGTGTCACCTGACTCTACTGTTATTTATGGTTGCATTTGAAGACAGAACAGTCATGAAGAAATCCAGATATCAACAGGAATTCATTCTGGCCATGAGAAGGAAACTGTCGCCCCAAGTCACCCACAGTTACCAGCCTGATCTGTTTTTCCTCTCGAGGTTTGTGTTAATCCAATTGCACTCGTTTGTTCAGCTGAGTCAGACAGGAATTTAGCTTGTTACACTTTTCCCATGTTTCTGCATGTGTCAGAGCCAAAGATACTCATCCACTCCTTGTAAGGACTGAGGCAGGTTGAGACACAGATCGAGTCTGCGCTGAGTTTGTGCAACAGCAGGAACAACACCCCTGATGTTCTCCACTACACAGACTGTTTCATGAGCCCTAAAGTGACAGTGTAACTGCACAGTATCCTTCACTGCACACACATCACTCTCTACACACCATGCATTATCTCTAGACGTGATATATTAGTGTTGTTTTATTTTTTATAACAGATGTAATATTTATAAGAATAAAGGAATTGTAAGTATGGTCAAATGTGATAAGTGCTTTTGAAGTGGCAACCTGCTCAGAGTATTCCCACCAGTTCAGTGGCAGCTGGGATAATGTACAACCACTCTGTGACCCTGAAATGTTGAATGATATTCCCCTTTGTTTCACAAAGGTCTTTGTTTTACAGTTCAGGGCTCCTAATTAAAATTCTATGAGGTCTGCTCAAGAAACATTTTCTCAAGAAAAAGTATGTTAAGTTTTTATATCTGTCACTGAACATTGACAACTATTAAATAAAATAAGTCAGTTTTTCAGTTTTAATGAAAATTAAGAACTTAGAAAATGTGCACTTTATCTTATGTTGAAATAAATTATTCAATAGCTATGTTTACCTGCACAAAATTCTTTGATCAAATTGAAATGTATTCAGATTAAATAATCCGAATGTATCATTTACATTCGATCATGACGAGCGTTTGCAGCGGCTTTTATTCAGAACAGACGTACTGAAATGTGCAGAGTGGTAAACTATCCTCAAAAAAAACACAGAAGAAGTTCTACTTCAATGATGAATGTAAACAAACCTGAGCGCCCAATATGGACCTGCGACAGGTTTTAGAGATGGTGGAGACGTCACTGCTCTCCCTGACTGAACTACACGTGATACAGATCATTTTGAGCTCTTTCAGAGTTTCTAGTAGAAATGTTCGCTCACCGACCAGTTTAGCTTCCCCGACATATTAGTATCTAGCCAGGCAGTAATATGTGAGGTTGACAGGTCGGACATGCACAGTCCAGTCAGTTTTCCACAATCGAAATAAAATGACCAGATTAAGTCCAACCACTTGCAGTCAGGTCATCTGGACAGTTTCTTTCTTTCTTTCTTTTTTTTTTTTTTGTGCTGAAATGTTTCCTCTTCCATCCAGAAGGCTTCATCAGTCAAGGAAACACACAACACAAAACTGATTCTTCCCCCAACAGCTTAC
>JAVCKU010000059.1:15702226-15712645 GCA_032273985.1 Hypsolebias coamazonicus | reverse complement strand
CCCCCCTCTGAGTAAACGACAGTTGAAACATGCGTTTGTTTACATTGTTGTTGGATTTATATTCAGCGTGCAGTTGTGGCGGCGCTCTACGCGTCCGGCCGTTTGGATTGGTTCAGGGACGTGGCGAGATGTGACGTCACGGGGTTCGAGCCGGCGACCGTTTGGCGCTCGACCCATTTTTCTCATCGAGGGGACACGTTTCGATCCCGATAAATGAAAGTAAATCATCCGTTTCCTCTTGTCAAACGCCGTCCTTTGCGTGCGGAAGCTCCCACAACGTGGAGCTGAGTTTTAGCCGGGAAGCCGGAGAGCGAAATGGTTAGACAAGTGCACTCTTTCTGCCGTTCCTCTCGCTCTCTCACAGCGAAACGCCTTTTCCTTTCAGCCTCCACGTCTGAGAGGGAGAAAGCAGCCATATTAGTTTGCTGCTCAGTTGCTCCCTCTGCTTTTCGTCTACTTTTCCTCCGGTGCAAACACATTAAAAAAAAAAAACCCAGCAAAGTCTTTCAATATGTGCGTATCCTTCTAAAAGTTGAGCCACGAGGACACACTGAAGTCTGGTTGCTGGAAGATGTGAGCTCTGGCGATTTGTTGCACAG
The DNA here is from genome assembly GCA_032273985.1 of Hypsolebias coamazonicus. Lineage (NCBI taxonomy): Eukaryota > Metazoa > Chordata > Actinopteri > Cyprinodontiformes > Rivulidae > Hypsolebias > Hypsolebias coamazonicus. Next base: position 15,712,046 of record JAVCKU010000059.1, on the reverse strand, counting down.
TTCTCCCCTTCCCTCCTCTTTCTCTTTATTTGTACGCCTGCTTCTTTAGGAGGAGACGAGGAGGAAAAAATGTGCCTGTGCTGAGTTCTGGTTTCTTTTTGGGAAAGAGATGACTGCAGGGGAAGGGAATCGCTTCCAAAAGAGAGGAAGTTGTCTCCTTTTTTTCGTCTTCTGTGAGCCGTGGGGGGAATCTGTTGCAGCTATGGGGGCATTACAGCATTTTGGACACAGAAGTTTCTTTTGGGATGGGTGGGAGGGAGGAAATTGGGTGTGTGTAAGCTTCAGCGTGCTGATGCGGAGGTCGATAGGTGCTTTTGGTGCCAGCGGGGAGGTATCTGGCACCAAATACATACAAAATATCCTCCCTGTGATGAGAAAAAGCTGCATTACTAAACAGTGCTACCGAGAGGACAAGAAAGGGTGGGAGACAGAACGGGCTGGACACTGAGGGGGGAGAGGAGGGAGCCGAGTCATCAGCAGAGTCCATTTTACCGCTCGGCTCCTGCCCGACATTTCAGCTCTACGCATTTTCACGCAAAGAAGCTCTGCAGCTCCAGTTTGAGGCCAGCCCAGTCATTTGCGGTAAATATTACAGGATTTTTATGGCGCCCCGCACTGTTGCAATCATGGCGGCAGCGGCGGTCGCGCCCAGGTGCTTATCTGTCTTTGACCACATGCCAACACAGTTAGTGTAGCTCATTAACTGCGATCGGAAGGAGCAAGAACCTTCGTTCGTCATCAGAGCTGACGTTCTTCTGGGCCTGTTTGAAAGGGAGCGCCGCCGCCGCCGCGTGGAAGTTTCGTGGCGAAAGATGAACGACAGCGTTCGTCGTTAATCTTTCTCTGCAGCCTCAAAGTTTGCTTCTGCAAGTTGTGCCAGGATCTTTTAATCATTTGTGAGTTCTCTGGGCTTATGACTCTCCTCCTCACGAGAAGTGCAACCCCCCCCACACCACCCCGCCATGCCTCGTGCACACGTACGTCGTGATGAAAACGCGTAGAGCTCACGCACACGTCCTCCGTTTCATCATCAGCTGAGCTCTTTCTCCTCCACTCACAGCTCTCGACACCTCCCTCTCTGGGCCCCCACCCCTGTCTCTGCATTTTGCTTCTTCTTCTTTTTTTTTTCATCCATCGCTCCTCCTCTTCTCTTTCCCTGGGTCCCGGCCACATGCAAGAGGCTAGACTAGGACGCTGCAGCTCTGAAAGAGAGAGAGAAAGGGGAAAAACGCTCGGCTGCTATTTCTACAGGCGGGCCCTCCCCTTTAGCTAGTCTGTGCCAAAAGAGGGAGGGATGTTTCTGCACTCCCAGTCCCAGGATTTTAACCCTCTGCCTGCTCCCTTCTCCCTGCAAGATCTGTTCTTCACTACCATGCAACAAGTGGCTCTGTTTTCCACCTTCTTCAGCGCAGCTGTGGGGATTTTTTTTTTTAAAAGATGAGTTTCCGTTTGATTTTTTTTTGTCCCCACCCCCTTTTTTTTTTTAAATTTTTCTGTAAATCTGGACTTGAAAGAATCAGACTTCGCTGATCCAAAGACCCTCTCGAGCACGTGTTTCTTGATCGCGCCCCATTTTTCTCTCAAGTCCTCCCTGAAGCTGTGGGTTTTGGGACCAGCTGCTCGGAAAGCCGAGCATTAATCTTCTCCGCTCGGACGCGTGCTCGTTTCTCTCAAGATTTTTCTTCTTTCACGTGCGTTGCCTTCCATCTGTGGAAACCTGTCTCCTCTTTTGGTTCCTCCGCCCCACCCTCTTTTCCCCTCGCGCTCCCTCTGCCTCTCGTGGGCAGTGTCGAGTGAAAGGGGAGCAGGAGGGTGGAGCAGCGCTGGGGCTTTTTCTAGGACAGGTGCCAATTACTAACAAAGGACACGAAAAGGGGACAGTTTGAAGCTACAGGGAAAATGTTCATAGAGCTAATCTGCAGTTCTAACACGTGTTTATGTGTAACTATTCTCCTTGTTTCAGTGCATGAGGGAGCAGCAGCAAAGATGGTGAATTCTGTTTCTCCCCCTTCTCTCTTTTGGCTCTTTTGCTCCCGTGAAGGCATTTTGAGTTTTGAGCGGGGATAAGAGGAGGGGCAGGTGGAGTTTTAGGAAGGGGCCAAGTGAGGAGGAGGAGGAGGAGGAGGAGCCATGCCTCCTCTCCTCCCTGCTGCGTCGTCTCCATTATTCATACGCCCGGGCCCGAGCTGCGATCTGACTGGCTGCCTGGCGTAGCATTCATCCAACATTCAGCAGCTCTGTTTGCTAACATTCCTCATTCAAAGCCTTGTTAACTGCCAGACGGGAGGAGCACGCGACTTCATAGGAAACCCACATGGCCTCCCCATTGTGGCGGGCCCTGACAGCCTCCAAATCGGAGCAGGAGGACAGGAAAGATGAGCTGGTTTGTGAGTATTAGGGCGCAGTTAGGGAGGGGGTTCGAAGCGTGGAGGCTGGTTTGGCATAAGGTGGCTGGATTCCCTGAGCAAATCTCCAAAAGAGGTAGAAAAAAGAAGGCAGGGAGGCTGATACTTTGTGGGACACTGAATGGGTTTTTGGTTGGCGTGCCCGCCTACTCCTTACACCGAGTGCAGAGCTGTGTGACTGAAGCTGAGCTCTGCCCTTCTCCACAGGAAGGATATGTGGGCATACACTGTGCAGCTTCCAATGTGCCTGGCTCAAAAAAAACCACGGAGCTTTGGGAGCTTTATCCCGGATTGACGGCTGCTGGGGTGTCCTGGTTGCTCCAAAGTGGGTAAGAGCGTGCGAGTGGGTGTGGAGTTAAGGTTGTGTGTGGGACGAGCAGAACGCTCGGACCTCCGTCATCTTTATTTTTGTTTAAAATGTCGACTCTGACCGTTAGCGACTGTTTATTAAGCGGACGGTTAGCAAAATCGATAAAAACCAGGACCGGCTCTGCATTTGGACAAACTGTTCCGACTGATCCTTCTTCTTCTGGGACGTTCCTGTGTGTCGTTTCCAGACGAGCTTTTTGTGTGTTTGAAAGAGAGGCCATTCTGGAGGGAGCAGAGGCGAACCAGTGCTGTAATGTTGGGCTCAGGGCCAGACGAGGCCTGCAGCACAGGGCCGAGCTCTCCACCAGCCCCTCTGTGTGCTCTCCTCTCCTGCTCACGTCAGAAAACTCATATCTGCAATTCGCATTTTAAGATTTGTCATTAAACCCTCGTCCTGGTTCACATCAGCGAGTTATTCTTCTGAAAAGGAGTTTAAACGTTAGATAATGGCTCGGCGCTGACACGTGGCTCCATGTAGTGTTAATAAAGGCCTGTTAGACGCAACCTTATAATAATAAAAATGCTAAATCTTTTCGATTACAAGTCCGAACTGTGATCGAGAAAATCAAATGAATCTAGGCACAAAACGTTTTGTAGGCAGACGAAATCCAGTCGTGTGCTTTAATTAAAAAAATAAATCATTCAAAAATGGTGGAATATTATGTGAGATTTTCTGTATTAAAAAAAAAAAACCTGAGCGGTGCCACACCCCCTTCTCATTGACGCCATCCAGCGTGAAGTGTTTTAATTACAGCCCATAAATCAGGTTTTCATCCATCGCTAAATGAAAGCGCTTCGCTTTTCGTGTCACGTCGAATTCTCCTGCAAATCGATGTCGACCACGATGGGAGTGGAGGCAGCGTGAGTCATCGCTGATAACTCCAGTCATCCCACCTACGTTCGACAGGCCTATTCATCTGCCACTCTCACACTCTGCAGGGCTGCTTCATCACCGTCACCCCCACATGATGTCGTCCCTCCATTTACTGCGTCCCAAACCCTCTCCAGAGCCCCTCGGCCGAGCTTAATCAGCGACGTTTGAAAAGGGTGGGCGCCATTGTTGGATTCTTAAGGGGTTCACCGGTGAAAGGTGTAACAGAATTAATTATGGTGTTCTTCTGTTTTTATTCATAATCCGGCGTTGTACACGTTTCTTTCACGCCGACAGTCTCGTCTGTTTTTAGCGCGTATGGAATACGTCGCCGTATTTTTGTCTAAATATTGGCAGGTCCGCAAAGATTACCGTTATTCTTGACAAAATGGCAACAAATCTGGCAACGGCAAAGTTTTCGTTTGTTGTTTTTCTGCAGTGCGAACTGATTTTCTGCTCCTTCAGAGGCTTTTTTTTTGTCTGACAGAATTTTTTTTTTTTTTTTTGCATAAAAATTGGTTTTGAGTCCAACGCCTGATCTGCAGGTCGAGTTCATAAACGCTTCATCTTCACAGAACACCATCCAAGAGGCTACATGTGGAAACACAAAGAGCATCACATCGCAGCAGACACACAGGACTTTCTTTCTCTTACACACACTCACACACACACACACACACACACACACACACACACACACACACACACGGAGGCAGACACATTTGATGCTATGTACCCCACAATGAACCCGGCTCCTGAGATGAATGGGGTTCCCACGCCTCTCCCAAGAAGTGCAGGGCACAGCCCCCTCCTTTCAGTATTCACACACTCACATATACCACACAGGGCCTCACAGTCTTACTAAAACACACACACACACACACACAGGTGCATTTATGATACAGTGGCTCTCACACACACAGTTAAAAGGCACATTTAAGAAAGCACACACAGATACGTGAAATGAATATTTGTCGTTTCCTGCATGTTGAGTTGTGATAAAATGTTAGTTAAATTGATGAAGGCAGACAGAAGGGTCTTCATCACTGTTCGGCTTTTATTTTCATTTATTTTTAATAAAACTTTTTAATTTGTAGCGCGGAAAACTCGAGAATAAACGAGGCATGAGATGCTTTTAGGCTGTTTTTGCTTTACAGCTGCTTGTCTGTTAAACTTGTTGCAGTGTGTGTGTGTGTGTGTGTGTGTGTGTGTGTGTGTGTGTTGTGCATTAAAAACAATTTTAAGTTTGTTTCTTTTATTCTGCTAAAAAAGTTTTGTTAATATTTCTGTAGTCACATTTTTAATTTATAAAAATAATATTTATATTACTGTAAGTTCATATTTGTGCAAGTAAAATACTGTACAAACTTTTATATAATTTATTTAATTGTGGATTATTTAAACAATTTATAAACTGGAATCCTAACTAACAATATCAACCTGAATTTAAGTCAAAATAATAATTTATACCGTTTTCTAAATGCTAATTTTTTTCTAATTTAATATTTGTGTTGTATTATTTCTGTTTCAGATATACCAACACTTTAGATGTTTAAGTCTTTAAATTACATTTTTTTAGAAAGTCAGTTTTAGCAGTTTTATTTTTAAATGTGATGTTTCCAAGTTTACAAATGCCCTAAAATAAAAAACAAGTTAATATATTGTGCAGAATAATAAAACGTCCACTTGTGATTTTGTGGAGTGAGAGATAATTATAAGTGTGTTTAACACGGGGCTGATGAAGTCATCAGGTTTAAATTGAGCTGCAGCGTTCTGACTCCTGATCTCTGTAACATATGTACCATCAGCCTTAATGACACTCTGAAGTAGCTGCTTGGCAGCTTTACGACCTGACGGCTGCACACACACCTTAGTGTGTGAGCGTTCAGCCAACAGGCCTAGACAGCAGAAACTATATTTACGTCTGTTTTCCTCTTTTTATTTGCAGGCTAATTATTTGGGGATGACTTCACTTTTCCTGCGTAGACATCCACATTAAGGTTAGTTCAACATTTTTCTTCATTACGCTTCATTTAATCCATTTTTATTTCCAGTTTGAACACATCGACGTCACTCCCAGTGCTGAGAGTTTGTGTTCAGGACCCATCCTCTCTGGTTTGTGGATCGTTTGCTTCACTTTTGGAGCTGCTGACAAACTGTCGAGCAAACGCATCAACAACCGTGGCTGCGAGTGACGCTCTGTATCGTCCGAGTCCATACGTCCTGCGCCGCAGATGGAGGATAACCTCATAGGAAACTAGTCGTGGGAGAAAGAAGAGCCATCAGCCTAAAGGTCAAATGAAGATTAGAGGGGAAACCGTACACGAGGACACGCAGACCGGCACCCTGGAGCTGCACAAAGACCTCATTGTCGCTCAGACTGGGCCTGCATGCTTGGAGAGACACGACACCTGTTGGTGGTTTGGGTCCACTGCGCCCAGAGCTCGGCTGTGGAGCTTCTGATTTCAGAAGCCACAGAAACCATCGTACGACTCTTCATTTTCTTTATGCACTACTTTTTTTTTTTTTTTTTTTTAGTGAAGAGACTGTGAAACAACGATAAGAGACACGTGAAAATTGTCTCACAACACTAAAAAATAATTTAAATTAAAACTAATATACTGGGATGGGACACCAAAACCAAACGTTTCATTCATTCCAATACATTATTGTTATATATAGACCATTTGAAAATTACTGCAATAAGAGGAATTACCTTTTGACATGAGCTTATTTAGTTTATTTGCCAGTCGATTTCACGAACTGCAGTCACCACTCGACTCATTGCTTTTGCAGTTTTCCCGTCGTCCGGTCTCACCACGACCTACTCGGGCCTACACGGTCTCTGAGGTTTTCCATATACAGTATTCGATCACCGCCTCGGTTTGCTGCAGGATCGTCGTAGCGCCATCGCCGAAGCTTCTACGTGAGGCAAACACGACGCAGCAGCGGGCACATAAATGAATAAACGCACCAAGCGCTCACCGCACTCTGCAACGGTTTCCAAAAATGCCGCGAGGCCAGTCGAGGCCACTTTTCCTCCGCTTGTCGGAGCCCGTAAAGTGAGTCTATTTGGACTAACTCGGTCTGATTTCTGTCATCGGCCAACAAACCTGGAAGCAGCTCAGTAACACAAGGCTGGTGTACCCGTTCCCTTTTAATGAATATAAATTTACAAAACAGTCAAAACACTAAAACGAATGCTGTAGTTAACTGTTAAAGAAGCCATTTATGTTGTCTTTTCTCCTAAATTTATACAGTTTAAATCCTAACCTGCATCTTGATAGAAGGACATATGTTTTCTGCATCATATTTTATTTTATTCTTTGCAACTTTGGCAAAAATTATAAAACAAAAGTATACAACAGTCATTCTGACTAACAAGCTCTAAAAGCATGTGTCTAACTTTAAATAGCCATAAATTACTACAAACACTTCAAAAATACATGCATCTAGATTTTAATTAAGCTCAAATATAAACTGAAAGATTAAAAAATTACATAGAAAAGTACATGTAAATACCATCATCACAAAATATGTACAAGTATGCACAGTATAATGTGTCTTACGCTAAATACTACACTTTGTCTACAAGACAAGAAACTACATAAGCCACAACATTTAAACATTACAGGTAAGGAAAGGGACAGAAATAAAAATATCTGGTCATTAAAAACAATAGAGATGTAAAAACAGTCTTTAGATTTATTTTTCTATTTTATTGGAGGAAATTTTATTATAAAACTACAAAGTGTTCAAAAACAATTGTATTTTTATGTTTGAGTTTCAGCTAGGAGAGGGGGAAAAAAACAACGCCAAACAAAAGAATGGGAGACTGTGACGAAATGGACTCATCGCAATCTGCTGGTCACCCCACCTTAGATAAATAATGTTTCTAATTGAATTTTATCCATATGATTGTTTCTGTTCAGTGCCCTGAGATGACTTCTGTTGTGATTTGGCGCTATATAAATAAACTCAATGGAGTTGAATTGAAAATCTCAGGACTCTGGAACGATAAAACGTACACAGTCCGGAAAACTACTTAAAAATATGAAATTTGGTTTTACTCTTTTACTAGTCTGGATCGATACAGACAAAAGAAACAAACATGAAAAAACTTAATTGTTTCTAGACTTTATTACCTTTTGCGTTTTCTACGTAATGAGCTAACTTCCATAAAATTAAATCATGTTTGTGTTGCAGCCACATTTACCTTTACAACCTTTACACAAAGCGTAAAAGGTGGAATTTAAGAATAAATATTTCTCCTTCAGTCAGTAATGTCTTCATCACAAAGTTAAAAAAAAATAAATAAATAAAACTTCCTACAGTCAATAATTTGTATAAAACCATGAAAATATATTAAGCTTCAGAATTTTTTTTTTTTAATTTTCAATCTGGAAAAATTATGAAATTTCAAAATGGGAAATGTGTCAGAATCACGGGGGCCAGCACATTTATCAGGGTGGCCTTTTCCTCCCCTAGCCCCCCTTTAATGGTGCCCCTGTCTGAAAACCAACCTGTGATGAAGATCAAATAAGGATCAGCTTTAACACTATGGACCATAAGAGTCAGAGGCACGTTACTCTTTAGTTTGTGATTTTGTCCAGTTTGAGCCTTATATTGTACAATAAACATAAAACTATTAGGATTAGTTTAACACCTTGAACCAATTTGGAAAACTCCACCCATCAAAACTACAAACAGTTGATCAAAAATACTAATTTTAAGTAAACCTGATTTTTTTTTTCCCCTCTAACCATCGAGTCACTTTAAACTTATCACCTTAATGTGTATTATTGTCTTGATAATCTCATAAAAAGAAGGTATTTGTAGATGTTATTGAGCAGTAACTGTTTAGATCCTTTGTTGTTGTGTTTAAATGTATTTAAGGTGAAGAATAATTTATTGTCTTAATAGAAATTACATAATCAATTATTTTATATCAGTAATTGGCTGTAATCAGCCCACCTCACGACCAAATTATGTCTTTTAAATATTTTAATATGTTTTGTTGTTTTGGGAGCCAATGTAGAATTAGTTTAAATTAATGTAAAAATTTAACCTTAACATGTAATTTAAAATATATATTTTAACAACCGCAGGCTTATTGGGATTATACGGAGGATTAAAGACAAAAATGCAAATTTAAAATATTTTAAATACAAGTTTTGATTGTTTTGGGCACTGATATTGTCTGTAGGGTTTGTGTAAGTTACCGTCAGCAGCTCTTGAGTTATAAGCTCGTAAAGGAGCCTCGCGGGCTCAGACGTTAAGTGGTTCATACAGAGACCTGTGTGGCATTTATTGGTTAACCGAGCCGCCGTAAAACAGCCGTGAACTGCTGCGTGCGCCTGACTTTAATGCACTGACTCACTTTTATAAGTTGGACCCCACCTCAGCTCCCAGTCGCTCACCGACTCGAGGGGAAACCGCAGCAGAGCCACAGGAAACTCCCATAAACCACCTGGACCTGCCTGCGTGACCTTTAGACGTATAAATTTATACCAACACTTCCTGGAGCGGTCAAGGACAGAGTCCAGAAGAAGAGAAGCTGCTTTTAACCAGCTTCGTTACCTGAAGCGACAGGTAGGATGCTCACTGACGCCACAGACAGCAACACTTTCACTCTCAGGACCGGGACCACAAACGCCTGAACCCGGCTGCAGGTGCCGCTCTGTGCACGCAACGTGCGAGCTCGCATGTGTACATGCCCCAGCGTTAGATAAGGAAGCGAAAGCGTGACCTTTGCACCCACCGGCTCACTTTCTGCTCGTCTGCTTTAAGACGAGGAAACCCGAGAGGAGCTGATGGACCTGACACCACGGAGGGGAAGTGGTCCGACTCAAAGTGACGCACAGGAAGTGCTTTTGGCAGCTTTTTTTTTTTTTTTTTTTTTTATTGCAACAGTTAAAGCAAAAATAATTTAAAAAACATCTCAGAAAATCATGGATGCTCTGTAGCGGTTTTATTTATTTCATTACATAAAATGTATCGTTGTAAAATACATTTTAAAGGCGTAACCAATTCCTTACCGGGAATAATGTTTTTGTCTGTGTGTCTGGTGCTAAAATATTTCACGAACACCTGGACGGATTAAACAAAACTCTCAGAAATAACTCATTCGACGTTCATCTACAATTAATTATTGGAATCAACCCAATTCAAGATG
>JAVCKU010000059.1:15688106-15698817 GCA_032273985.1 Hypsolebias coamazonicus | reverse complement strand
AAACCAGGTCTCTCTTGTAAATGAGTCCTCGAGGCTCAATGGGATTAACCTGCCTAAATAAAGGTTGAATGAAAAGTAGCAAAAATATAGCTAGAAGCTAAAAGTAGCAAAAGGCTAATTAAAAGTAACAGGTAATTAAAAGCTAAAAACATGATAAAGCTAGCTAAAAGTAGCAAAAGGCTAATTAAAAGTAGCAGATAAGTAATTAAAAGCTAAAAACATGACAAAGCTGGCTAAAAGTAGCAAAAGGCTAATTAAAAGTAGCAGATAGGTAATTAAAAGCTAAAAACATGACAAAGCTAGCTAAAAGTAGCAAAAGGCTAATTAAAAGTAGCAGATAGGTAATTAAAAGCTAAAAACATGCTAAAGTTAGCTAAAAATAGCAAAATGCAAGCTGAAAGTAGCAGACCAGTAACTAAAAGCTAAATGCATGAAAAAGTTTGATAAACGTAGCAAAAGACTAGCTAAAAGCTGTAAATCCTTAGATAAAAGTTGAAAAGTTGAAAATTATAGCTACAAAAAGGAAAACTGTAGCTAAAAGAAGCAAAAGGCTAATTAAAAGTAGCAGGTTATGTAATTAAAACTAAAAACTTGATAAAGCTACTTAAAAGTAGCAAAATGCTAATTAAAATTAGCATATAGGTTATTAAAACTAAATATATGATAAAGCTAGCTAAAAGTAGCAAAAGGCTAATTAAAAGTAGCAGATAGGTAATTAAAATAAAAACATGATAAAGCTAGCTAAAAGTAGCAAAATGCTAGCTGAAAGTAGCAGACAGGTAACTAAAAGCTAAATGCATGAAAATGTTTGCTAAACGTAGCAAAAGACTAGCTAAAAGCTGTAAATCCTTAGATAAAATTTAAAAGTTGAAAATGATAGCTACAAAAATTAAAAATGTAGCTAAAAGTAGCTAAAGCCAACTAAAAGTTGCAGACGTAACTAAAAGCCAAAGGTAGCAAGCAGTAGGCTAGCTAAAACCAACAAAAGGTTAACTAAAATCTAAATGTATAATTCTAGCTAAATAGTAGCTTTAAGTTTAAATTAGCAGAAAGGGTAGCTAGACTCTAAAAGAATCAAAACTGTAGCTAAAGCAGTAAAAGTTAAAACATTAGAAAACAAAGGATAGCTAGAAGTAAAAAAAAAAAAAGAAGCTAGCTAAAAGCAAAAGGCAATCTTAAAGCTGAAAGTAGCAGAACAATAACTAAATGATGCAGAACATTAGCTAAAAGTAGTATTACAAAACAAATAGAGCCAGTTTGCTGAAGAAAGTTTTGAAGTAGAAATCTTATTTACAGTATTTGTATGATGAAAATTTAAACAAAGTCAAATATTTAAAATGTTTAAAAGTTACAAAAACCAAAAAGTCGCAACAGATCTCCTGAATGAGCTAAACTTTTTGACACATGCATGCTAAAACAGCACATGTGCAGAAGTGTTCAGATAAGTAAATAAATAATGGGCAGAAAATAAAATCACAGGAAAACGACGACGTGTGAACCTGAGGATCCAGACGTGTAGCTAAACGTTAGCTAGTGGGCGTCTGCAAAGAAAACGGAACTTCAAGTCCCAAAGGACGTCAGAACGCACAGTAGGTGAAAGGTGGCCGAACTCTTTGACCTTTGTTAGCATCGGTCACATGAGCAAACATTAGCCAGCGTGTCCCGACCTATGGAATGGTCTCAGTGCAAACTTTATTTTAGAGGAGGGAGACAACAGTGTCATGCTGTGAGGTTTGGAGGAGAGGGGTGGTTGTCCATCAGTGGGATGTTTCTTGGCCACCAATGTTAAAAGAGTTTGTATCAAAAAGTTTAGTCGGTTGGGCCGATTCTTTACAGAGCTGCGTCTCTGAAAACCTCCGAGCTGGACCGTGGAGCTATGAGAGAACCTGGTATGACGAGTGTTTGACGTCACGAGGAATGATTGGCAGCTAGCAGAGGCTGGTCTGAGTAACGTTCGTGTTCCTCCTGTTCATGTTAGAGAACACTTCATAGTGTTCCTTGTCATTGACGGAGTCCTTCAGGAAGTTCAGGATCAAAAATACGTCATGGTTTGAAGTCAGATAAAAATATAATATGACTTCACAGTGTTTCTTACTCTTCCTGTTCCCAGTCTGGTGAGTAAGGGGTCATTTTCAGCAGTTTGGACCCCTGGTGTGGCCTCCATCATGGCGGCAGACCTCTACAGTCCCCTGTCACCCCTGGGGGACTCCCTCCTAAGCAGTCCACTGTGTGGAGACCTGATAGAGGATCTGCCCGACATCTCTCAGTCCATTGGAGACGACTCGCTGGGATTCGATTTCCCAGAGTACCAGAGCGCTGACTCAGGGTCCAGGAGCTCCATCACCTTCGGTGAGTTCAACAGGAAAACGTGACGAACCGTTCGGGCTTTTTAACAATAAACTGGCAGTTAACGTCAACCATGACGACACTTTTTCACTTCCTGTCTGCACACAAACTGAGATTTTGGTGAGAGAAACGCACCCTAAAGACCCAAACAAGTATGGCGTCTGCCTGTCGTACTTGATGCTTCCCTGCTCGCCAACACATTTTGATTGTATGTTGAAATGGTTCATAGCTGAGCAGAAACAAAATGTGTTTAAAGACATTTCAGTCGAGCTAAACATGTTCGTCCTGTGTCGTAACTGTGGATGCTCTTGCCACCCAGTTGCTGTATCTCTGATGGTTTTCTTTTCCCTGTTTCTGTGAAACCTTCTGCTCAGACACCTTGACTCCAGCCTCCAGTCCTCTGTCTGGGGTTTGTGGAGCAGCGCTGGGCCCGGATGAGACCCCGAACCCCCTCCACCTGGAGTGCCGGGTGTGCTCCGACAAAGCTTCAGGCTTTCACTACGGAGTGCACGCCTGCGAGGGCTGCAAGGTGAGAAATTACAACCACTTGTGTCACAGTCCGGACGAAGAATACAAAAACAGAACTTTTCAGATTTTTTTTTTTTAGTTTCTTTTTGTAGCTGGACAACTTGAGCAGAGAGAAAAAACACGACACGAACATGTACGGACGCACGCACCACCCAGACACATGCCAGTCCCGTCACGCAAGGGTGCTTGACCTGGAGGCCAGTGGAAAGTTTTCTGGCAGACGGGTCATGTGAGAGGGATGATGTGACACCCTTTAACCCTTTTTATTTTTACACGACACAAACACGAAGCTGCCTTTACTAGATATTGTCACTCCTTAGATTTAACAGGGAAGTTTAGCTTGTCAGACATTTTGATCAGATTAAAGTTTAGCTCTGCGGGGACAGCTGAATGCCACAGATTCTTTACGCTTCTGGGAGAACAGAAGTATTTATGACACAGAGAGCTCTGTGGACTCAACACCGCTGACGGCGATCGTCAGAGTTGGTTGTTGAACCCTCTGGGGATCATCAGACGTTTGTCTGATCACGTGACCACAACGAAGAGTTTGAAGTGGACCACCTGTTGCTGCTGCTACCCTTTTATTGAAAAGTTTCAGTATTTACAACAGAACAAATGTAAAGATTTTTTAAAGGCGCTTTCAGTGGTAGGTTTATGAGTAATTGACATCTTACTTGTTGTAGATGACTCTTTGAAGGAGGTCAGTTCTGACTAGACCGATGAGCTAATATAATATAATGGCTTATCAATTTTGCATTCTGGCAGAAACAAGTAATTCTTACATAGTCATCTACTGCAGCTAAGATAATTATTTCAATTCAGTTTGTTTATATACAGTAGTGCCAAATGACAACAGAAGTCGCTGTGGTACGTAACCATTCATTGGAGACAAATTAAGCAGATCCAAAATGTGGATATTAAGAGAAATACGTCTTTACATAGCCTGGTTGGGATGGGATCTAGCAGACGTGATGGTTTAGATGAAGCTATTATTATGATAATTCAGAGCTCAATAGGACAAAAACAGTCCATTCAGCGTCTAGTGACATTTTTTAAGTTGCCTCATCTGACACGGAACCAGTGGCAATAGTAGGAAGGATGGATTGGATTTTCTGTCTAATTTAAATAATTTTATTTATAAAGAATCTCATGAACTTATCACTGCTTATAGTTGTAGGGATACATGGTTCAACAGAGATGGGAGTTTTCATTAGATTAGCTTTGGTACTGAAAAGGAACCTGGGGTTATTTTTATTCTCATTAATTAAATATGAATAATATAAAGTTCTAGCTTTGTGGAGCGCTTTTTATAAGTTAGCAGTCTATCTCCAAGATAAATAAAATTCTTCATTGTAAGTGGAGCACCATTTTCTTTATAGATGTCAGAATTGAACCAAGGAGCTGATCTCTTCTGTTGGATTACTTTCTTTTTCAGCGGAGCAGCTTTGTCGAGTGAAGTTTGCGAAGAAGTTGTAAATTTATCAACCAGATGATCTAAGTCACTGCTCTCTGATGCATTACTCTGCAAGACAGAGGAAACCGATGTAAGAGAATCTTTAAATTTGGTTACAGCGTTTTCTGATAAACACCTGCTAAGATGAAATTTACTCTCAGTAGCTGTGTGGTCATTTAATGTAAACTCAAAGGCAATTAAAAATTATCATATCAGATTGAACAGGATTTTGAGGAGATATTACGAAGTCATTAATCTCAATGTCATAAGTCTGAACCAGATCAAGAGTGTGATGATGAGAATGAGTAGGTGTGTGGGTGTGAACATTTTGGGTAAAACAAATTGTTTCTATTAAATTTTTAAAGAGATATCACTTTCAACATCTTCATGAATATTGAAATCACCCATCATTATGACTTGATCAGTATTTAGTCACATAAGAATTCTGAGAATTCAGACAAGAACTGAGCATAGGAGCCTGGTGGACGATGTATAACAACTAGTGAGAGTGGTCGTTCCGTTTTCCATTTTGGATGAGATAGACTTAGAGACGGTGACTCAAAAATATTATAACTAATAACTGGTTTAGTATTAATTAATAGTCCCGACTGAAAAATAGAAGCTACGACTCTGCCTCGACCAGTTGTTCTAGGAACATGACAATGTAAATAATGGGGTGGAGTGGATTCATTAAAACTAACTAAATCTTCCTATTTTAGCCTGGTTTCTGTCAGACAGAATAAATCGAAAAATCTGAACAATCCCACTGTTCTTTTCTTTTGACTTTGTGTTCATTGATCAGAACCACCACAGGTACCACTAATCTTGCAACCGTTTGACTCAGGACATTGTGACATGGAATTGGTTTGAGGTGTGCTCCAGCAGCGCTCGCCGTTTCCTGAATTCACTGGCTGATGCTGCGCCATCATTTAAAATGGCGCATGCTGGACTGGATGGACTCTGTTCGGGCATCGTTGGTGCACTCAACTTGGGGAACTGGAGGTTCTCTTACGCAGAGGCTTGAGTCTAAATGTTAACATCTGCTAGGATTATTCACCCCAGACGTTCAGTAAAATGTCAGCACTGGTCCCGCTTTCTCCCACATGCTTCTTGCAGACCCACACATCTGTTTTTCCACCCCTGCCCATCTTTGTTGTCGTGCTGATGACTGTCATTTTTATCGTTCCCTTCAACGGTACCATGAAGCGTTTCACAACAAAACCACATGTTTCTGTTCTAAAAAATGACACAAAAACATGATATGTGACATAATAACCTTTAATAGCAGCGTGCCACAGCTGCTTGTCAGCATAATCACAGCCGAGATGTTGTGCAAGTTGTCGGTTGGCGTGTTTCATGTCCGTGTGGCTCTGGATATACGAACAGAAATGACATTTTCTCGGCTCGATGGTGAAGGGTGGAAGAACGACCCGGCTGATGTTTCATTCATGTGTTCGAGGCATCAGAGGATCGTATGTGTGACATCTGTTAGCTTATGTTGGCGCCGTGCCCAGAGCGAGTGATGGAGGGTTGTAGCCTGCCTCACTAAACTAAATTAAATAACTTTTTTTTCTTAACAGAATTCACTGCTTGTGTTAATAAAATGGTCCACCAAGGGATAAAAATGCACATATTATATATTTAATGTCGTTGTGGACTGATTAAGATGAATAAACGGCTTTTCTCCTGTTTCATTCAGGGTTTCTTCAGGAGAACCATCAGACTAAAGCTGGACTACGTCAGGTGTGAGCGCAGCTGCAAGATCCAGAAGAAGAACCGTAACAAGTGCCAGTTCTGCAGATTTCAGAAGTGTCTCTCTGTAGGGATGTCCCATAACGGTAAGACTTCTTTAAACGAGCTTTTAATCATGTTAGCTTATTAATTCTTACTAGTTCAATACTATGTTGAAATTCAAAGCAACATGAGATGAAAGAAAAACGGCTAAAGGCAAATATAAATATCAATAAAGATGTTTTGATCAAATTAGCTAAAAGACACTGAAACTCTGAAGACGTCTTCCCCTCGTATTTCATCAGATTTATGATTATTTAACAACTAGTAATGAAATCATTTAACGTTTCTTCTTGTTTCCGTTTTTTTCATTTTATTGAAGCTTCGAAAATGGCTGCTTGCAGCGAGAACGCTGAATGACTGCTGAAGTTTGTTGAAGAAGCTGAAACTGAGTTCTTAAAATTAAAATGAGCAGAACCAAAGCTGAAACAATCAGAACAGAGGCGCAAAATGATGGGGACACGAGCTAAAATGATCAGAGCACGAGCTAAAATGATCGAGACTAAAACAATCGAGACACGAGGTAAAATAATTGAGACACGAGGTAAAATAATCGAGACACGAGGTAAAACAGTTGAGACACGAGGTAAAATAATTGAGACACGAGGTAAAATAATCAAGACACGAGGTAAAATAATCGAGACACGAGGTAAAACAGTTGAGACACGAGGTAAAACAGTTGAGACACGAGGTAAAATAATTGAGACACGAGGTAAAATAATTGAGACACGAGGTAAAACGATCGAGACACGAGGTAAAACGATCGAGACACGAGCTAAAAAGATCGAGACACGAGCTAGACGAACGAGACGAGCTATGATGATCGAGACTCAAGGTAAAATGATTGAGACTCGAGGTGAAACGATCAAGACACGAGGTAAAACTATCGAGAGACAAACTTGACGATTGAGACACGAGCTAAAACGATCGAGACATGAGCTAAAAATAATCGAGACACGAGGTAAAATGATCGAGAGACAAGCTTGACGATTGAGACACGAGGTAAAACGATCGAAACACGAGCTAAAAAGATCGAGACACGAGCTAGACGAACGAGACGAGCTATGATGATCGAGACACAAGGTAAAACGATCGAGACACGAGATAAAACGATCGAGAGACAAGCTATGATGATTGAGACACGAGCTAAAACGATCGAGACACGAGCTAAAAATAATCGAGACACGAGGTAAAATGATTGAGACACGAGGTAAAATGATCAAGACACGAGCTAAAATGATCGGGACACGAGCTAAAACGATCGAGAGACGAGCTAAAACGATCGAGAGATGAGCAAAAACGATCAAGAGATGAGCTAAAATGATCAAGACACCAACTAAAATAATTGAGACACGAGGTAAAATTTGAAATATTCAAGCTAAAATGAAACTACAAAGAAGAAACTGTCTCGGTGTCCTCACTATAATGTAGTTAAAGGCGTGCACGAAAACACTTTAAAGACATGAAGAAAACGCAGAAGCTTCAAGATTTGTTGATGTAGCCTGGAGCTGTGTCCATCTGTGGTTTAGCTCCAGTTTCTTTGTGCTTTGAAGCGACTGGGTGTTCGTAGAACCGAGCCCTGCTGGAGCTGGACACATTTAGCATCTTCTAGCTCCGTGCACAGGCAGCTCGTTGGGTTTGTTGTCTGCAAAGTGTTTTGCGTCCAAAACACTTTCTAATGACAAATGTTTTTCTGCCCCAGCCATCCGGTTCGGCCGGATGCCTCACGCGGAGAAGCTGAAGCTCAAGGAGGAAAGCAAAGTGATGGAGACGGCAGTGGAAAGCCCCGTCGAGACCGACCACAAGATCCTGGTCAAGCAGATCCACGAAGCCTACGTCAAGAACTTCAACATGAACAAGGCAAAAGCCCGGCTCATACTGACTGGAAAAACAAGCAAACCGGTAAAAACAACACTCGCGTTTGTCGCCCGATGTCTTTGCCTCCGCTCACAGACACCGTCTCCGTCTTCACCCACAGCCTTTCGTCATTCATGACATGGAGACGTTCCAGTTCGCTGAGAGGACGTTAGCGGTCCACATGGTGAAGCTCGAGTGTTCCGACCCTGAGAGAGGCCTCCAAGCTGGACAGGGGAGCCCGTCTTTGGACGGAGAGGAGCTCCAGCAGAGAGAAGCTGAAGCCAGGCTCTTCCACTGCTGCCAGAGTACGTCTGTGGAGACGGTCACCGAGCTCACGGAGTTCGCTAAGGCCGTGCCGGGCTTCCAGAGCCTGGATTTAAACGATCAGGTAGGAACACGCACTTACTCTGGGAGCGATTAGCCATGTCTGATTTCTGCTCCCTATCCTCTCCAAGGTGACGCTCCTGAAGTACGCCGTCTACGAAGCCCTTTTCACCCTCCTGGCCTCGTGCATGAACAAGGACGGCCTGCTCGTGGCGCGCGGCGGCGGATTCATCACCCGCGAATTCCTCAAAAGCCTCCGGCGGCCGTTTGGGGACATGATGGAGCCCAAGTTCCAGTTCGCCACGCGCTTCAACTCCTTAGACCTGGACGACAGTGATCTGGCCCTTTTTGTAGCTGCCATCATCTGCTGTGGAGGTACGTTCTCTCTGCTCTTTAACCTTCAGCAGCAGGGGGTAAAAGCTGAATAACTCGTTCCTATTTCTTGTCCGTCCCCCGCCTCAGACCGTCCGGGCTTGGTGGACGTCCCTCCAGTGGAGCAGCTGCAGGAAAGCATCGTTCAGGCTCTACGATGCCACCTGCTGGCCAACCACCCCGACGACACCTTCCTCTTCCCCAGACTGCTGCAGAAGCTGGCCGACCTCCGGGAGCTGGTCACGGAGCACGCTCAGCTGGTCCAGGAGATCAAGACGACGGAGGACACCTCGCTGCACCCGCTCCTGCAGGAAATCTACAGAGACATGTACTGACACGAGTGCTTGCGGTCGTGTAACGATGTTTCCTAGTATTTCTATTTTAACACGAGCTGCGACAGTTTGACTCCTGAATGTCGTCTTTTTACACGAAAGCCTAACGGGGTTGTTTGCACGGCAGTAAAAAAAATACTGTACGGGCTCGTTTTTATGCAAGATGACTGAACTTGAATGCCTTTAGATGCTATTTTTCTAGTCCTGTTTTTGTGTAGATTAATTTATTCAAACTTAAACTTTTATTTTTCCTGTTCTGAGGTCAGAGTTAAAGTGTTGTTAGTCACGTGCCATAGATCTGTGCTTCCTGAGCGCTGATTTATTGTATTTCTTGCCACTAGAAGGAAATAGTTTTACATTTACTGTAATTTACTGTGCTGTGAATTTCTGTTAATCCTCTAATCCTGTGTTTGGAAGCAGAATACATGAGAGCTCACTTTTAATCTGATTTGTAATTTCCAGCATTGCAGGGTTAAATATTTCCACTGAAAACACTAATCTGTGAAACTAATACTTTGTAAATATGACAGACGGCAGTGAAAGGGATTCATGAATCTTCAGAATGTAAACAAAGCAACAAAATAAGAAATTTGTTGCCTTATTTTTTTTTTGTTTTCAGACTGAATCTGTGTTTCAAGTCATAATTAAATGGTTTATATATTTTTGTATCATGTATAGCAAATATAACTGCAGCTGCCTCATAAAAAACTATATAAAAGCTGAGAGGAAATTAATATTTAACACATTTTTATTTGCAGTACTCTAATATTAAGTTGACTGAATGAAGGCAACTTGTTTGTTTATTCATCCAAACTATTCATTAAAACGGACTGATTTAAAGGTTTTTGTGCATTTTTAGTAACATCTAGATATTTAATTTTTCATTTTTTTTACATCTTTAAGGGTTTTTATTTGATTTTTGTCATACATCATGCTGGTTCTCTTAAGTATTCATGACAATTACCAATTTCACATGACAAAAAAATCTGTTCCCTTTAGTGCAGAAGTATAAAATCCCCCACTACTTTCAAAATGTTTTAAAAGATGTGTAGCATTACAAATCAGCCTCAAGTATAATTTACAAATACATTTTCTTAATTTTTGCAAGTCTTTTTTTATTTTTTTTTCGACATCTCAACGTTTATATCGAAGGTTTTGTTGAGTTTCAGGTCCCTTTTTGAGTTTATATTTTTATATTTCACATCTTATTTTGGTTGTTTCATCTCTTAACCTGATCATTGTTTCTTAATTAGAATCCTGTATTTTTTAGTTTAGGTTGTTTTTTTGTTTTTGGTTTTTTTTTGGTCTTCGTGTTTTATTTTATGTATATTTTATATGTTTAGATCATTTTATGTGTGATTTAGTAATATGCAGTCATATCCGAGTCAGTTTCTTTATTGGTCATACACACCCATGTGGTACATGTGGTGGAACGAGATTATGTACACAGGGTCCCAGTTACATCCAACAATAAAAAGTAAAAGAAAAACAGTAAGAAGATCTAAGATTTGAACTAAGAAAAACGTCAATTAAATATACACTAAGCACTAATAGCATAAAAACAATAGGCCAAATGGCAGCACGGACATGAGTCTGTGTGAGCAGATGAGCACGAATGAACACAGCAACATGAAACAGATCAGCAGCAACAGGAAACAGATCAGCAGCAACAGGAAACAGATCAGCAGCAACAGGAAACAGATCAGCA
>JAVCKU010000059.1:15664122-15679318 GCA_032273985.1 Hypsolebias coamazonicus | reverse complement strand
AAAATCGGTTTACGCGCTTGGTAAAACAGGTACGTCACATGTATTTACGTACGTTCCGACTTACGTCAAATTCGGTTCACGACGCCGCATGAGAACGGATCTCCGTCGCAAGTCGAGGACTACCTGTGTATACATTTTTTTTTTTTCATATTCCTAACGCAATTTTTGACCGATGCTTTAAATTTCTAAGAACTGCAACAGCAAGTCTTCATGTGCATGCTCACTTCACTCAGCTGGTGCAGGCGGAGGAACGCTGGAGAACTAGCGGGTCCGGCTGCAATGGATGGATGGATAGATGGCGCCGCACCACCCAGTCGAAATGAAGCTGTTTTTACTATTAAATAACCGCGACAGGTCAGTGGTGACGCATAATAAATGCGACTTATACGTCGAAGTGATGCTGGAAAAGACGGTACTTTGTTTTTAAGTAGGGCAGCACAGTGGCTCAGTTGGTAGAGCTGTTGCCTCACTGCAAGAAGGTTACCGGATCGAATCCCAGCTGGGGACCGTTCTGGATGTAGTTTGCATATTCTCTCTGTGCATGCGTGGGTTTTCTGGGCACGCCAGCTTCCTCAGTGAGAGCAAATGGTTTGTCTCGGTTAAGTGTCCCTGTGAGGGACATTCGATCTGTCCAGGGTGTCCCCCACTTCTCGCACAGTGACTGCTGGATATGGGCACCGGTGACCCTTGTGACCTGAAAAGGAAAAAGCAGGTAAAGATAATGGATGGATGTTTTTTTTTTTTTAACCTATACTTTAAGAGTACGTGATTCATAATGCCTACAGTGGCTGGAGCTGTTCCTTACCG
This sequence comes from Hypsolebias coamazonicus, assembly GCA_032273985.1. Classification (NCBI taxonomy): domain Eukaryota; kingdom Metazoa; phylum Chordata; class Actinopteri; order Cyprinodontiformes; family Rivulidae; genus Hypsolebias; species Hypsolebias coamazonicus. Next base: position 15,678,511 of record JAVCKU010000059.1, on the reverse strand, counting down.
TTCAGCCGGTGTGTGATCTGGCTAGAACTGATGATGAATGTGCATAAACTCCGCCCACTTGGCGGGCTGCTTCGTTCATCGTGGAGCGAAACTCAGCAGATACTTCACCTGTTTACCAGCGGACAGCTGAAACTGAAGAAAGATAATTAAAGAAATTCCTGGAACTTCTGACCATGTTTAAGAGACGCTTCGGCTTTGAGTTAAAGGTGGGAAGCTAATTTATTTTTCCGTTAGCTGCGTTAGCTGTTAGCGCAGACCTGTTGAGTTAAAAACACATTTTAATGTTCTTGCAAGTTAAAAGACACGCTTTGTGATAAATTGTCAAATATTAGTGCCTGACATTGCTAATTTTGGTTAGCTCTTTAGCAGCTTGTAGTTTGTAATAATGCTAACTGTATTAAAACCTGACAAGGTTGCTAGCTCTCATCTGAAAACATGACAGACTTTTAAACGTGTGGACATAATTAATTTTTTAACAGCATATTAAAATTTGAGGCATTTGTATTTAATTTTAAAGCTTGTTTGTGCACCACTGGAGGGACACCCTCTTGTAGGAAAGTACCAAACATTTACTCTAAGTATTTTTTTAATACTTGAGTAGATTTATACACAAGTAACTTATACTTACATAAAAGTCAACTGAATTGTTGTGCATTTAATTAATATTATTTTAGTACTCTCCACCTACATATCTGTAAAACTGAATGCTGTACACTTTTTTGAATTTCGTTACCCATGGCAGCCATCTTGAATTAGACCGTTCCCAAACGTTAATGAGTTGTGGATGTTCTGCACACAATTCCCAGAAGTTTAATTAAAATGTGATTGTTTGCTAAAGCTACAAACAAATTTATACAGTCACAAACACAGGCAAAAAAAACATTTTTTACCCTTTAAAATTTTTTTTTTAAATGTTTGATTAATTTCTGTTGCAGCGCCACATACAGGGCTGGCATAGTTACTGCAGTAGTTTGATTATTATTACTGTATTTATTTTTTGAATATGTGCCTTCATTAAGGTACTATGTTTACAATTAAGTTGTTTTATTGTTTTTGAGTGTGCATGAGTATCAAAGTAAATATTTTTGCAGACATGACAAAAAACTTTTTTGTGCATGTCTACGATCAATGGGTAATAACTGAGAAGAAACTGTAAAGGAGAAAAAAAAACTCAACTTTCTTGAGATCTTCTTTAGCCAAGCTAAAAATGTTATTTTTCTATATTTTGGTATGTTGTTAAAGTGAAATAACTCTCTACATTTATTTTTATTTAGAAATATGTGGGACTTTTAAAATACATAGAGAAATTACTTATTTAAAATTTCTAAGGCTCTAATGTCTAAATGGGAAATCAACACGTTATCAAACTAAATCCCATGAAGGTGTATTTTCTCTAGTAAAACAAAATAAAGTAGATAAATTGCATTTTCTGTGAAAATGCAGTGTGAATTCTTATTGCTGTAGAACTTGTTAAAAATCAGCTGAAATTTGCTAAAAAAATGCTGAAATGTAGCTACAAAGGAAGAAAAAGCATAAAGAAGCAGAAGAAAGAACAGATGTACTGAATTAGGTTTAAATAAGCAGAAATGAGCAAAAAAAATTAAATTGGCTAAAGAAAAAGCTGAAATTGGCAACAAAAAATGGCTGAAAAGGCAGAAAGAAGTTTAAACTACCAGAAGGAAGTGGAAAGAGCTGAAATGAGCTAAAATGTGGAATTAGGTGACAAAGCTAAAAAAATAGCTAAATACAGTAGTATCTGAAATAATGGAAACTAGCAGAAATAATCTGAAAGCAGCATAACGAGCTGAAATTAGCAGAAATAAGGTACCGTAATAAGGCTGAAAGTAGGAGGTTACTAAAAAAAAAAAAAACTGAAGTTATCTGAAAACAGCTGAAATTAGCGAAAAAAACATGTAGCTGAAAAAGTAGAAAAAGCTTAAATTACTAGAAGAAAGGCTGAAAGAAGCAGAAATAAGTACAAAAAAAAAGTGGTAATTATCTAAAAACAGCAGAAATCAACCAGAAACAGCTGAAAAGTACCGGTAGCTAAAAAGCAGAAAGAAGCTAAAATTACCAGAAGGGAGCACATTTTACCTGAATTAATCTGAAAAATGTTGAAATGAGTGCAAAAAATGTGTAAATAGCTGAAAAAGTTTAAATTAGCAGAAAACAGCTAAATAGTAGCTGAAAAGCTGAAACTAGCAGAAAAATGCTGAAAGGAGCATAAGAAGCTGTAATTAGAAGTTAGAAGCAGCACAAAAATGTATAGTTAGCAGAAAGGATCACAAAACAGCTGAAAGTAGCTGAAAAATAGTTTAAATTTGTACAAGGATGCTGAAAGAAGCTGAACCATAACAAAATGTGAAAAGAGCAGCAAAAGGTTGAGAACACATCTAAATATTTGAAGGGTGTAAAATGAGCTCAGTTCATTTTCTATGAGAAGAAAACTGACGGAAAAGGGTCAATATTTCAAAAAGCTAAAATTGCACCAATACCAGAAGTCATAGCAGGATTTTCCTGAAAGAGCTGAACATTTTGATGTATGATTTGTGAACTAGCTTAAAAACTGTGTGCCAAGAAACACGCTGAAAAACATACGGAAGAAAAAATGGATCGCAATAGTGAGAATGCTTCATAAGAATTTACACGATAAATAAAAAACAGCCCCAGGTAAGCAGAAGTCAGCCTGTGCTTTCATAAGCAGAAGTTAGCTTATGCTTTCAGTTCCATGTTTGGAACATTAAGTCGGTCCTTGCAGGCCCTGAGTCACCACGAGGGGCCCTGCAGTTGATTACAAATGAGTAAAACATGTTCGTATTCGCAGCACTGAATTAACAAGCCACTAATAATTGCATCAGATAAAAAGAGGAGTAACGGGTCATAAAAGTTGGACATTGTGGAAGCTATTAAGAGGCATCGAGCAGAGAGGAAACAGTCTGAGCTCATAACTTGGCAGACTCTGCTGGAGGTGGAGTGAGGTGTTTTCATTGCTCTTTTTCAAAATTGTCTTGTTTTAATTTAGAAAAAACAACTTCCAACATATGTGCAAGGCTACGAGTTTGTGCATATTTTATTTTAACGAGTTCAGCTTTATTTTTTTTATTTTTTTAAATTTTTTTTTTCACATGCAAAGCCCGAGCCGCATCGTTTTCCCAGTTGGTTCTGCTCCACGGTCGGGTTCACGTGTGGCGTTTTGAAGCGTTACAGTAGAAATCTGAATAAGACAGAAGAAAAGCAGGAAAGGATAGAGTTAAAGAGAGGAAAGGGAAGGCTCTCTGGAAGCGTAGTGCTGCAGTCGAGCCAAATCACGTCCAGCCCAGGATGTAAACAAACTCCTGTGCCAAAGTGAAGTCTTTACACATTTTGGTTTTCGCTCTGGGCTGTGCGGCTTACGCAGCCCCGCTTGTGTGACCTCAGACGCTGCTTTTCCTGCTGCTCCAGCTCTGGTGTTTAGTTTGACTTGCAGCAGGGGTCACCAGGACTATGCAGACCCACCGTGTTCTCGACCAAAGCGCACAAATGTGCTTTGACAAACTGCTGAGGGGGATTTTGATTTATTTATTTATTTATTTTTTAAATAAAGCGTTCGTTTTTCTCTGCAGAGACGATGAGTTTGACTATTTTTTCCTCGCAGGGCTATTTAAAACCGTGAAGGGCAGTTTGTGTATCCAGTGTGGCCAAATTAAAACCTTTTCAAAACAAATATTGGCCGATGATAACAGTCCGATTCAGCTATTTTAACTTTTCGTGCAGTAGAACCTTGAACTCATTCATTAGACTGATGTGTTTTTTAAAAACATTTAACCTTATTTTAAAACGTTTTCCCGTAGAAATACGCAGATTTCTTCAGAATCTTCAAAAATATTGTTCTTGTTAAAATCTGATTCACGATACGTGCTCCTAATTTTGTCTTCTTAGCTGCCATTCAACTTCTTTCAAGCTTTACTTGGCCTTTTGCTACTTTTAGCTTCCGCTCTCCTATACTTTTAGTCTTTAGCATGCCTTTTGCTACTCTTAGCTTTTAGATACCATTCGCTACTTTCACCCTTTACCTAGCCTTTTGCTACTTTAAACTTTTAGCTGTTGTTCTGCTACTTTCACCCTTTACCTAGCCTTTTGCTACTAGTAGTCTTTAGCTAGATGTATTGCACTACTCCTACTCTTTACCTGGCCTTTTGCTACTTTAAACTTTTAGCTGTTGTTCTGCTACTTTCAAGCTTTACTTGTCGTTTTGCTATTTTTAGTTTCCGTTCTCCTGCTTTTAGTCTTTAGCATACATTTTGCTACTCTTAGCTTTTAGATACCATTGCTCTACTTTCACCCTTTAGCCTTTTGCCTACTACTTTTTACTTGGCCTTTTTGCTACTTTTAACTTTTAGCTATATTGTTCTGCTGCTTTCAACATTTACCTATAGCCTTTTGTTACTATTAGTCTTTAGCTATATTGTGCTACTCTTTACCTGGCCTTTTGCTACTTTTAACTTTTAGCTGTCATTCTGCTACTTTCACCCTTTACCTAGCTTTTTGCTATTGTTAGTCTTTTGCTATATTGTGCTACTAATCTTTACTTAGCTTTTTGCTACTTTGTGACTCTAATGCAATAAAATTAGCATCTCATTTGCAGCCAGAAGTTTCACTTGAATGTCATAATTTATTTTGAAGTAACATGCACACCAGGGGCAGAGTCAGAAGGGTGGCTGGGGTGGCCACCCCTGGATCCTGTTTGCCCCCACCCCCAGCTGCCATCCCAGTTGATTGACAAGTCACTGCATCTGATGTGATGAGTAAATGAGAATATTTTTGGGAAATGCATACATATTACATAACGTGTACATTTGTTTGTCAGACATTTCACTCATAAATCTTCTGTATTTATGATTTTGGTGAAAGTATTTCTAATTTATGAGTCATATTGTTAATGTAAAAAGAGGATCCACGCTTTGACAGGTACTACAATGATAGCAGTGTTTGCATATGTGTGTGTGAGACAGACGCTGAGAACGCTAAATAAATAGAGACATGCATATTGGTTCTGAAATTTATAATTAAGTTATGTTTATTTTGGTTCCAGTTTCGAGAAACAGAAGTTTAATTAGATGTCCCCTCCTGAAATAGCCTTGACCATCCTTGCATAAAAGTCTAGTTCCAACACTGGTACATAAGCTAGTATGTCTTGTAAAATACCAATTCCAGGTGAAAACTTGCGTACTTTCTTGCATATTTGTGTCTTCAGCCCATCACCAACCATCGCAACGCAGTGAGATCCAGGCCTAACGGATAAATGAACCCATACTTGTGTCTCGGCTCGAACACTGATGAGATTCAGATGATCGTAGTAACAGAATGAACCTACTGTAATAACGTTACGAAACCAGCTTTTAACCTGAAGGCTAACTGAATGTTGAGGTTGTCTTGTGTTCAAGCATTCGCGCCCCCCAGCCACACATCAAAGTTCTTGTTGGAGATTTGATTCCTACTTTTGACTCCGGGGTTGTTGGTGATGAGCGTGTCAGAGGGCAGAACAACTGCTGAGGAGACTTGTCCTCTAGCTAACAACCCAAGGCTAAAGCTGCTGTCAGTTTCTATCTGTGCATGGCAACAACCAAACGGTGGGAACATACATACACTGCCGGGACGTCTTCTTAGCCATGGGTTTGACGAGCTCTTGGAAGCTGCCAAGTAAATTTACTAGTGGCACTTTGTCATGTTTCTGTCAGTGTGTCACCTCATGTTAACCACAGCATTTGCAAGAATAAAAACAGCTTTTCATTAAATTCTCAGAGCAACTTGACATTTTAGCTTTTTGCAGTGATTAATGGTTGATTGAAGACAGGCGTGTGGCTACAGGAAGTATCAACACTCGCCGGTCGCTCTGATGTCAAAACAAACACCTCAGGTTTATACAGTTTACAAAAGTGGCCAAGTTTGGGTCATGACTTCTTAACGGAGCAGCCATCAAAGACTAAATACGTGCGTATTTGTTAACAAAATAATCTCATGAAACACTGGACGAATATTAATGAAGCTCTGTTATTGTTGGAGGTACGTCTATGACTGATTTAATGTTTGGAGTCGACTCCATTCAAGACTGCCGCCTCAGAGGATCAACCTTAGCCAACGCAAAAATAGCTATGATTCAGTTTTACAGCTAAAGGTCACCTTGTTTGTTCCTGCTCAAACACAGAGGGTCAACCGTGACTTTCATATGCAACAAACACATGGAGTGGTGATGAAGTCTCATGTTAGGATGACTAAGAACTATGGGAACTACAGAAACCATAGGAACTACACACAGTATAGAAACCACATAAACTGTAAGATCTACAAAACTATAGAAATGGTAGGAACTGTAGAAACAAGAAGTACTGAATCTGTAGGAACTACAGAAACTATGAGAGAAAACCTAGAAACTACAGGGACTAAAGAAACTATGAACTGCAGAAAATATAGGAACTAAGAAAACTAAAAACTACTAGGAAAAACAGGGATTATAGAAGCTATAGGAACTAAGGAAAATATAAGAACTAAGGAAACTACAGAAAGTATAAAAGCTATAGAAATGATAGGAACTATTGAAACTGTAGGAACTACAGAAACTATAGGAATTATGTAAACTACAGGGCTTATAGAAACCACTGGAATTATAGAAACTACAGTGATTATAGAAGTTATAGGAACTAAGGAAAATATAAGAACTAAGGAAACTACAGAACGTATAAAAACTAGAAACTATAAGAACAATTAAAACTGTAGAAACTACAGGAATTATAGAAACTACAGGGATCATTGAAGCTATAGGAACTAAGGAAACTAATGAAAGTACAAGAACTCTACAAACGATGGGAACTACTGAAACTGTAGAAACTACAGGAATTATAGAAAATACTGGAATTATAGAATCTACAGGGATTAAAGAAGCTATAGGAACTAAAGAAAATATAAGAACTAAGGAAACTACAGAAAGTATAAAAACTAGAAACAATAGGAACTACTGAAACTGTAGAAACTACAGGGATTATAGAACTACTGTAATTATATAAACTACAGGGAATCTAAAAGCTATAGGAACTAAGGAAAATATAAGAACTAAGGAAACTACAGAAAGTATAAAAACTAGGAACTACTGAAACTGTAGAAACTACAGGGATTATAGAAGCTATAGGAACTAAGGAAACTAATGAAAGTACAAGAACTATACAAACGATAGGAACTACTGAAACTGTAGAAACTACAGAAACTAGAAACTACAAAAATGATAGAAACTGCAGAAAATATTGGAACTACAGAAACTGTAGGAACTACAGAATGTATTGAAACTATCTGTGGAGCAGTTAGAAATGAGACTCCACTTGTCTTTTTTTTTTTTTCAAGTCCATGTTAGAGTTCAGTTCGATGACGGCCGCTTCCTTTTGCACAGTTAGAGCGTCACTGGGTGTCGCTGGGAATTTATGGTTAAGGCCTCCTCTTCAGCATACTCTGCAGACTGACGCAGCCCCTTCAAATGTGCAATGGTCACCTGTAGTACGGCGTCCAGTTGCAGCCCTGTCTTCTCCACATCTTCCAGCGCTGGGAACATTTCCACCGAGGCTCGTTTAGCACAAGTAGCATGCTAGCTGACTGAAGTTGGCTAAATGTCCACTGTTACTTTGTCTGTTTTAACGTTTTTTCCTCACGCCATGCCCCACACCTTAAAAAACCCTGATATAACTATAGGAACTACACAAAGTTTCTATGGTTAAAAATATACAACACAAAAAACGACTTGCCAAACAGTGTATTATTGGCTAACACCCTCAAACAGTAAATTCATCTCAGCCCAGTTTGGTTGATTCCTTTGGGCAAAAACAACCCATATTTAGGTTCAAATTGATTTATGCTGCCAGAAAAAACTTGTCAGTAATCATTAGACGTTCTCGCTCTTGACACTGTTGGCGTCAACGCGATTCAAGATGGCTACCCCAGCCAACAGATTGCAGAAATCACCAAAATGGCTAAATTCAGTCAGTTTCACTTCCTGATCCCTTCTTGAAATTTTCATCAATTTGTCCACAAATTCATTAAATATTTTTGCTAACAGGCAGACACGGACAAGAGTAAAAATCTTACTCGTTCGCCTTTAAGTTATGAGCGATTTACACATTAGAATGAAATATCTTGCAGCTTTGATGTTCTGCTGGTTCCAGTGGTATCGGGGTCAGTTATGGGCCACACATTAGCGCTCCAACACTTTCACACCCTCACATTTTCAAACAGCACTTCCCACACACTTTCACTTCTCAGGCTGCTCCTGTCTCTGGTTGTCGCTGTCACATTTGGCCCATTCGGTTATGAATGGGCCAAATGTTTGCCTTTGGTTGTATCCACTGGGGAGGGGACATGAGACGAGTTCTGGCGATCACATCGAACTAAAACAAAGCCTGCACCCACGCCTGCAGTGGTGTACCACTTTTCTGTGGCTGTGCACCATTTGTAGCCCGACTGACAAAGGCGGCTGCCCATGTGGGCGGAGCTTGAGCTTCATTTTTAAGTGGTGCTTCAGCCCATGGCCTCTGTCAGAACATGGATCATGATGATTGGCTGTCCCTGACGTCCTAGCAAACGCTTGGCTCTCCGTTTAGAAGGCACCTCCCTTCCCCGCTCGACGTCCCTTCTAGCCGCGTCATCGTCCGTCCAACTCAAAAGGAACGTAACCGGTGTGTTTCTGTAGGTGTGAGGCGAGGAGGAAACAACCAGTGCTAACAGAAAGCAAACGTCTGGTGAAAACCACACGGCAAACATCACACCCAGTCCAACACAGCTGAGGGTATTGTAACAAATAAAAGAAAGTCCCCTTTTGATAACAGAAAAAGAAACTGCGCATATACATCTCAAAATAGAGGTAAAGTAAAAGCCTGATATTATTTTGAAGGGATGCTCATCACCCACCACCTTTCACGGCAGAGTTTTAGACTCAGATTGTCTTTTCTTGAAAAGAAACAGCCGATTGTAATATTGTGAAATCTCACGAGAGCCATCAGCTCTCGGGGAACTTGGTGCACAACTATCAGCTACTACCACGCCACATTCAAGCTCAGGATTTGTGGAAACGACTGCGTCATGGTTGTTTTTGTCTACGCTAATCTCAGTTAGCTGTGGGAGCCATGTCTGTTGTAAATGCTCCTTTGAGAGCGTCATTAAAATCTGTAAAATTTTACCTCACTACTGAGCTATGAGATATTTTTGTGTTCAATGAAGTCATTTAGCTGTGGCGGCCATCTTGAATAAGCACACACAAGAAAAGGCATCACTGCCCTTTTGCTGTCGATGGTGGGCGATAATGAAGCGGATGTGGCCAAATGTTTTCAGTCAGGCGTGCGTGACAAGTAGATCAGCAGAGTCAGCACTAGCTGCTTATCTCTCGTGTGGACATTAGGCATCTGCTCATGACAAATCAACACACATTAACTCCCAATAAAACCACCGGGCCCTGGTTTATGACAGATGATGCGTTCAGGTTCTGATAAGCTGTAATGTGCTTGTATTGGCTGATGTTTAACCGTAATTAAAACCTGATAAAACAAATGACTCAATTCGACACAAAGGACACAACAAGCAGCTTAGTGATGGATTTAAAAATAACATTTTGAACACATGTTGACTTTAAGTTCAAAGTTCGGTTATGAATGGGCCAAATGTTTGCCTTTGGTTGTATCCACTGGATTTTTTTTTTTTTTTTTTTTCAAAGAAACCATAACGAGTTTAAAGGATAAGCAACTTCTTCATCAAACAAAAGCAAAAGTAAATGTTGCAGTTCACTTATCTCTCTGGTAAAGTTAATTATTATATATCTACTGTTATCAAAGTTATTTGAATACATTAAAAGCCCTCTAAATGTTTTATAACTAATAATTACAACATTAAGGGAAAACCCTTTTTTTTAACTTAAAGCCACTGTTTAGATCGCTAAAGTGGAGTTTCTGTTGAAACAGCAACAAATATCTTACCTGTTGTAGATGGTTTTTTTTTAACAATCTCAGTTTGGAGAATTAGTTAATAAAGCTCTGAGCAAAACCAAGTCCAAAGTGAAACAGCACCTTGATAAAACTCCTGTCACAAATTTTCTAATGATTTATACAAATAACCTTTTACGCCTGGGTCACCCTCATGGCCTTCTAAGCCTTCAGAGAAGGCCGTGCAATCCAGCACATACTTACTTAATGTGTATTTTAAATAAAAGGTATATTTTCGGTGGGGGGTGGGTGGGTACTTCTGTAAAATGAATTTCAGTCGAACAAGAAAGTATTTATTTCATGAAAATACTGTTATCCAATCAGATTATTCTACATTTGGGTCTCCGGGCAGAAATGTGTTTGAAGGAGCTCTCATTCACTGTTAGGAGAAAAGGATAATCTCAGTCAAAGTCTCTCCAGGATGCGTTTAGGGATGCATGATATTGGATTTTTGGCGGCTATCCGATATGTTAAAACTAATTTGGACGATAACTGATACCAATACCGATATTTTTTCCCCTAAACCTACTTACAGAGACTACATAGCTTTCTCTGCTGTGGAATTAAAATACTACATGATTCTGCATGGTCTTTGTCAGTGTGCCACCAAATGCAGATGCCTAAAAGGGGCCTGAAAATGATGCAACACTTCAACTTGGATTATATTTATTGTCAAATTTATTCATGACATAAGTAGGCACATGTGACTTCATAACATTGTGCTTGCACTGCAGGCATCCTTGTCACTGAGTTGTCATCCAAAAAATGGCACCTTTTATATCAGTGAGTTATTTTGATGGAATGGCCGATGTCCGACATTTAACTTTATCGCTAATATTGTCTGATACCAATACCATGCAGATAATATCGTGAGTTGTAGATGAGTTTATTTAATAACTGACATGAAAATTAACCAATCACAATGCTGATGTAGGGAGAGTGGGATCAAAACACGTAGAGGTACGCCTTCGGGAATCCACTTTTTTATTTGTTTTGGCCATATGAAGATTGGTGATGCATTCTTTTGCAACATGTAAATTCAAAAATCTTCTAAAAAGGACGGTTAAATATCCCATTTAATTTTCAATATTCGTTGTATTTTGGTTTAATTACATGATGAAATTTTACTGAAACATTAAGTTCTATGGGTGACAGTTAAAATTCAATGTGAGTTATTGAATTTACATGTACTTGAATGCAAGCTCTTGAGTGAGCCGCAGCGTCTGCTGGACTTTTACGGGTTATGTGTTTAGATGGTGTCCCTGTTGGTTTTTCTGTTTAGTGTTGGGTTTGCATGAATGTTCACATTGTTGTTGGTGACTGTAAAATAAACAATACTATAGGTCAGATGTTCTTTTCTGCACTTCCTGTTTCTTGAGCTTATGGGTTGTGAAACTGAAAGTAAAGCAGCGTATTCAGACTTTGACTTCGTATTATGACGTTAGCATCGGGTTGCTACAATCATATCCCAACAGAAGGCCCAGCTCTTATAGTCATGGTTCACCATGTTTTATGTCACTATCAGTTCTGCATTCTACAGTTATTCCAATAGAAGTGTTATATTACTGATGAAATTGTCCCAAACAGAGCCAGAAGTGCTACAGCTAGCTGCTGCTACTGCTGTTATTAAAAAAAAGTGTAATGCATAATTAACCATAGTATGAAAAAATTGAAATCCACTTAGCGACGTGTTTTACATCACCTTAAGGCCGTTAAGGAAAAAGTTGCATCATCCACAAACATAGCGACAAAAAAACCCCAAACAACCTGTATATCATGTTATTGCAGTTAGCTTTTATTTTGACAGGACTTCTAATAAATCAAGGCTTTTAAATTTTTTCCCCTGGTTTAGTTCTCTGTTTCCACGTAACAACTTATCAGCGTTTGTGCACAAGACCACAGTAGTCGCAGAATGTGAGAGTCTTCACCACAACTTCCACTATTATACAGGCCGACCGCATGGAAAACCGTACACAGCTGATGCAGTATTTTATACCGTAGAGATTGTTAGGCAAACATACAGGCCACAGTGTAAACGGAACCAGACTATGAGCTGTGGCTCTTGTTCATTTCCCAACCTGTCTGTCAACCGTGGCCATTTTCGCAACAGAGGGTGTTCTGAGCTTCCTCTATGGCTCCAGAAGGCCCATAAAACGAGCCGTAATTGTAATGTAGATGAGCGGGGAGGTTATACACGTTGGCGATTAAATACAATCACTTTATAAGAGCATGCTGGGTATTATGTATTGTAGAATGAGTCATGCTGGTGCGTAAACAAACATAAACGCGGGTAAAGCAGTTCGCTAATCCATCCAAGACCATCCAAGGTTTGATATAGAGAAAGAGCTGGTGTGTGGCAGCAGCACCCTCAAAGCCTTACAGACGGGTTTCAGCTAGATGAAAGTACTGCGAGGAAGACCTGCGAAAAGTGAAAAACTGCAAAGTAGGAATAGTAATGCAAGTATTAAGTAGTGGTTTGCATTGGTTTATTGTCTGTGTGTCCAAATACGTCTTTAAAAAATCTTCAGTTGATCCAAAATGCTGCTGCCAGAGCCTGAACTCCTTAGGAGGAGAGATCATATCTCCAGTTTTAGCTTCTCTCCACTGGCTCCCTGTCAAGTCCAGAATTGAATTCAGTCCGCTTGTCCTGAGCCTGGTTCTGCTAAAGTTTCTTCCTCACGAGGGAGTTTTTCCTTTCCACTGTCGCCTTCATGCTTGCTCAAGATGAGAGTTCTGTGATGAAGTTAAACTCAAAACTCCTCAGATAAATAATGTTAAATTATTATTTTTCTATAGGAATGTTTCTGTTCAGGGCCCTGAGACGACTTCTGTTGCGACTTGTCGCTATATAAATAAACTGAATTAATTTTAATTGTGTTGCTGAATTAAGCAAGTAAATTTTATTTACCGTACCGGTATATACCGGTAGCACCTTTTACAAGTCCAAAACCACAAAGTGCTTTACATAATACATCACATAAAAACACAAGATAAAAGATAAAAAATAAAAATAAAAAAAAACAGCATGCGTATGACATGACAAAATAAAATGAATTAAAAGCCAATCTGAACAAATGTGTCTTCAGCTTTTAAAAGTATTAAGAGAATCAAGGCAGAACAAAGTCAGAGGCAACACATTCCACAGTCTGGGGGGCACAGCCCTAAAATCTTTATCCCCTCTGGTCTTAAAATGAGCCCGTGGGACCATTAACAGCCTTTGACTGGAAGATCTGGGGCTCCGAGAGGAGGAGCAGGGCTCTTAAAGGTCAGAAATGTAGACTGGGGCTTGACCACTCAAGGCTCTAAAAGTAAGAACTAAAATTGTAAAATTAAATCTAAAATGTACCAGTAGCCAATGTAAAGAGATTAAAACTGGTATGTGCTGTCTTGTCAGTGTGCTGGTTAAAAAGCCTCACTGTCTGCAAGCGCTCAAGATCCTTTTTGGTCAAACAAGTGAAAAGACTATTTCAATAATCCAGACGGGATGAAATAAAAGCATGGATAATCATCTCTAATTCGGCTTTTGACACACTTTAGATAATTATCCTGTTGAATAAGTTAATTTTGCAGCTGTTGGACTGCTCCATGTTTGATCCTACAGAGTTCAGAGTTGACTTTATGACTGCGAGGTGCCTACAGTAGATCATGTACCTGCAAAACAAGCCCAAATCATCCTCCACCACCATGCTGAACAACTAAAATGTGCTTCTATTTCGTTTGTTTTTATCCAAACGTGGCCTGACATCAAGAACAGTGTTCCAAAAGTTTTTATTTTGTTCTAACATTACAAGCCTAAGCTGTCCTGCTGGATTCTTTTCAAACCCAAGAGGCTTTTTCCTTTCAACTCTTCCATGCTGACCACATACATTTAGTGTTTTTCAAAAGTCACTGCCATGAACTTTAGGATATCTCAGGTCATTTCAGGGTTTGACCTTTAGGTGAATTTGCTGAGACCTTCACTTCTGGAAAGATTGCAGCTGTGTTTGATGTTTTCCACAAGAGCTGCATAAAACCATTATTGTTGAGGATTTGAATTAGGGATGCACTGATCCACTTTCATCCCCACTTTCGATACTGGTCCAATACAGAAAACAGTGCTGAATTAACTTAAAACTTTTTTTTTTTAAACGCAGACATAAATGTACTGAATTACAAATGTATTGAATACTACACCAGTACAGCACACTTAAACACACCAATAGCTTCACAAGCTTGGCCACACATGTACAAACAACACAACGTTAATTTATTCAGTCAGTGCAGTTATGACTATAACATCCAATGCAAAGTAAACAATAATAAAAATACTGAAGCTGACAAAACAACAGGTGGACAACTTTGATTAAAAAAAAAATAAAAAAGTTTCAGGAATTCTACATATAATGTAAAATAAATATTAA
>JAVCKU010000059.1:15619831-15631223 GCA_032273985.1 Hypsolebias coamazonicus | reverse complement strand
GCACTGTTTTTATTAAATTTACATTAATTTATTTGAGGTGTTTTTTTTTTTTTTTTTTTTTTTTTTCTTGCCTTTATGGTAATCAATTTTAGTTAGCACAGCTTTTCTACACCTTACAATAATTCATTTTGGGCAAAATAGCTTTTTCTACATTTACAGTCATTTTTTTAGGTGGTGCCACTGTTCTAGCAATTAAGGTAATTCCCAGTTCTCCCTGCTGAGGGGAACTGTCACCTCACTGGAATAGGCCAAAAAAGCCATTGGGTGAGTGACGAAACCTAACATGGCTGTCACTAAAAGGAAAACATGTAAATTATGGACTGTTGCGAGAGAAAACAAATCTCTAGGTGCATCTAGTTAATTGTAATTTGTATAAAAGCAGAAATGCAGCTGCACATATTACCCAACTCAAAAGTTCAGTCACATTCCTGGTTTTGATTGTTTTGAGCAAAAATAAAAAAATCTGCTTTGTTATCCAGATGTTTTGCACAAAAACATCGAAAGCGGTCAAACAGAACGTGATCCAAAGCTCGAAGAAACATTAAGCTGCTTTATACAAATAAAATAAACCAACCGCACAATTAGAGTCAAGCTTTTTGGGTTTGCTTTCAGTTAAATAAACATGGAGACGCGCAGTGGGCATAATGACACACAATTAGTTTCCTCAAAGTTTACTATTGGTGCAGTAAAAGTTTCCCATCGACTCTGAGTGTGCACATTTTCCACTAGAGAACAAAAAATATGATAAGTCGCTGTAAGTGAGCTGAACTTTAGAGACAATGACAACACAATGCTTATCTCTTTGCCCCATGGGTAATTCTTATGTACATGTACACAGGTGGAATATAAACATCTTGGCAAAAAATTGTCCTGAAGGGAAGTTTTTTAAAAATACATCCCTGATTTTGTGTGAAAATGATAAAGAGCGCTGTCAAACACTTTTAATTTAATGTCACGCTCTTAGTCAAACAACAAAAAACAAATATGAAAGCCAGCACAATCCATGTATAACTGGATTATCTCAGATAGTTACATCATGCGTAATACTTAATTTGTTTATCACATGTATCAATACTGAACTGTGGGAAATGGGAAAGTCAAAATGGACAAGAAGTTTTTCATGTGAAATAAACTCGGGAACATGAGAAAAAAATAGTATTTACACTTTAAAATGCACTGTGAACAAATGGGCTTTAGGATCTCTGTCTATGCTGTTCTGATTGATTGCTACATTTTCGACTATTTGGTGAAAGAAAAAAACAGATTTTTGAGAAATACTTTTCAAAATGGAGATTTTTCAAAATGTAGATGTTGTGCTGTGATTGTATAAGTTGGAGACAGTGCTCAGCTACAGGTTTCTTTCAGCTGCTTCCTTGCAGGGGTCGCCACAGCGAGCGAACTTGCATGAAAGATTTGGCAAATGTTTTACACCGAATACCCTTCCTGATGTAACCTGGGCTCAAACCTGCAACTTCAGGATTTCAAGATCACGGCACTGACCACCAAGCTACCGCAGCCCATGTCCCAATGTTCAACTACTACCCCATCAGATTCTATCTCAATATCTGGAAAACTGATAGCGTTAAAGCTAATATTGCTTTTCTGTGGGAGCCATCTTGAATCGGGTTGACTCCAGACATTTTTGTACACCCAATTTCCTCCTGTAAGATCCAGCAAAATCATTTTCCAAAATAATTGTTAATAGTGATGACAAATGAACACAGACGCAAGCAAAAACATTATGGCTTCTTTTTTGGTGGCAGGAAACAAGTATAGTGCTAATTTTAATTTAATATTTTTACTTTATTCTGATTTTGCTGTTGTTAACTTTTGAGTGTGTCTTGAAATTATTCATAACTGAGAGGAAAATCATAAGTAAAAACTTATTTAGCCAAGCGGTTCTTTCTCTGTATTGTGACGTGCTGTTAATGTGGATATTGTTGCCATCTAGTGGCATGGCATGTCCATTACAGTGTTTTTGTTTCAGCATGGCCTGTAGACATACATTAAAGCTGGGCTTGGAAATAGAAGCCAGGAGAGTAATTGAAATGTACATTTTTCTTATACCTGTAGTCAAAAATAGGTATTGCATGCTTAAAAGAACAGTCATGTAACACCTTGATGTGCGGGGAAGAAGGCGGGGCTTAAACCCTGATATGTCAGATCCCAAAAAACAACATGGCAGCCCTCCTGACAAACTGGCTTTAATTCCCAACAAGAGAAAGTGAGAGTGTTTGGTTTAATTCACTGTCGATAGTGTTGACAAAAAATATTCACAAGTAAGTAAATATGCTGGTGAAGATTCTCAGTCATCCAGGACATGATAAAATCAAAAAAGGTTCAATACAGAAACAACTGGACTTTATTTATAATAGGGTGATACAGTATATTTATACAGTATATATATATATATAGATTATATATACCTATATATATATATATATATATTCCTCACTGAGGAAAGTAAGTAAATAAATTAAAATAAGCTAAATAATTTCACGGTTGACATGCTAACTGTCACGACAGTAGGAATTTTTGTTTGCTTTTAAGGTTGAATTATTTTCATGTATATTAGTGTAAAGTCATGCATTTTCTTGTTTACTTGGCTATTTCTCTGTGTTCCTCCATGTCGCTGCCCATTGTTTCCTCAGCTCCCCTGGTTTCACCCCACAGCTGCTTCTCATCAGTAATCAGTCTCATCTGTTCCTCATACTGGTAATTCTCCCTGCATATACAGCCTTCTGCACAGATTCATCAGCTGTTGGACTGTTTTTGCTGCCTCATCAGCTCTTTATTTTGTTAAAATAATTAAATTGAATATTTGTTTCCTCTGCATTCGCTCTGACTTTGTCAGCACGGCACTAAGTCCAAGCAGGTAAAACTAAATGGATTGTTGTTTACTCTGGATTAAAATTTTTCTATATGTTAGAATGTTATTATATGAACTTTACATATTTGTCTTACATTGTTATTTTAGCATAAATAACGTTTTTGTGCCATAGGTCGTACGTGAAATGCTACAGCTAGCTAACTGCAAAGCTAATGCTATAGCTAAGTAGCTTTAGCATTAGCTTTGCACTTACAAATCATATAATTCTTAGTAAATTACACTAAATAGCAATGTTATTAATATTCATGTGAACAACAATTTTTTTAAATGTAGTTTATTTTAAGATGACAGTAATCCTTGTTGGTCTTGTCTCTGCTCAAACTGTTAGCTCATCATTCCAGAAATTAGCTAAACTTTCTCAGTCTGAGGTCATTTAAGGTGAGGAGTTATCTACAACAGGTTACACATACTTTTCTTTTTTTTTTTACTTTTTTGAAGAACCGTACTTTACCCTCAGTTATATTTTTACTGTTTTTGCATCAGGTTGTGAAGAAGCTTTGAATAAGTCAGGCTTCGAATAAGGCCCGATCTTAACTCAACTGTCAGAACTGTTACAATGGAAACGGCTGAGAGAACAAGGAAACGTACAGCAAACAGAAGAGTCAGTACGCACATGCGATGTATGTAAGGCTGACAAGGGCTGCAAATCGTGGAGCGGTGTTTACAGAAGGGATTTAGACACTTGGCGTACGTTTTCAGCAGTGTTTATCTCCCTCATCCCCCAACACGGGGGAGTTATGTAACCCAAAGTGCAAACAGACCTTAAGTTAAAGACCATGATCACACCAAGAGGAGAAGGTTAAATGAAACTCGCCGTCCTTGAAGTATTGCATGCCACTCGCCACCTAATGAGACAAAGTTTCAAAATAAGAATCCTGCATGATCTGTAAGCGCACCAATTTGCTGGGAATGATTAAAAAAAAAAATGTTACACCAAATTTTAATGCAATAACCGTTTTTTTTATTGAGTTATGGCCAGTTTGTGTTTGCCAAGATTGAAAAGCTGCGGCAGCTGTTTTTTAAATGTTTTTTATTTAAATCCCAATTAGTTGTCGAAGCACATCTAAAGATTGGTTTTCTGTTTAGTTGTTCTCAAGATATTTTGCAGACAAACTGGGTCAACGTAAACCGTTAGTGCTAAAGTTTTAAGTATGTAGCAGTAGTTGGAGTATGAGTTGGGAAGGACTCTCACCTACAACCAGGCCTGTTACAATAACACATTTTGCTGGGCGGTTAATTGTCTCAGAAATTATTGCGATAAATGATAATATTGTTTGAAATTTGACAATAATTAGTAATTGTTGTCAAATGTAAGAAGAAATGTTGAATTTGTTTTGCATGTAGTACCTTTTTCCGACCACCGGATGGCAGTATGACTGTTTGAACCAAAGGATGGCTAGTGAGGGAGCGAGCAGCGTATCTCTAAGAAAAATGGGAGGGAGGCCTCTTGACATGACATGGGCTGTCTCTCCTTTTATTCGGTTCTCAAAACGGCAGACGCTCGGTGTGGTTTGAGCTCTTTAGCATAGCGTTTGTCACAAAGCTTTTAATTAAAAAAACAGTAAACAAGTTCTCAGCATCTTTTTACAGAGAAAAACAACTTTTTACATGAAGGCATAGGTTTTAACCGTGAATTTTGGAGCTTCGACAAGGCGGAGGTTTTTTTCCCGAGGTTGACTTGTTAGCTTAGCTCGTAGCTTAGCTTCTCAGCTTAGCTGCTTTTAACGATCCAAAAAAAGCAATTTTTGGACGGTTAAAATGGATTTTAAAGAGAAAAGAGAACGGGAAGGGTCAGTAAAGAGCACCATAGTTGAGCTTTTTATCATCCAGTGTCTTCAGTAGAAAGAGAGAGACACGAAGAAACGATAAAGCCGATAAATGAAAATGAGGTTGATAATTTTCATTCATCATGCGATTAATTAATTTATTGTTTATCACGACAGGTCTAGCTACAACCTCAACAACATTTTAGTTCCACATCTGTCGAACAAACTGACTGAATTAGAGCCATTTCTGTGTTTTCTGAGGTCAGTTGACAGTGGCAGCCATCTTGAATTAGGTCAATTAAACACCTAATGATTAATGGAAATTCCTTAAGTTTCATTAATATCCATCCAGCAGTTCATGCTATATTTTGCTAACAGATACACAGGCAGCTGTAGGATTGCCTACTCGTCGTGATGGTTGAATTAAATTCCTCGCAGAGATGCAAACCCTGATGTTCCTTCTCTACGCTGACAGTTTTATAGACTAGGACACTGTGGATAACAAGGCTGGATTAGCACCACCCATCCACACCAGAACTTCACCCATCCCACAGGATTTTCTTTTTCTTTTCCTAACAGAAGAAAGCAAGTAAACAAGGCTTCTCTCTGGATGTCTTGTCAGTAATTCTCTTTCACAGCTCCCACGGGAGACATACATTTTCACATCCAGCCCGGTCGAGTCTGGATTTTACGAGATGAATCGTTTTGTGACTCTGAGAGGGGAGGGAGTCAAATTTGAACCGCCTGAGGCGAGACGAGAGCTGGAGAGGGAAAGACTGGATGGAGTCGGGTTTAGTTTTTCTTTCTATTCTGTCGGGACTTGAAAACACATTAAATTATTCAGTTTAAATTTGGGTTTTAACCCTCCTGCTGCTCTTAGTCAAACCGTCCTGCGCCTCATGGGTGATTTTGACCCAGGGGCAGCAGGAGGGTTAAGGCTAATTTATTTTCATGGCTTCCGGCTACAAAGACAAACGCAAACAGTTTGATGCCATCTTCACAGCCGATTCCTGCAGAGGTGAGGAATTTAAAGCGGGAAAATGCCTGGCATTCAGATTTGAACACACCGCCTCTTGGTGGAGGATGTTAGTACTGTGTTGTGTTGGTCCAAAGCAGATTTGAACAAAACTTTCAGGAAATAACTATTAGATGTGCGTACCACACCATAGCATTTTATTTATAGAGCACTTAAAACAGCGACAAGGCCAACCAAAGTGCTGTACAAACAAGCAACAGGCATCACATAGGCAACATACAAAATGAAGTAAAAAAAACAGAATATAGACATAAAATTGTTGCAGATAATAAATATAATGACCAAGCACAGATCAGCTGGTGTTGAAAGCAACGGAATAGTAGTGGGTCTGCAAAAGTTAATACGTCTTCGTATTAGCTTTTGGAGTCAACCCAATTCATGATGGTGGCCATAACCTACCAATCTTGGGAATAAAATACAAAAAAAGGACAAAAAATGATTACAATTCAGTCGATTTTACAGATATTGAACTATAATTTGTTGTGGTAGTAGCTGACAGTCATCTCTAACATGTAATCTATTATGCAGTAATTGGAAATAAGGTATTAAGTGAGTGCTGACCCCAGTTTAGCACTGGAACCAGTTTAGTTGCGAACCCCTTCTCTCCCTCGAGTTCAGGCCAGAGACCAGAGAGGTTTTATTCTTGCACTGAATTCCCTCAAGTCGGACACTTGTGGGTATTTTTGACATCAAACTGGATCTGGACTCAGTTCGACTCGTTTTATTAGGTTCATTTTTTATTTTTTTTTTTGTTTATGTGCATCAAAGGGACTTTAGGTCAGGGCTCTGGCTCAATTTTGAGGGGAAACATCAAAGTGAGACTGTCCTCTTTGTGTACCGAAACAATGATTTTCTTTTTAGTTTATTTTTTCTTTTCATTTCTGTGGTTTGCACAAATGTGTCCCGTGCCAATGCTTTATTGGGCACTAAAAACTAAAAATACCAGAAGCACTTGTCCTAGAGGAGTCCTACTTCGGTTTAAATGAAACAAATCTGCCTTCAGAAAGGTTTTGTTTGTACCTCTGGATTGTAATAAACAATAAGAGCTTCCAGCTGTAAAAGACAACAGCTCAGGACGAACAAATTCCTTCTCCTGACCCTGTTGCTGTTGGGAAACAGAATGCTAACTCCAGGAGAGCCTCTAGGACAGGGGGCTTCAAACGATGGACCACAGTCCAAATTAAGTCCTGCAGGACCTGGATCAGTTGGTGAACAAATTACTTTTTTTAAAACACGTTTTGTGTTTGTGCACATTTTCCAATATAAACGCTACTACCAGTGTGGACGCTTTTCTACAACTCATGGTAATTTTTGGCGGTGCAGCTGATCCAGCATTTACAATCGTTTCCATGTCTGACCCACAGAGAGGAGCTACCAGCCTGCGGAGGGGTACAGGCCTGAAAAGACAACATGGTGAGTGAATAAAACCATCATGGCTGTCACGAAACAAAGGATAAGGGATTAAAAAACACTTGTCAGTTTGAGTCTGGGTTCAGAACTGCATCTGAAAAGTGCCGTAAAAGCCATTAATGTCAACACATTAGCTGAGCCACTGTTTGACCATTAACTCTTCATTCAGAAATAACCCCTACAGCATAATTTATGTTCAATTTTTTTCCTAAGGGGATGGAGATTTAGGGCTTTCCGCTAATTTAAAGGCCTTTGTTTGGACTACCTAACATTGGGTATTCTGTTCCAGTGGTGCTGCACCCTCATCTGGGAGAATATGTCCCTCAGTTTCCCCACATCCTTCAACATCCAATGTATTTCTATTAGTTCTACTTCTGCTTGTATTTATTTAGTTTTTTAACGGTTATTGACCATCGTTTAGCGGATTTTAATTAAACTCTCAGTAATAAATCATCAAATTTATATCTACAACTGATTTACCTTTGGAGTCAAGATGGCCGCCACAGCCGACCGACCTTAAAAACCTCAATGGCTACAATTCAGAGCATTTTACAGATACTGAGCTGCATTTTGGTGTGGTAGTAGTGGAGAGCCATCCACAACACACACTTCAAATGAAACTTTTTTTGTTTTAAATGTTAGAATCTACTGTTGGCATCAGCCTTAAGAACCTAAATTAAAACGGCTATGACTCTTGTCATTTGTCATCATGAGATGGTCTTAGTTTAAACTAAAGCTTTGCATTGTTTCAAGTCTTTATTAAAAAGGTTCACCTCAAACCTACAACCAGTACACGTTTGACTGTTTGCTGCACCAAAGAGGCTAAAAGCAGGAGGAGGGAGGAACTGAGTGGATTAGGGCTACAGACGGGAGCCAGAAATATGGAACGGTTCCTGAATGAGTCCGAGCAGCAAACTCATTTCCTCGTGTTGTCGGATAGGAAATAAAAACTCATTTCAGAAGCGCAGATGTGATCTGTTCCAAAACGCATTCGTTTCTGGGCCTCTAGCAAAAACGACACGGCATCATTGAAAACCACACAAGTTCCCCAAAACAAGAAAATATAACTTTTGTATTTATTTATTATTATTTAGTCCGTACATGTCCAGAGGACCCTAAACCCGCAAGAGCAAAACATGTCCAGATGCTCAAAATTATCTTTAACATAAACCAGATGTGCTTATTAATTTTTCTAACAAAAACCTGCTGGGAGCGTTTCTGTAATGAAAATATCAGACCTTTTTTTTCAAAATGCTGAAGAGAAGTTCTTATAAGTGGTTCCTAATGACTGTTTATGTTGCTCGCTGATATAAATTAAAGGCCTAACACGTATGAATAATGTTGCGTTGCCTTTTAGCAACAGTTTTAAACTTAATTTATAAAATCCTGTGTTGAGAAACGATGGGAGTTGTAGTCGTTTTTGTCCAACCTTCAAAATATGTGCAATATCACACAATATGTCATTCGCACCACATGTGGTACATGAGGTGGAACGAAATTATGTGCACAGGATCCCAGTTACATCCAACAATAGTATAAATTGTAAAGAGAAACACTAAAAAGATCTAAGATATGAATTAAGAAACACGCTAAACTGAGAATATAGTAGTAGTACAAAAACAATACGCCGAACAGCAGCACGAACATGAGTCTGAGTGAGCAGATGCGTAGGAATGAACACAGCAGCATGAAATAAATCAGCAGCATAGATATTCAGCAGCTCATATCAACATTCAAGTAGCATCACAGTGATTTTATTTTTCTTACATTGATTATTCTGGTTAGATATTCATGAGTCTAACAGCTTCAGGGTAGAAGCTGTTCCTCAGTCTAGTGGTTCTACACTTAATGCTCCTTAACCTCCTACAATACAGCAATCCAGACTTGGAAGAAAAAAAAAAAAAAAGAGGAAAAACTATGACTGTTTTATAGACAATGAGTTAAAATTGAATGCATTAGTAGCTGAGCATCATCCCCAACAGTCAGCAGCGCAGAACATATTTAAAACATATTTGCACAAAACTTTGTGGAAGCATTTTTTCAAGAAGTGGTGGACCGTTAATTTTCATTTAACTTAATGGGTTTACTGGAAAATGTAAAAGTAAAATGTTTACACCAAAATTTTGCACCATTTTCCATTTTTAAAAAGACACATTAGCAATTTACATTGAATAGGAAGGTATAGTGTTTCACTATAAAACTACAGTTTGCACCAGACAATAACACCTGATACTCAACTTTCAGACAACAGTAAAAAATATTCTCTATCGTCCCACAGGAGTCTGTTCCACACAGATTAATTTACCTGCTGCCATGCAGGCGGGTAAAAATCACTTCTTTTTGTCTTCGTTATCCACCGGTTGTTGTTCTTGTGGCCTCCAACTGATACACTGCAGTTAGAAAAGTTTTGCTCAAAAAACTAGTGTGAGACTGTGCTCACTTTTGTGGCACATAAACTGAAAATTAGCACGTCTATGTGGGTGTTATTTGTGCATCACTGCCCGTCAGAGCTGGATCTAATAAATACTCGTGTCTGCTGCAGAGTCGATTGACAGGAAACCAAACACTGATTATACCTTTCTCCTTTGCAGACAAAAGCCAGACGATCATCTGTGTTGATGTTTTTTGTTGTCATGAACTTGTTTAGGATGGATTTAACAAAAGCTGTTTGACTTACTGATAGATCTGACAACTGAGTTATTTGAAAGTTACGAAGAAACTTTCTTGCTACATATATTAGTGGAGGTAGTCAACTGTATTAGTCTCTTTTTATTTAAAGGTGCAAAACAAACAAAGACTCAAATAGAAAACATACTTTTTTATTGGGTAAAGAAAACAACAAGTTTAACCACAATTTTTTTTTTGTCCTAAAAAGGCCATATCTGATTAAATTGAGCTTTTCCACCACTCATTAACTGTTTAACTTTTGAGTCAACCCCTTTCAAGATGGCTGCCTAAGCTACACAATGTTAGAAAACACAAAAAGGTCAAAGTCATTCAATTTTATAGATGCTGAGATAATATTTGCTGTGAAAGTATCTGACAGACATTCACATATAAAAACACATAAACCTAGTGCAAACAGATTATGGAAGGTATTTCATGGGATTTTCAACATTCATTTTCAAAACTTGACCAAAACTATGGAGGGTAGAATATGTTAAAATACATGGGAGCCATGAAATAAATACATTTATATATATAGAAAATGACATTATTTTATGTCATTATTTTAAAAAAGTACATTTATTTTATGGGACATTTAATCAATTGTGTATTTAAAACATTTAATGATTTAATGGTGTCTTAACGGGTGACAAGGTTGGAGTTTTGGATTTGTGCACGGCACCGGACAACAGGAATGATAAAAATGGTTTATTGAAATATTGCTGCTGGTGGAGGTCTGGGTCCAAGAACAGGTCCAGTCTGTAGAGGCAGGAAGATCAGTAAACATGGCTTTGCTGTGAACGTTCAGAGGTTTATTGTGGCAGTCCTTCACAGTCAGAAAAGGGAGAGGCTCCTGAGAGAGTTGTAGAGGCTGACATCATATGCTGTGAGAGAGCTGCAGCAGAGGGAGAGGGTTATGCAGATTACAATTTTCAGGACTGTCTAGGGACAAAGTCCAGTAGAGCAGGCAGGGGTCAAGAACTGTAGAGCAGAAATCCAAAGATCCAAAACGTGATCCGTGAGGCATAGTCGTAATAATAGTAAGCAGTAGTGATGGGTCCGGCTACACAGATACATGGCGCATGCGTCAAGCTCATAGAGGAAAACCCTTGTCGGTGCACGTATCGCTATTAGAAAATCACGTGACAGATACAGGAACTGTTTCGAACTGACGCGCCAAACTGTGTTTATAAGGAAGCACATCTGTCAATGGGATGCATCTGCCGATCATTAAATCAATCAAGAATTATGGAGCAGACTCGAACCAAAAGAAAGGTTTCTGCCGTGTGGGACCTTTTTTTTAATTAATAAAAATGTTTTAATTTATAAAATTTGTTCATTTTTAAAATACAATACAAAACAATCCCATAAATGATAACATACAAAATATAAAAAAATGAAAAGTAGCAGAAAGAAGAAAAAAATCTTATTATATCTGCCCCCTTTTTTCAAACAATTAGTTCAAATCAAAAATTATTTTCAGTAACAGTACAAAATGAACTACTATTTTTTTTTAACTCTAATACAATACACATTACGCTACTTCATATATATCTAAAAAAGCTAAGTCTGGTCCTCTGGACATTCAAAAAACAAAACAAAACAAAGCAAAAAAATTGTAGA